>LR749650.1:654527-1045191 GCA_902729485.2 Mus minutoides | reverse complement strand
CATGTGCCTGCGTATGTACGTGTGTGTGTGTGTGTGTGTGTGTGTGTGTGTGTGTGTGTGTGTGTGTGTGTGAGGCACCCATGAATCTGACTGATATGGGTGCTGGGGAACTGAATTCTGATCCTCTGCAAAAGCAGTAAGTGGCCCTTATCTCTGAGTTGTCTCTCTTGCCCTAGATACCTGATTCTTAATAAAGATGTCAGTTTGAGCATGTATTCTTGTAGATGTGCTATTTTGCTTTATTTTAATTTTATGTGTGTATGTGTGTTTATGTGGGGGGGGGGGGAGTATGTCCATATATGTGTTCTGCCATGAGGCCAGAAGAAGGCATCAGATTCTTTTGAGCTGGAATTTCAGCTTATGCATGTGAGCTGCTTGACATGGGTGCTAAGAAGCAAACTCTGGCCCTCTGCAAGAGCAGTAAGAACTATTAACTGATGAGCCCTTGTTTTTCTTTCCTGATGCAGGGTCTCACACAATATATAGCCCAGGCTAGGCTTGAACTCTAGAGCAATCCTCCTCTCTCAGCCGCTGCCTGAGATTACAGGCAGAAGTCACCGTTCTTGGCAGAATTACTTTTCGTATAAGGTGTGATGGCTTCTATGAAACTTTGTAGCCTTTTGGATATTTATTACTGAGGCAGGATAAAAGGATAGGAAATTCAGGGGACACAGGAAAGGAAAGGAAAGGAAAGGAAAGGAAAGGAAAGGAAAGGAAAGGAAAGGAAAGGAAAGGAAAGGAAAGGAAAGGAAAGGAAAGGAAAGGAGAGGAAAGGAAAGGAGAGGAAAGGAGAGGAACCTTCCACTCAGGAAGCTGGTGGAAACCTCTCCCCGGCTGAGAGCCACTAAGCGCAGTACAGTGATCAGCATCTGTTGTGATGCCAACATAGAGACAATGTTTCCTTCATATAGTCATATTGCAAATAAGGAAGTTAAAGTAGCAACGAATCATGCTTGAGATCCAGAATGAGGCCTTAGAATATACAGCACCAACCTGTGACATGTGGCTCTACCTTACTGGTTTGCAATTCTATCAGAGGCATCTAAGGGATTTCTCTATGACCTCATCTACTTGGGGAAAAAAGAGGACTTTTAGAGACCTTTTGAGGATCTGGAGAGATGGCTCAGTGGTTCCTCTTGCATTTGTAGAGAACCAGGATGGGAGTTCAGTTCTCAGTAACCAGAGAGCAGGGGGCTCACAAACCTCTCTGTAGGGGATTTAATGGCATCTTCTGACTTTCATGGGCAACTGCACATGTTTGCATAAACACACACACACACACACACACACACACACACACACACACGACATCTATTCATTAAGGGGGGCAGGGAGAAACCTTTATAGGTATACATTCAGAAGCCACAAGAATTTTATATATGGCTACTATAGAGATACTTGATCCAGCTCTCTCTTGAGAAGCTCACACTAGAGTGTGTACTAAGGGCTCTCTTCCTAAGAGCCCTTGCTCTCTTGTTACCTTCTGAATAAACTCCAACTCTGTTCCATATCGACTCCTCTTGAAAGTCTGTGAAATCTTCCTGAAATGCTATGACATCAATTATCCAGGCTCATCAGGGTGGAGGTCTGCATCTCTCAGGTGTGTCTCTGGCCCCTACCCTACCACTGCTTACATGGTCTTCACAGCTTCAGTATTATTTTTCTATTAGGCAAGGACTGACACGGAAAACTCCCTTTTGATTCTGATGACTTTCCCAAAAGTCTATTTGACATTTTCTGTATGCCCCTGGTGCCTCCAGTGAGGGCAGACATGTAGGACCTAGTCCCTTAATATGTGGGATCTGACATCCCCTCCAGGTGTAGGGTGTATGCACTGAATTTGCTCATAGACCCCAGACAGGGTCCACCGAAGAAAAGCACGTGTCCATGCGTATTCTGCAGACATCTACACAGGAGAATTATAAGCTGAGTATATGAGTAAAGAGAAGAATGGTTGTTTTTTTTTTTCTCTTCAGAATCGAATAATGAAGAAAATGAGGAGGAGAAAGAACTAAGGGACCTACAGAGGGAAATGTGGCCCCAGAGACCATTGCAGAGCCAGGCCCAGCTGAGCAATGAAGACAAAGCTTTGGTGTTTCCCATTCTCAAATAGGATGCTCACTGTGCCATGGCTGGTTCTTCTCCGTTAGGAACAATGATGCAGAGGAAAGAGATAAAATGAGAGCCAAGGACCCCTGGGAGTGAAGAGCCTATGGAAAGTGGGAAGGACACCCACATCTTCTGCTGAAGTAGTTTTTTGATTTGGGCATTTTTGATATTTTTGTTTGACACAACAGGAGGCCTTACTATGTAGCCCAGACTGGTGTTGAATTCATAATCCTTGTACTTTGGCCTTCCAAGTGTTAGGTTTACAGTGCTTATTCTGCAGTCATAGAGTTTGGATCCCAGTGGCCAGCGTCCCTGCTAATGTCTGTAAATTAAGTGCCAAGGGGACAGAGACAAAAGGATTGTTGGATTTTTTTTTTTAATTGTTTCATCTTAGCTAAGAAAACATGTGCCCAAGGAGAGATCTACTGGGTACTGGGTACACATACACACACACACACACACACACACACACACACACACACACACACATGCATACACATGTGTACAAACACACTGACACAGATACACACATAAAGTAAACCTTTTAAAAGAAGGAAAAAAAAAGGAATAGAATATCACAGTAAAAGTTGAGAATACTTAATTATTATTTAGTTCAATTGACTGATGTAGATCACAAATACGGTAGGTCCTAGAAGTAGAGTGAACATGTGGATGTGTGCTTGTGATATTTGTGCTTGTGATATTTTTTTTCTTGCATCACAGAGTTTATGGTCAGGCTAGACTTTTTAAACCTTGTTTATATTTTTTTCTAGACCCTGGATGTTCTACACAGACATTTATTAAGTAGTCAAATTGGCAAACTTTATGTCAGGTATTATAAAAGGATTAAAAAAAACCAACAATTTAGTTGAACCACACGAATTAGCTTTCTTTTCAACTCTAGAATTGGGTAAGCAATTCTTCTTTTTATAAAATGAAGTGGTCTGATGGGCCAAGCAGAGAAGTGCTCATTTTACTATATATTATGCATGGGCTTCTTTCTTCCTTCCTACCTTCCTTCCTTCCTTTCTCTTTCTTTCTTTCTTTCTTTCTTTCTTTCTTTCTTTCTTTCTTTCTTTCTTTCTGACAAGGTCTTGCTGCTTAGCAGAAGCTGGCCTTAAACTTTTATCTTCCTGCCTGTGTCTTCCAGTGCTGGAATTACAGGTGTGTGTGCTGCAAAAGGTCCAGTCAGATTGCTGCTTTATTAGTTTTTGTTTTATTTGTTTTATTGAGACAGGGTCTCATGTATCCCTGGCTGGCCAAGATCTGGCTGTGTCACCATTGAACTTGTGATCTTCTAGCCTCCCTCTCCTCAGCGCTGAGATTACAGCCATGCTCCATCTTGGAAGGGCTAGGCAGTTCTGGGGATAGGTCACAGGGAATGATGAATCCTCAGCCTGAGGCTGGCACCTTAAATCAACATTGCTTTGTCAAGTGGGGAGACACAATAATAACAAAATAAAGGACTATTTCTTTCAGATTCCTTTTGTTTTAGGATTAGGACCAGGGACCTCCACTGTAATGCTAACCGAGCTCTCTAATCCTAATTTCAGGAAGATCAGATAAAGAGTTTCACTTCAGCCAGATGAGGTGGCCGTTTATCACAAGTGGTTCCATTTTGATTTTTAGCCTGATTTATGCAGCTTAGTCTGAAACAGTGGCCTCTTATTTGTATTTAATAGCATAGACGATGGAATACCTGGTTAAGAGCAGAAGCAGAGACAGTAAAAAGCCAGTGTAGGAGTTAAATAGATGAAAATTCCACTAAATAAACTAAAATATTTATTGAATAAGTAAAAAACAAGCTCCTTGGAATTTGTGTTGAAATGGATGACCGAGGCTTTCAGACAGACCCCTCTGAGATTTACAGCAGCAATGATCAGACTACCTGCCTTTCATTTTAGAGCAAATATTTACCCTCAATATGAATGTGTGGCCAGAGCCATAGCAACTCAGGAGGAGCATCTGTCCTGGTCTGATAAAAAGCAAACATTCCCGAATACATTACTTTTGGAGAATGAACCTCTTAAAACAAGGCTTTCGTTTCTGGCTGGAGATTCCATTCAGACTGACCAGGATTATAACTCTTTCCTTTCTACAGACTGAGGGAAGTGGGTGTGAAGCCACTTACATGTTTGTTCTAGGTGTGAGACTGGAGGAGCTGTAAGGATCATGTATGTGCTGCTCTGGCTGTTCTGTATATCAGTTGGTGCTGGGGAACGAAGCTCTCAGGATGGGGGGGGGGGCGGGGGAGACAGAAAGAAAACAGTAATTGCTCATTCAACAATGACATGGGCAGATGCTTCTATTTTCTCTACTACAACCGTTTTTAGTTTAAAAGGAAGAAATTTCTGTGATATTTTAGATTAGTGCAAACTAGTAGTCTACAGGATACTTTGATGATATCCAAAGGGTTTGATTACTTAAAGAATTTTATACTAAAACTTAAAAAAATAAACCGTGTGTGTGAACATGAACATCTATGCATGTCTGCACATGTGCTAACTACATACAGTGGTCAGAAGATAAATTCTGAGAGTTGGTTCTCTTTTTTTTTTCCTACTGTTTGAGTTTCAGGGATTAAATTCAGATTGTCAGGTTTGGCATTAAGTGCCTATGCCCATAGATCACACTTTTGTCCTTCTCCTATATAATCCTAAAGTTTCTGTCAGTGCCTTAAAGACAAATGTACCTGCTGTCTGGTTCTGCCTTCATCATTCCTGGGTTATTTACTGTGGTCAGGCCTGCTCTGTTAGGACCCCGAGAATGAGATCTCTCTAGCCAGAACACTGCCAACTCTGAATCTGTGGACTCTCATAAAATGGGAAGATAGCCAAGTATGGTGGTTCCCACCTGTAATCCTAGCACTTGGGAGGTGGAGGCAGGAGGATCAGGAGTTCAAGGTCATCTTCAGTTGCATGGAATGTTCATCGAAAGCCTGGGATACATGAAAGCTGGTCTGAAAAATTACAATGGACCACATGACCACGCCATGGTGTGGTTAAAGGGGAGGGTTTTATTGTAGATATATGAGAGAGAGAGAGAGAGAGAGAGAGAGAGAGAGAGAGAGAGAGAGAGAACAGTCAGAGCCATCTGGAAGAGTCCAGAGCAGAGAGAGAAAGTAGATGGTGCCGCGACCCCAATCTCTGACCAGCAGAGAATGGGAATAACGACACACTCACGCCAAGGTAGGTTCTTCATCAACAGATCTCTCGCAGCAATCTCTGCTTCCTTTATTCAGGCAGTAACAGCCTCTCCCTCAGCAATCTCCTGCAGTGAACTCCCTTTCCCCCCATCACATCACCCTCAAGGCAGTTCAATATATACCCAGCCCTCTTACATCATCTCACTCCACTCATTGCTCTCCAATCAGCATCATCCCGCCCCTAGCACAAGTTGCACTCGCAGGCAGGACAACAGATCATTGGCTAACACTATGGTAAGGCTATATGACGTTTCAGATCATGCAGTAGATGCGGATGACTCAGCTTGCTGTTTTCAGGAGTTTTAGTAAACAGGTTGGGGTTACGAGGCTTAGCACTAAGCTGGGCGCCATCTTAGCTCAGTGGTTATGCCGGCTTCCCACAAGATGGAACATGGATAGCAGACTGGACCTTGCCATAAGAGAAGCAAGCAGGAGCAGAGTAGAGAGAGAGGGAGAGGGAGAGATGGGGAGGCAGATAGACAGGGATGGAGAGTCAGACACACAAAGAGAGAGAGAGAGACAAAGAAGAACTTAGAAAAGGAGTTCAAGATAGAAAACACATATATTGAAAATAGGAGAGTGAGTGGCTTCTGGGAGGGAAGCCCTTAAGCTGGATGGAGTTTAGGGTAGAAGAGGAGATGAGAAGGGCTAAGACACTAGCAAGGACTTTGAAATGTCTAACAGGTACTTGTGATGATACCGAGGAAGGCTAAGGCCAGCATTTGGTATGATAATATGTACTACAGAAAGCCATTTGTCCCTCTGCCTGTAATAAGGGAAATGGTAGAGGGGAACTAAGCCTGCGGAATTCTGGCTTTTATCTGGTGGTTACCAGAAATCCTCCCATAGTCCAGGTTGAGCCTGTTTCTAGATATTTGGAGTGCCTTTTTTTAATTTGGAGAGATGGAGTTTCCTTTGGACTGACAAAGGCCTCATGGTTGCAGTACCATCCCATAAAGGCATAGGTTACCACAGGTTTTACTTCCTGTTGTCTTATGATGCATTCATCTATAGTTGATGTATGTATAGGCAATGAAGTTTGCAATACTATATACTATGACATTGACCAAATCATCACACATGAACAGTAAGCTTATCTGATAATAGGCAGTAACAACAATGTGTGCTCTCCTAATAGAATGTTAGCAGAGACACAGCTCAGTGGTAAAGTGTTTCCTCACTCTGTGTAAGGCCCCCAATTCAAGCCCCAGTGCAGGCATACATAACAAAAGAAGCAACGTAGTACTGTGACAGTGTCCCCTGGACCTGTCTGTTGGTGACATGAAGTGCCCATGGGTCAGAGGTGGTCTAATTCCAACTTGTCCACTGTATCCCACCGTGCATTAATAGCACAACATTTGACATGGAGGAACATGATTCAGCTCCTCTCTTCCACTTCTCATAGCGGTGATACACGTTCTTCTTCTGAGTCAGCATGACTGAGGAGCAGAGGCTGATCAAAATTAGGCCCTTCCGTTTTCAATATTATAAATGTTAAGTAATTAAGAATCTTCTCAGCACTGATTACACATATAGGTCACACATCACGTGTCTTTATCATTCTGCGAGAGATGTGCAGCTGCTGTAGAGCCATGGTGAGACGTGCAACAACCTGCTCTCAGTTGTGCAAGCATTGCCATGGTATAATGAATAGGTAATATTCAATTGGGCTGATGAGTCATAGTATGGTAATCCAGTATTTCCCTTGCAAAGTCCTTGGGCTTTATACAAGCAAATCTCTCCTTGCATCCAAGTATTAACCAGACCCTATCCTGCTTAGCTTCTGAGATCAGAGGAGACTGGTCACAATCAGGGTGGAATCTACACAGACAGGAAACCTTCTCTAATAACAAGAAGTGTGATTCTTAGACAGGTGCCATTAGTGCCATGTTCTCACTGAATTAGTTGTAAGTTCTTAGACAATAATTTAAACTTTTCTCTTTCTCTCTCTTTTTTTTTTTTTTTAGCATTTCTTAAGATAGGGTCTCATGTAGCCCAGGCTGTCCTTGAACGACTGATCCTCCTGCTTCTACCGCTTAAGTGCTGGAATTACGTTTGGACTTTCAGCACCATATATCTCTTGAAGCTAAACTTTTCAACCTCAGGGTAAGTCAGGATTAAGTGTGAAAGCTTGCAGGCTGAAGAGACATCTCAGTGTGTAAACTCTTGCCTGATTAAGCCTAAGGACCTGAGTTTGAATACATTGAACTCACATAAAAGCCAGACATGCTGGCATGCAATGCAACCCCAGGACTTCTATAGAAATGGAGGGGGTGTGGGGAACAGAGACAGAAGAATCCTAGGAAGCTCTCAGATTGTCCTGGTGGACCCGATGGCAAACAAGAGACCCTGCCTCAAACAAGGTGGAAGGTAAGGACCTGTACTGAGGTTGTCCTTTGTCTTCAGCCTGAGTGCTGTGCCGTAGGCACTCCTTGTCCCTTGTCCCTCTCATCTTCTCAATCCCCTCTCTACCCCTTATCTCCTTCACACACAAATAAACAAAATGGGCTCCTCCAGGACTAGTCACTGTTAGCATTCATGGATGACTAGGAAGCCTCTTGCTCAAGGCCATTGTAAACTAGTGTGGTGTTTGTTTATAACCAAACACATCTCCCAGACACCTCACATCACCAACAGCTTACACATAATGCCTTGTACAATGTCAATGCCATGTAAGGAGTTATACAGCATTGTTTAGGAAATAATAAAACATTGTACTCATTCACACTAATGTAAATTTCTGTTTTATGGTGCTAGGGATTGCATACAGGTCCTTCCTTGTCCATGGAAATTGTACTAGAACATCTTATGTCAACTTGACACACAAACTAGAGTTATCTGAAAGGAGGGAGCCTCAACTAAGAATTCCTTCATAAGATCTGGCCATAGAACATTCTGTTAATTGGTGATTGACAGGGAAGGGTCTAGCCCATTGTGGGTGGTACCTTCCCTGGCTCCTGGGTTCTCTTAGAAACTCCTGGGTTCCCTGAGTAAGACATCCAACAGCACCCTCCATGGCCTCTGCATCAGCTCCTGCCTCCAGATTACTGTCCTGCTTGAGTTCCTGCCCTCACTGCTTTTAATGATAAACTGTTATATGGAACCGTGAATGAAATAATCACTTTCTTCCCCTGTTGGCATCACTCCTCAAGTTGCATTAGTCATTCAGTGTGCTTCCCTGAAGCAATAGAAACCCAAGTTAAGACAGTAGGCAAGCGCCCCACTACTGAGCTGCCTTCCCAGCTCCAGATGAGCTGCCTTCCCAGCTCCAGATGAGCTGCCTTCCCAGCTCCAGATGAGCTGCCTTCCCAGCTCCAGATGAGCTGCCTTCCCAGCTCCAGATGAGCTGCCTTCCCAGCTCCAGATGAGCTGCCTTCCCAGCTCCAGATGAGCTACCTTCCCAGCTCCAGATGTAATTTAAAAAGTTTCCTCAAAAAAAAAAGTTTCCTCATCCTATGTTAGTTGAATTAGAGTTAACTGTATCTTCTAAAGTGAGTGATTCTTAAGAGCAAAGCTTTTTCCATGTTTCCCTGTGCTGTGTTCTCAGAGGATGCAATAGTTTTAAGAGAGGAGGAAAAACAGATTTTATTCTTCTTCCCTCCCCATAATAGGAAGAAAGGTCTGGGGCCCTGTGCATAGATAGGATTTTCATCTGAATGGCTGCAAATTACAGCAGCATCCTAAAACACGTACTAGAATATACTCCAATTAAAAATTAGCCCCAGTCTATAATTTAGCTCTATCAATTTGCTTACTTTACTAATGCTGTGGAGCAAGATGGGCTACGTTTTCATCTTTGATGCAATGACGTAATCCTTTGGGGGTAGGGTGCTGAAAAAGTTTCCATACATTTGCAACTTAAAAAATTTTTTTTTTTAAAGATTTATTTTATTTATTATATGTAAGTACACTGTAGCTGTCTTCAGACACTCCAGAAGAGGGCGCCAGATCTTGTTACGGATGGTTGTGAGCCACCATGTGGATGCTGGGATTTGAACTTATCACCTTCGGAAGAGCAGTCAGGTGCTCTTACCCGCTGAGCCATCTCACCAGCCCCTAAAATTTTTTTTTTTAATATTGTATTTATTTACTTAATTTGTTGGGCAGGAGCATGGGTGTTCCACAGAGCATCTGTGGTGGTCAGAGGACACCTTTGGGGAACATGGCCTCTCCTTCTGCCATGTGAGTCCTGGGGATTGAACGTGCCTCTTCAGGTTTGGCCTCTTTCCAGTCCCTTTGCAATTTTTAATTTCATTGTTTCATTCAGTGGCATAGTTCAACAAATATTTAAGCCATCAGTGTCCTAGGCACTGGTCAATGTGAAAGAAGTCTGAGGTTAGTAAGAACAGGCCCTGCTCTCAGGGACCTGTGGTCTAGCAGACATAAGTAAATTGCAGCTAGCACCCTTTACGTGCCCATTAGCTGTGGACAAGGCTGGGTTCCATAGCCTGACATGATGTGGCCACTAGAGAGGTGTGGGAAATATTCATTACTCTATCCCTTCCCCAAAGCTCTCAGCTCTTGATTAGGAAATCCTGACAGAAGGTGACTCTACTGTGCAGAGGGGTAAATCATGTGACTGTGGGTAAGCTAATTAGTGCATTTCACACTCCTGATTGGGCTAGCAGTGGTCATGTGACCTGCCCCCGTCCAATTAGAGTGAGTCTTTTAACCTTGGCTTAGGAAACAGGGAACAGGCTGCCACTTATTTCTAGTTGGTGGCAGGGGTGGGAGTAGTGTACGGTGTTTAATACAGAGGTGAGGCCTGCAATGTGTGGATATTTCTGTTCACGCAAGGCATAGAGGGAAGAGTGGGAAGAATCTGAGAGAATGAGATACTTTCACAGCCAGCATATACCCAGGCTGAAAGTGTGTGTGTGTGCCTGTGTGTGCCTGTGTGTGTGTGTGTGTGTGTGTGTGTGTGTGTGTGTGTGTGTGTGTGTGTGTTTGTAATTCATTAGATTTACTATTCAGGAGGCAGAGGCTTGAGACTCAGAAGTTCAAGTTCACTACTGGCATAATCTGTGCCTTGCCTCCCATCTACAGATGAGGCAGGGCTGGAAAGTGTGAATGAGGTTTTAAGTAAGACTCAGAAATAACAGGAGGGAGGCTGTGTGCCTAAGTATGTCCTTTCTTTCAGCCCTTTCTTCTGCAGTCCTGTTTTAAAGATGCTTCCTTCCCTGGCTCCCAGGCTTCCATGCCAGACTTGTGTATTTTGGGTGGGCAGTGTGGAATAGAGAACGAAGGAGAAAAGCCGGGCATGGTGGCGCACGCCTTTAATCCCAGCACTCGGGAGGCAGAGGCAGGCGGATTTCTGAGTTCGAGGCCAGTCTGGTCTAGAGAGTGAGTTCCAGGACAGCCAGGACTACACAGAGAAACCCTGTCTCAAAAAGAGAGAGAGAGAGAGAGAGAGAGAGAGAGAGAGAGAGAGAGAGAGAGAGAGAGAGAGAGAGAATGAAGGAGAGCATCTTTATTTATCTTTATTTTGCCCTTTACCTAGGAAATCAGCAGGTATGGTTCAAAGAAGCATGGGAAACATAGGCTACAGAAAGCTGGACAGTGCCTTGGGGATTTAGAATGCGTCTGTCCCTAATAGTCACCTGGACATAACATAAGTGGTATGTTCCATGCCCCCACCCTAGCCCTCAGCTCTTCCCGGCACAGTTTCTGAATGGTAGATTTCTGGCAGCTAGCAAAGTTCTGTCACAGAATAGGCGCTACTAATATGTGTGGAAAGAGTTCATGTTAGATGGAGATCATAGTGCCTCAGGAGAAAGAATGTGAGCTCAATTTAGTTCTATGGAAGGAGAGAGTAAAGAGAACTTGATTACAGGTCAGTAAAAGTGAATGTCCCTAAGCAATGTCAATAATATCTGGGGGCCATACGGGCGGTGGTAGTGTACACCTTTAATCCCAGCACTTGGGAGGCAGAGGCAGATGGATTTCTGAGTTTGAGGCCAGCCTGGTCTACAGAGTGAGTTCCAGGACAGCCAGGGCTACACAGAGAAACCCTGTCTCAAAANGTGTGTGTGTGTGTGTGTGTGTGTGTGTCATACACACTTGTCTTATGGTTTTACTGCTGTGAACAGACATCATGACCAAGGCAAGTCTTTTTTTTTTTTTTTTTGAGACAGGGTTTCTCTGTGTAGCCCTGGCTGTCCTGGAACTCACTTTGTAGACCAGGCTGGCCTCGAACTCAGAAATCCGCCTGCCTCTGCCTCCCAAGTGCTGAGATTAAAGGCGTGCGCCACCACACCCAGCCCAAGGCAAGTCTTACAAGGACAACATTTAATTGTGGCTGGCTTACAGTTCAGAGGTTCAGTCCATTGTTATGAAGGTGGGAACATGGCAGCATCCAGGCAGGCATGGTGCAGGAGAAGCTGAGAGTTCTACATCTTTATCTGAAGACTATTAGCAGAACACTGGCTTCCAGGCAGCTAGATGAGGGTCTTAAATCCCACACCCACAGTGACATACCACTCCAACAAGGCCACACCTACTCCAAAAGGGCCACACCTTCTAACAGTGCCACTTTCTGGCCTGAGCACATACAAACCATCACACACACCTAGGATTTTCTAAACTCATCAGCTTTATGAATTATCAGAATTTTTCTTATTCATTCCACAAAATCTAGTTCAGATAACAGACACACACATACAGACATACATAGACACATACACAGACACACAGACAGACAGACACATGTACAGATACACACACAGAGACAAGAGACACAAAGATGAGAGATATACACACACAGAACTAGAGAAGACACACACACACACACACACTTGTGGCTTTGAGGGTTAAACCTTGGGCCTTGCACATGCCAGACTAGTGCCTGCTACTGAGCTATATCCCCAGCCCACTAAGAGGCAGGGTGTGGATGTCAGGTTGAATTCAAGGCATGTCTGGGACATTTATACTAGTTGTCTTGACAACAGAAAGATAAGCAGATTCATCTGGGAACATAGACTTATTAACCTTTAAGTACTCTTTACTCATTTCCTATTGGGCTTAGGCTAACTCTCTTCTAGAGAGTAATGACCTATGTGGGTGAGGATGGGAAATAGAGAAAATNTGTGGATGTCAGGTTGAATTCAAGGCATGTCTGGGACATTTATACTAGTTGTCTTGACAACAGAAAGATAAGCAGATTCATCTGGGAACATAGACTTATTAACCTTTAAGTACTCTTTACTCATTTCCTATTGGGCTTAGGCTAACTCTCTTCTAGAGAGTAATGACCTATGTGGGTGAGGATGGGAAATAGAGAAAATTAAGTTTAGGACTCTTCAAACACATTAAATGTGGGTAGGGTACAAGGATACATTGCCTGAATTGAGTAGGACTTTGGAGCACTTAGAGACATTAGCCCCAAATGCAAGAGGAGGCTACTGAAATCAGTTATCCATAAGACAGCCATGTGAGTGCAGGCATACCTAATCCATCTTACTACATACTTCAGGCCAATTAAGATCCCTGCTCTGACAGTTTGATAGAGAATGGATCACAATTGTATCATGTCCCTACACTTGGGTACTTCTCAATGCCAATACCCATCTGGGGAGTATATCTCAGCATACATTTTATAAAGGATTGTTATTTATTTTGTGGTGGGGGTGTGTGTTTGTGTGTGCTCATGTGTATATATACCACAGTGCTGGTATGGAGACCAGGATCTGTTTTCTCTTTCCACCAAGAGGGTCCCAGGGTTTGAAGTGGGGTTGCCAAGGCCTGGTGGCAAGATCCTTTCCAGCTGAACAATCTCATTTGAAGCTAAGCTAATTTCATGCGTGAAAGCCTTAGAACAGTATGGATGAGGGTTACTCGGTTTCTCTCCATTCTTTGTGATTCAAAATGGAATGAAGGAGACAACATGGGAACCAGTTGTCTTTCTGATGTTCTTTTATGAATGTCTTGTGTGCAGCAGGAACTTTGTCTATGGCTGCCAGATGTAGAAGTGTAGGCACAATCCTGGTCTCACATAGGCTGTTCCTGAACTTGTACCTCCCTGGGAGCAAATGGCTAGTTTTGCAAAGCCTCACACTGGCCTAAGCACAGTCTCAGAGGGGTAGAGGGTGATGGGTGGGAGGAATGTGCTCAGTTCATTTTCTGTGGATTAGGACAATGCAACACAAGGATTAAGTGGCACGATCACAGGTAGTGTCCTGGTCATCTTGTTAATGCTGCAACAATTCACTGTGATTCAGAGTGTCATGCCTCGCATCCACTGTGTATCATAGCATGGGGCATTGCTCTCTTGCTATGTAAGGTTGTGGGATCCTACACCATTTGTTTTAGTTGTCATAGTAGTACTCTCAAATTTTGTTTGTTTATGAGACAGAGTCTAACAATGTGACCCTAGATAGCTTAGAACTCTCTCTGTAGACCAATCTGTTCTCAAACTCATAGACTCCTGAATGCCAAGATTAGAGGCATATGCCACCATGCCCAGGCATATTTATTTTTGACACAGTTTCTAGCCTGCCTCCCTCAAACTCACTAAGCAGCTGAGGATGACCTCCTGCTTCTGCCTCATGAACACTGGGATCATTATTATGCAGTGCTTGGAACTGAACCCAGGGTATGTTGCATCCTAGGCAAGCACTCCATCAGCTGAGCCACACCCCATCCCTAGTGTAAGGGCATTAGAATTCTGTTTTTTGGGGTTTTTTGGGGGGGGGTTGTTTTGTTTTGTTTTTTGAGACAGGGTTTCTCTGTATAGCCCTGGCTGTCCTGGAACTCACTTTGTAGACCAGGCTGGCCTTGAACGCAGAAATCCGCCTGCCTCTGCCTCCCAAGTGCTGGGATATAAAATGTAAAAGCTAAGGAGATGGCTCAGCCATCCACCCTTCAGTGCAAGGATCTGAGTCTGGATCCCAGCATACACATAAAAGTTGAGAGTAGAGTGAACCAAGAATTCTAATGCTGAGGAGACAGAGACAGGAGAATCCCAAGGCTTGTAAGCCAGCAGACTCAGTTTCAGGTGGATGGGGCTGGACAGAAGGCTTGGCAGTGAAGAACACTAGTAGCTCTTGTAGAGAGCCCGAGTTCAACTCCCAGTACCTATGTGATGGTTCAAAGCCATCCAAGCAGCCGGGCATGGTGGCACACGCCTTTAATCCCAGCACTTGGGAGGCAGAGGCAGGCGGATTTCTGAGTTCGAGGCCAGCCTGGTCTACAAAGTGAGCTCCAGGACAGCCAGGGCTATACAGAGAAACCCTGTCTCGAAAAACCAAAACAAACAAACAAACAAACAAACAAAAAACAAACAAAAAAACCATCCAAGGTTCAGTTCTGGGGAATCTTCTGACTTCCCCTCTCACCAGATACCCAGGCGGAGTACAAACATATATGTAAGCAAAAGATTCACCCACATAAAATAATCAAATAAAAAGATAAGGAGCCAGGTGGTGGTGGCACCTGCATTTAATCCCAGCACTTGGGAGGCAGAGGCAGGCAGATCTCTCATCTTGAGCCAGCCTGGTCTACAGAGAGAGTTCCAGGACAGCCAGGGATATACAGAAAAGTCCTGTCCTTGAAGAAATAAAAAGGTAAGGTAGAGTAGTTTAAGACGAAATCCATTATCAATCTCTGGCCTTTACATGCATGTGTATATACATATGCACAGTTATACCTACAAATACATATTCATACGTATACCACAGACCACAAAAAAAAAAAAAAAAAAAAAAAAGCCAGAGAGAAACTTACGACTGGGTGTAGCAACACACACTTTCAATCTCAGCATCCTGGAGGTTGAGTGTAAACCGCCTGTAAGCCGCCTGCGGCCTACGATAACTGGGTTCCTGAGTGGGAGGCAGGAGCTGTATGTAAGTAAACTGCGAGAGAAATAATGGAGGCCAAGACAAAGTTCTCTGTTCAAGGCCCCCCAAGTTTACTGAGAGTCTGTGCTTATAAAGAGGGTAGGCCCATCCCCCGCCAGTCCATTCTTGGCACCTGGATCCAGCCTGAAGACGATGTGCAACTGCTGGAGTGTCTCAGCAGGCAGTGGGATTTTGGAGAAGTACAGCGGCAGTTGACATAACAAAGGAGCCTTCTAAGTCTACACCGCAGGTGATCTCATATTCACTGGCAGCTAGGTCTGAATCAGCCTGCTTCAAGGCCTGGGGAAGCTACAGTTGAGGAAAGAAGAGTGAGAGAGTTTGAGGCCAGTTTATGGTACAGATTGAGATTAATTCTCTCTCTCTCTCTCTCTCTCTCTCTCTCTCTCTCTCTCTCTCTCTGTGTGTGTGTGTGTGTGTGTGTGTGTGTGTGTGTGCCCCTTCTACCCTCCACATGCAGCAGGAAAAAATAAACAGAGAAATTAAACGATACATCACACAGGGTACCTACCACAGCTGGCAAGTGGCAGGGTCAAGGGTCCATATAACCCAGTATTCCATATTTCAAAGCCTGTATTTTTGAAAACCATGCTATTCTGATAAGCTCCGTATCATTCACATTTGAAACTGTCAACACACTGGATAAAGTATCAACTCATCAGGGTAATACTGCAGTATTCTCCTTTTCAGTCAACTGAGATGGCAGGTATGGAAGTGTCTCATTCTGGCCCCTGCTGGCCTGGCTCTCAGTAATCAACTCTTATCTCTCTGAGTCCTTGGCCTTCCCAGCAGAGCTGAGGCAGCTAGCCAGGACAAGGAGCTGGCAGAGGAGTGCCTCACTCTGCACAGGTGGCTGTGGTAGCCAGCTATTGAACTTGAAGCATTGTTGCCCACTGCTAACAGGAACAGACTGGCTCAGCCACAGTACCGCAGTGATGGCCTCATCCTCCATGATCACAGACCTGGTGTCCCCACACAGTATTAGAAGTTGAATCCATTCATTTTTAAAGTGATACAGAAATATCTGCTCCATATAGATGCTTGGAAATGGGAAAGATTGAAAGAGGAGGGCTCTTTCTCTTATCTCATCTCTACAGACAACCATTGGTGACATTTTCCTAGGTTTCCTCCATCCACTATAAACCTTATTACTTAGGCAGGTGTGGTGGTACATGTCTGTGAGCCTAGCACTGAACAGGTAGAGGCAGGAGATCAAGGTCATTGTTAGATACAATGATGTTGAGGCCAATAGAGCATAGGAGACCCTCTCTCAAAACAGAACAAAGTTTAAGACTGAACATTCACTTGTCACGTTACTACCTCCTCTAAGCTCAAGGAACATCAGGGAAGATGGGGAAGAAATGTAAGACCCAGAAAAGAGGGAAACCAGTAAGAAATGCCACCTTTTGACCATGTCAAGTCCCCTGTAACCATCTCATAGCAGTTGTGGTGACTTGCTCATGGCCTGCACAAGGCTGGCTCTTTTGGGCTGGCAAGATGGCTCAATGGGTAAAGGTGCTTGCTACCAAGTCTGAAGACCTAAGTTGGGTCACAGGTACAATAGATGCAATAGATGGAGAGAACCAACTCCTGAAAATTGTCCTCTGGTGTTCATGTAAGTATACGTACACACACACACACACACACACAAACACACACACACACACACACACTAATATAATAAACCACCCCCCAAAGACTGTCCTTGTCCACAATCATAGATGAGAGAGGGACCGGTGGGTCCTTATTCCTTCCATGCTGTACTACCAGCTACTGAGGAGCGGGCAGCCACTGCCTTCAGTTGTATACATGTTGGGGAGCCCGCCAAGCTCCAATTGGTCCACACTCACTGTCACATAGCCCTAGTTGGATGCAATGAATTTTGTCACAAGACAAAACAGAGAGATATGAATATGGAGTTGGGATTCATGGGGTTGAGGGTTGGCAGGTAGTCAGAGTATCCAGAATGCATTTCATACATGTATAAAATGTCATAGAACAACTTACACTAACAAAAAGAACAAACAAATTCAGTTTTATGATTATAAAAGTAATACATATTATCTCATAGGAATATCAGAGAATACAAGCAAAATATTTGTTATGACATTTATAGGTAACTATTATCAATATTTTGCTGCTTGTCATTTCTTTTCTTGGTGAGATGAGCAGTTATGTAAGCATATAAAGTGAAGAATCATTGCTGGGCCGGGCGGTGGTGGCGCACGCCTTTAAACCCAGCACTTGGGAGGCAGAGGCAGGCGGATTTCTGAGTTCAAGGCCAGCCTGGTCTACAAAGTGAGTTCCAGGACAGCCAGGGCTATACAGAGAAACCCTGTCTTGAAAAACCAAAAAATAATAATAATAATAATAATAATCAATCAATAAATAAATAAATAAATCATTGCTGGTTGAGGGGACACACACCCATAATCCCAGCACTCAGGAGACAGGGGACCTCCTCAAGTTCAAGATCACCCTTAGATACTACTTTGAGGTCAGCTAAGGCTGCAAAGACCTGTCTCAAGAAAAAAATATATAAACAAAAAATGTTAATTAATTTCTATCACTACTAGTCTATGAAATAACAGGATTGAGATCATAATGTACATTTAGTGTTAACCAAGGTCAAGAACGAACAGGATCTGGGTGCACAGGCCTAACATCCTAGCTCTTGTAGAGGCTGAATCAAGACCTTCAAAAGTTCTAGATTTTTCTGGGATACACAATGAATCCAAAGCCAGCCTGGGCTACATAGTAAAATGCTAAAGGGAGAAAGAAAGGAAAGAAGGGAAGAAGGGAGGGAGGGAGGGAGGGAGGGAGGGAGGGAGGGAGACAGGAAGGAGAAAAAATAGAAATTTGTTGATGGGTCTCAAACAATTTAAACATTACTGAGCACGTGGAAAGATTTGATATTGCACATTCCTGGTGGAAAAGTAGAGTGTTTTGGCAGTTTCTCAAAAAGCTAAACACAGAATTATCAGATGGTTAGGGAATTCTGCTTCTAGGTACATATCCCAAAGAAAATAAACAGGTATACACACACACACACACACACACACACACACACACACACACACACACTGCTATAGACAGGGCTTGTACTAGAACTAGTCACAGTAGCTAAAGGGCAGGAACACTCAACTGTCCATCAATGGCAGAATGATAAATGAATTGTGACATAGCCATACAAAGAAATAGTATTCAGTCATAAGGGAACTACACAAGCACATGCTTCAATGTGGATGGACCTCAAAAAGAGTGGACAAAACCAAAGCAGGTAGACACAGGAGCCCACATGTGAAGGAGCCTTTCCTATGAAATACTCAGAACATGAATTCTTAGGAGAGGAGAGCAAGAGTGGTGGCTGGGAACTTGAGGAGAGCAGGAGGTGACATTACAGCTTCCTGGGTATGGAGTCTCTTTAATGGGTTGTGAAGTGTTTTAGAATTTAGAATCAAAAATGCACCCTCTTCAAAATATCTTTTCATTGTAAAGTACTGAAAGCACTCTTCCATAGTATCTGTCCAGCTTTTTTTTTTTCACAGCACATGCACTTTATTGAATGGACAGATATTTGATTGTAACATTTGCATATGTATGGGGTAAATGGTCAGGACTAAGACTAGGGTTTGGGGCAGCGATAGACAATGGAACACATAGCAAGCCTGGAAGGCCCCAGAATCTGTTATCTACTGTGAGATGCTGCAAGATGGCTACCTTCTAGTGGCCAAGAAAGTTATGGAGGCGATGATCAGGAGGATGGAGAGGATCAGGCAGCTGATGTTCAGGTACTTGGCGGTGGAGGCAAAGACCTCGGCCCCAGTCATATCACCCACCATCTTCCTGTCCCTAGACTTCACAGAGAAGGCATAGGCTATGAAACCCATGCAGCAGACGTTCATGAAGAGTGTATTGAACAGGGACCAGACCACAAAATCAGGCTTGGAGATCTCAGGCATGGTGATTATGGTGGTTGTCGAAGAAGGTGAGATGTGGGGTGTCCCCACCTCTTCCTGATCCTTAGACATCTCTTGGCTTTTGAAGCTGGAAGAGTTGAGAATAAGGAAGGAATGAGAATGGTGGTACAAGCTGAGAAGTCCAGAGCCTGCTGTGCAGCGGGCCGGCCTTTTCTCCAATGGGGTCTGTTTCATCTGTCCAACTTTTTCTTTTTCTTTTTTTGGGGGGGAGAGGGTTGAGACAAGGTTTCTCTGTATAGCCCTGGCTGTCCTGGAACTCACTCTGTAGACCAGGCTGGCCTCAAACTCAGAAATTCGCCTGCCTCCCGAGTGCTGGGATTAAAGGCGTGAGCCACCACGCCCGGCTCTGTCCAGCTTTTTCAATTGTGTTTTTCTTAGTTGCCTCCTTCATACACTGTGTGTGTGTGTGTGTGTGTGTGTGTGTGTGTGTGTGTGTGTGTGTGTGTGCAGGAGTTCATGCCATATAGAGATAAGAAGATAATTTATAGGAGTTAGTTCTTTCCTTGCGTCATTTCTATCATATGGGTCCCAGAGAGGAAACTCAGGTCATCAGACGTGGCAGCGAGATCCTACCCACTGAGCAGTCTTGCTGGTCCTATTTATTTATTTTTGAAACAAGGTCTTGCTGTGTAGCTCAGGCTGGACTTGAAGTTACAACCTTCCTGCCTCTACCTCCTGAGATCAGGGGTTACTGCTGGCTTGTCTTATTTCAATTCTTTACCCCCCCCCCCCAAAAAGTATTTTTATTTTGTATGTATGGGTGTTTTGGCTGTGTGTCTGTGCACATGCACTCAGTGCTCTTGGAGGCCAAAAGACGCAGAACACTGTGAGCTGTCATGTGGGTGCTAAGAATGGAACCCTGGTTCTCTGCAAGAACAGCCAGTACTCAGAATAGCTGAGACTCTGGCCTCCTTGTTTCATTTCTTATGCCTCAGTAAATAAAATATTATTTTTTATGCTTTTATGTGAATTGGTTAGGGCCTCTCAGAAGTGACCACATGGTGAAACCCCATCTCAATTCAAACTCCCAAACAAAACAGAACAAAACTTGTTGCTATAATCTAGGTTTACATTTTTAGAACTTTTTGAAGCTGTTTAGGAGTTCATTGTAAACAATAACCTTTTTTAAGTGGTAAAGTCATTTTCCTGGAAAACTGAACTGTTTCACATTTCCAACTCATAAGAATAGACACCAGTGTCCCAGGTGGCATCAGAAGATAACTATTAAACAGCACACCCTGACCTAGGGCCTTTTTTGTACCTCTCCCTCCATACAAAACATAACTACAGTTAAGGTGCTGCAGAGATGGCTCAGCAGTTAAGAGCAGTCATGACCTTTGCAGATAACCCAAGTTTGGTTTCCAGAAGCCATGTCTGGTGGTTCACAACTGCCTGTAGCTCCAGCTCCAGGGGATCTAATATTTCTGACCGCTGATGGTACTTACAGTCGCATAAACTTCCCCTACATGCATCCCAGCTCATGCACATACATATTTTTTAGGCTCTTTAAATATAACTAGACAAGGAAATCAATAAGAGGCAGAATCCGAATTCATACAGTTTAGCCTGATTCAAGGGCTGATCAGTTTGGCCTCTCTGCATCTCAGTTCTATCTTCTGTAAAGCAGACAGGAATGGAGTGTGAGGTTTCACAGAGACATTGGGAAACGGTCTATGTTTAGCAGTAATTCAAAAAGTAGTATTAACTTTTATCAATAGCTGCTGATTACACTTCATTCATTCATTCATTCACTCATTCATTCATGGTTTTGTGTACCCTAGGCTGCTACACAAACACCCTGTGTATCCAAGGAATGAATTTGAATTTCAGATCCTCTTGCCTCTTCTTGTGTGCTAGGATCACACGCCTGGTTTATGTAGTACAAGGGATAGGACCCAAGGCTTTGTGCATGTTATGCAAGTATTCTGCCAACTGAGCTGCATTTTCATCCCTTAACTTTATATTAAATCCAAAAAAGTGTGCATGTGTAAGCCAGAAGTTGGTATAAGGTGTCTTGGGGCAAGCAAGCCCTGGGGTTCCTCCTGCCTTCACTCCTAGCGTTGGGACTAGAGCTATATCTGCTCTTTTAATGCCTGCTCTGTCCTGTAGATCAGACTTGGGCCCTCATGCTTAGGCTGTGAATGTTATACCAATTGATCTCTGTTGCCAGTCCTGTCACTGTATTTTTTTTTTTTATTGCTGTTATGTTTGGTCACTATAATTATTTTCCAGGTTTGTAAAGATCAGTGTTCTGAACAGCTTTGTTGGCTGTATATACAAAATATTTGCTTCTCTTTACATACAAATGCACAGGATTGACACAGGTGTATACACACAACACAGACACATACACACACACAGTGGCTGCTGTCCCCCTTTTATATTCAAATCATGCGCATAAATGCAAACAACAGAATCTGAAAGCAGCGGTCCATACTTGGGCTTGTCTACAGAGAAGGATCATTATCTACAGATACGTTCTGGTTCACCAATCACACTTGAAACCTACCAGCCCTCTAACAGATCCACAACCACCCACAATGCGAGATCCATCCACAGAAAGCCTATCTACTGCTTTCAATGTGGGCAGGTGCCTTATTCTTGCTTCATTTGGGGGTGATTTTATTTTAGTTGTTTTTGTTTTTGTTGTTCTAGAGAGTTTATCATCCGTCCCTCTTTCTCCCTACCCAGCCCCCAAACCTCCCCCCTCCAGCTTCCATTGCGCATGTGTTATGCATCCCTCCCCCATCCTGGGTACCAGTTGGGAGCTTTCAGGTGCTGGAGATTGAAGAGATGGAGCAGCTTCCTCAGCAACGCCGGGCCCATTAAAACACTGCCGATCTGAGCCGCCTTCCTCCCCGCAGCCTGCAGGAGGGATGGAGTGAAACGGACCCCTGGACCTGCCCGCGGGGAACAGCAATGGAGTTAAAGCAATCTCTGTCGGTTCATCTGGAAGCCGAGAAGCCTCTCAGGCGCTATGGGGCGGTGGAGGAGACAGCATGGAAAGCGGAGGGACTGGGAAGTGAGTATTCGGGCAGGGAACGGGTGGGGACAGTTGGGGACTCGCGTGCTGAACTGGGGCCCCCTAGAGCAGACCGGAACGCAGGCGGGCAGACTGGGGAAGCGCCCCCGCAGCTGGGCTTCCAGTGTTGCACAGCAGCAGTGTTCTCCCTACAAACAAAAGAGGGGACCCTCCAGGGCTGGGCTGTACTGGGAGGCTCCTCTGGAAATCGGGAGGCAGCTAAGCTAGATGTCCAGTTGTACTGGACTAAGGAGTCTGAGATCTGGCAGCCGGAGGCTGCTTTTGCGAAGGACCGAAGGACCGTCTTTCCTGCATCCCAGGAGGAGGAACGCTAGAGTGTTAGGATGCTTGAGGGCGCAGGAGCCAAGGGCAGCTTGGAAAGCCCCCACATACAGAAATGGGGGAGTGTCTGCGTGCTCTTTCAGTCTTGAGGTTCAGAGCATAGCTGAAATCCCAGCATCGTCCCACCTCCTCTTGGGTCAGAGGAGAGGTGAAAGAGCGGGCAAGGGCAAGGTTAGCGCTTTGCAACCCCCCTCCCCCACTCTGTTAGCCCTTGACTCAATGATACGATTTGGTTTGGTTCAGCTCTTGAAAGCGGTTTTGAAGCAGACCTCTGTACTTACCGGCTCTCTCTTTGGTGTTTTGATATCAACAAACATCTGTAAATGAATCCAAGACTTTTGCGTTCAATTTGTTGGACACAATACTTGAAACTCTGCAAACAGTGGAGGCTATCTGGAAAGTCTAAGGTCAGTGATGTCCCTGACTCTAGGGGCTTCCAAATGTCCTCCACTCTGCCTCTTGTTCTGGTATGGCTTGCCCAGCAGCCCTGGTATAGCCTGCAACCCTCTTGCCTTCTAAGGGATCCTGCAGCTACCTGCTCTAACTGGGTCTCTGGGCTTAATGCTCTTCGCCAGCAGCAGCCATTGAGTTACATGTACTTAAAGTACTGTAAATCAGCTCCTTTGCTACCTCACTTGGGAGAAAGTGTGTGTGTGTATGTGTGTGTGTGTGTGTGTGTGTGTGTGTGTGTGTGTACACACATGCACGCACATGCCTTTGTGATTGTTTTTTCCATTCCTGTAACTATGAACTCAAGCTATATTCTGTTTGTATTTCAAGTTCAAATGTCTTTGTTCCTGCTATAATGGGTGTTCTGATGCTTCCAACCTCTTTCTTTCTTACATTTTCTTTCTCCTTTTAGACCTAGGTCCTTTCTCCTGCTTCATCCTTCCTAAATCCTTTAGCTTTGGCACTTTGAGGTAACCTAGAGGTTGCAGGTCTGTGGTTTACAAGCTCTAAATAATACCACCCATGGCTGCCTTGTATTGCTAGATTGCCATGTTCTGAAAGCTCCAGAAACATCTCTTATTCATCCCTGGTACAACCTGTGTGGCATTGTGGTGCTTTTAACATATATGAGAAGGCGGGGGCTTGCTAGGTAACTCAAATGGAAATGATGGGACCAGCATTCAGACCTAGATGAGTTGGACTCCATACATTTTTTTTTTTCATGAAGGTTAACTGTTTCAAAGATGGTTAGTAATTTTATAAGCAGATAGTAGCCATGTTGATCCCTGAAGTCCACAGTGCTTGATAGATGGTTGGGTCCCCATAGAGTAGAAGCCAAGTAGAGTCAAGGAACCCCTGGTTTAACTAGGGCTCTGGTCTTTGGCTGACAATGTGACAAGGTGTGTTTCTGTTCTCTACCTTTGCTCTCTGAAAATGGGGATAGTAATATCATATACCATGTGACTGTCTATCATGAATATCAAATAAGATGGTGTGTGCAAAGCTCAGGTAAGTTCTCAGGACATGGCTGTTTCAGTAGTTCCTCTGTCAAACTAAGAGGGAACTCACTTTTCTTCCTTTCCATTCAACTGCATAAAGCAAGCCTATGAGTTAAAACTGCAATATTGGGCAGAGCTCTGTGAGTTCTAGGCCAGCCAGGGCCACAAAGTAAGACCCTGCCTCAAAACAAAAACCCAAAGCAAACTGAAATATTGAGCACTTCCCTAGAGCGTTCTCTCCTCTCTCTTCACCATCTTTTGCTGCAAGTCTCTCCCCGCTCCACACATAAACAAAGTCTCATATAATCCAGACTGGCCTCAAACTCAAGGCCAAGGATGACCTTGAAGTTTTTTGCCTGTCCCCCCAAGTGCTGGGACTCAGGTGTGTGCCAACACACCCGGTTCCTTCTCATTTTCCTGCTTTTTTTTTGGGGGGGGGTCCAAATTCGAGCACATAGGGAAAACTGAGGTAAGAATTCACTTTAAACCACATAAGTCCCTGAAAATTTTGTACTTCTGAGTCCTGACTGTAGACTTCCTGATCTTTTTGCCCCAAACCCCCAAGATTCTTAGACTTGCTTCTTGTTTCAGTGCCAGATCAGTTTCTTATGTGCCTTGTCACACATCTCCAAACCAACCCCCAGCTCTTTAAGCTAGTCACATTTGAAATCTCAAAGCGGCAATCTAGACAACCACTTTATATTCTTGACTCTGGCAAGTTTTGGCATTTTAATTCCTGTCTCTAATCAAGCATTTTGGGATTTTTGTTTATATGTAAACATCCTCTCAATTCACAAGGGATTCACAGAGCTATCCAACAGGTCTGAGTCTCTATTCATTTATTAATGAAGTCTAGAAATTAGTAATACAGGAGCTATGGCCAAATAACTGCCCAGGCAGTACTGTGACACCATACATGCTGAAGAAGGAAAGAGCCCATTAAAAAGGTTCTACTTCACTTCTGCATGTATTTAAAGATTTTTCTCAAGAGCTCAAGAGGGGAAAGATGGTAGACTTGGTTGTTTTTAGCTGAGATTGTATTAACTGCTTCCTTTCAATTCAGCTAGAGTATTTAGAGTAGAATATTTATGTACTCTGACTTATTTATAGATAGGGTTTCATGTAAGGCTGGCCTCCAACCTGCTATATAGCCAAAGATGGCCTTGTAATGCTTTTATGTGTGTGTGTGTGTGTGTGTGTGTGTGTGTGTGTGTGTGTGTGTGTACATACTATGTAACACATGTAGAGGTCAGAGGTCAATTTTTAGAAGTCAGTTCTCTCCTTCCATCAATCAAACTCAGGTCATCAGGCTTGGTACCAAGTGTTCTTGTTGGCTAAACCATCAAATCAGCTCTTGACCTTGAATTTCTGATCTTCTTGCCTCTACATCTAAGTTTATGGGTATGCACCACCATCCTGGGTTTGCAATGCTGGGACTCAAACTTGGGGCTTTGTGTATGCCGGGAAAAGTGCTCTGCTAACTGAGTTATACCTATCTCTCAACTACAACATTTATTTAACCTACTAGCATTCTTATTTGTGGTATTGTGGTACTGAACACAAGCACATGGTTGCTATACAAGATCTCTTATCACTAAGCCACATTTTAAAGTCATTTAGGCCTTGAACCTACACTATAGTCCAGGTAGGACTTGAACTTGGAACCCTCTTAGGCCTGTACCACCTGCTACTACATCAGCTCAAATTTTTAGATGAACAGATGTGATATAGTATAGTTACAGTAGGAAAGAACAGGAGTAGGGTGTGGAGGAACAGACCTGACATGAAAGTACTGAGCCAAAGAGGCAAGCGGGTCTGGAGTTGAAGGTCATCCTTGGCTACAAAGAGAGTTTAGGGCTGGCACATGAGGTCCCATCTCAAAAATCAAATAACTAAAAAGGAAAGAAAAATTAAAGAATAGGAGTTTGAAGTCAGGCGAAATAAGTTCAAACTAGCCCTTGCCCTTCCCAGCTCTGTTACCATGGGTGGATAGTCGGACTATGTTACTGGTTGCTTTTTTCTGTAAAAATGGGCATAAATGGAGCTAGAGAGATGACTAGTTCCATTTATTCCCATTTCACAGAAATGAGTTAAGAGCACGTGACTCAAGTTCAGTTCCGAGTACCAGTGAGGGTGCTGGGAACTGAACAGAGTGTAAGCAGAGAGACACTCGTAGTGCCCTGCCTCCTGACACTCGTAGTGCCCTGCCTCCTGACACTCGTAGTGCCCTGCCTCCTGACACTCGTAGTGCCCTGCCTCCTGACACTCGTAGTGCCCTGCCTCCTGACACTCGTAGTGCCCTGCCTCCTGACCCTCGTNCCTCCTGACACTCGTAGTGCCCTGCCTCCTGACACTCGTAGTGCCCTGCCTCCTGACACTCGTAGTGCCCTGCCTCCTGACACTCGTAGTGCCCTGCCTCCTGACACTCGTAGTGCCCTGCCTCCTGACACTCGTAGTGCCCTGCCTCCTGACACTCGTAGTGCCCTGCCTCCTGACACTCGTAGTGCCCTGCCTCCTGCCCGTTCTCATTTCTAGGGATTCATTTCTAAGGCCTCATGAATGTTAGGAAACCATCTAGCATTTTTCTCACTTGAAACAGATTCTTAAAAAATGTTTCTATTAATCCTTTTCTTCTTCAACCTTTACCAGGTAACCCCGGTTGGCCTCAAAGTTGAGCTCCTGGTTTTTCTACTCCACCTCCCATTTTCCTGTAAGCAGTGGGGTGTTTTTGCAATAACTCAATTGGAAAAGGCGTAGTGACATTTCACTGTGGCAAGATCTATAAAAATATTGCTTTCAACTGACTGTAATTAATTAAGGGAGACACAAAGACAAGGTGCCTTTTGAGAAAGCTCGGGACTTTTGAAGATCACAGTGGTCTGTTGTTGGGGCCTTGTCTTAGCTGATCTGAATGTCTTAAAGGATGTTCAAGAACTGGGGTAGGGGATATGAGGGGAAGATGGCCTAGAATGTGTGTTGGGGGAGGGGGTTGCCAAGAGCATCCAAGGTAGGAGAGGCTTCAATAAAGCAGCCAGCCCAGGCAGCAATCTCCCCAGAAGCTCCTGGAAGTTGACTGTTATTTACAAGTCTATGGATGGGAAATAACTAGCAAGCAGATCATTAACTGACCAGTATCTATGGTTAATAAACAATACGGAGCTTGAAGCAGTGTGACTTGCCTATTTGTGAACCTTCTGTTGAGGGGAAGGTTTCTGCATCCTTGTCCTTGATTTGACTGATTTCCTTTGACTTTTTGATTAGGGAGGATAATTGTATTATTCTGACTTTACTTTAGCATTATTATGTCCTCCTACTTATGAAAATAATATACTTAGTTTTTGTTGTTTAGAGACAGGATCTCATGTATCCCAATATGGTGGTTTGAATAGGTTTGGTTCCCATAGATTCATGTGTTTCAATGCTTGGCCATAGGGAGTGCCACTGCTAAGAGGTGTGGCCTTATTAGAGGAGATGTGGCCTTGTTGGAGGAAGTGCATCACTGTGTAGGAGGGCTTTGAGGTCTCCTATGCTCAGGTTCCACCCAGTGTGGATGATAGTCTCCTCCTGGTTAACTGTGGATCAATATGTAGAACCCTTGCCTCTTCCAGCACCATGTCTGCCTGCACACTTCCATGCTTCCCACCATGATGACAGTGAACTAAACTGAAACTGTAAGCCAGTTACATTAAATGTTTGCCTTTATAAAAGTTGCCTTGGTCATGTCTCTTCACAGCGCTGAAACAGTAACTAAGACTCCCAGGCTGGCTTCCGTTCACCATATAGCCAAGGATAACCTTGAACTCTTCATCCTCCTACCTCCACCATGAGAGTGCCGGGATGGCAGACAAGTGTCATCACTCCTGGCAGTGTTTTAAGAGATATCCATACAGTACTGAACAAGGCAAAGGCCCTCCTCTGTGAAGGGTTAATTTAGGGGACATCAGGACATTAGGAATGAGGGTATCAGATTAATATCTAAGCAGTGTTCTAATCATAATAGATATTTCCTGAGCATTTTTAGGGAGGAATACTGCTTATCTGGTCATGGGGGGGGGGGAATAACTGTTTGAAGAATGTGACATTTTGACATGCAAATAAGAAGGAATCCAAGCTCTAGATGTAAAGACTTTTGGAGTATTCGAGGAAGAGGCAGGTGGCTAAGGCAGCTGGAACCGAGTGAGTCAGGGCAGGACGGATGATTAGTTAGGAAGGAGGCCGGCCAGATAGGATCCGTAGTTATGGTTTTAAGAAAAGTCTGAAGCTTATTACCATGGTAAGGCATGCTGCTGGGCCATGCTTTTCCATATATTCTTTGTATTTATTTATTCTCTGTGTGAGGAGGGCATGTAAAGGTCAGAGGAGAGGAGTCTGTTCTCTCCCCCCACGGTGTGGGTCCTGGGGTGGTCAGTCTTGGCAACGAGCCCCTTCCCCCCACTGAGTCATCTTGCTGGGCTCCTAGAGGACACTGTAAGCAAGGGACCAAGTGAGGCTGGCTTTTGTTTGAAACGGCCTCACTGGCTGTCAGGGGAGAAGAGAACTAGACAAGGACAGCTGTGACCACACAGCGGTGCGGTGCGGTGCATGAGCAGCACCGCAACATTCCTTCTTCCGTCTTCATAACATCTGTTTTGAGCAAATGGGGAGTGCTCTTGAGCGTGAAGCGTTGACTGGGTGGCTGTTGACTGGCCGTGACAGTGTGGCTGGCCTCTAGGAGGTCGATTCTTGGCTGGTAGGCAGCAAACTGAAGTTACAGCTACTATAGAAGCAGGGGTGTGGAATTACAAAGATGCTGATATTAAAGAATTTGTTTTGTTCTTTTTATGGCAGGCTTCAAACTCTTAGTGATCCTTCTGCCTTAGCTTCCTGGCTACCAAATTTACAAGCGTGAGCCATCATCCTTGTATCTGATGGGTCATATTTTATGGTTTCTTTTTGTGTGTTAAGTGAAGGGGAAAAGTCTACAGTGTTTACTCTTGGTATCTGTGTTTCTCTGTGTAGCCCAGGCTATCATTCTGTAGACCAGGCTGGCCTTGAACTCAGAAGTTTATCTGCCTCTGCCTCCTGAGTGCTGGGATTAAAGGTATGTGCCACTGTGCCTGACTCTTGGTGTCTGAACGGCTATTAAATGCTTGTTAATAAAAAACAGTCCCCGGAGTTCAGCTGTGAACTCAAAATCTTTCATTTATCATGGCAATCTATGACATAGGCAGGTTGTAATTCCCATTTTATGATTGGGAAGAATGAGGTGTAGGGAAATTAAATAAGTTGGTGGAGGTCTTTTTTTCTTAAAATTTTTATTTATTTGAGATTATGTTGATCTGACTGTCTTGAAACTCAGGCTGGCTTTGAACTCACAGAGATCTGCCTGCCTCTGCCTTCCAAGTGCTGGAATTAAAGACAGGTGTCACTATACCTGGCCTGATGAAGGTCTTAAAATCAGTAACTGGCTGAGCCTAACCGGATTGTAGGCCTCTGTAACTGGAAATGTTTCATTCCAGAGAGGCCTGTTACTTCCTGGCCCAGTGCAGAGGATGCAGAGATCGGAAATAAAGCAAGCCATAGCCCGGAACCTCAAAAAGTAAACAATTATGGGGAGAGGGGATTCAGTTACAAGAACACAGCAGTGTCTGTGGAATAGACCAGTACTCCCTGTCGGCACGAGCAGGAGATGAGAAGAGACTGGTGCTCCTAGGGGACAATAGGCCAACAGCAAAGAAGAGTGTTTGCATTGGACCTGTGAACTAAGCTGTTTCTAAAAGTAAAGAGAGGTAAGGAGGGCATTCCGGGTTAACTGCCAATTTGAAGAGAGGGCATCTCAGGTAAGCCATCAGCTCAAGGCCGGGAGGAGGCAATTTCAAAGGCCAGAGTCCATGCACTCTTTGGCTTTGGGTTTTGCTTTGATTTTTTTTTTCTAGTTTCTTTCTTCTTGGCTTAATGAAATATACTTCCATTGGTATATGTGTTATGGGACTGTGGATCCATGTGGTCCCTTATCCCAGTCATCTGTTTCCTTCATGCACACGTGGTCTGGAAGCTAACACAGGCAGAGGCTCTCATGTCAGTCATGTTTCCTTCATGCACACGTGGTCTGGAAGCTAACACAAGCAGAGGACCTTCTGGAATAGCCTTGCAGAACTCTGCTTATGTGTACCCATGAAGAGGCTAGCTACACTGTCCTCTCATCCCCTCACCATTTACCTGCTGGACAGGATGAATGTCTACTGTGTGCTAGCTTCAGAGGCACAGAGTAGATAAGGGCCATACTACTGTGTGCTAGCCTCAGAGGCACAGAGTAGAAAAAGGCCATGCCTACTGTGTGCTAGCTTTAGAGACACAGAGTACAGAAGGTAAAGCCTACTGTCTGCTAGCTTCAAAGGCACAGAGTAGAAAAAGGCCATGCCTACTGTGTGCTAGCTTCAGAGTGGACAGTGCCTAGTGAATGACAAGGTTGACTGCTACCACACATGCACATATCCACAAGCTTGTACACACACATACATTTATTTTGAAAAATGACTGCTAGTTTGGTGGAGCTGAATGTCCACATTATCCAGCACTTAGACCCTTCTCATTCATTCAGTAGGCACTGAATTGGGAGGCTGTTAATTCATGAGGCTGAGGTGAAATGATTTCATTGTGGTTTTTTGTAAACCTTTAAAATCATGAAAATGTGAAAGGAAGAAAGACAGTCTTGATTAGTCTGCATTGGCTGCCCATCTCCTTGACATAGTTTATTCCCAAGGCTATGCTTTTCTGCAGGAAGCGAGATTTTAAGATTACAAAATATAAAACTGAAGTGGCACTGTTATTGGGAACCAGTAACATTGGCAGCATGACTGTGGGTAGAGGTTGGGGTAGGTTTCCACAGGTAGCAGATTCCCAATTCTTAGATGCTACCACAGAGTGTTTTTAGAATTTCACAAATACATAGAGACAGAGGGTGTGGGGGGAGAGAGGTAGAGAGAGAGGAAGAGATAGAGAACGGCAGAGAGAGAGGCAGATAGACAGGTACACACACACACCAGGAGGTGTGGGAGCCACATTTAGCAAGCTGGTCCATGGCTTCTTGGCCTTTTGGCTAACATCAAGTGCAACATACTGGTCCATTCAACAGGCATTTGGATTCATGCAGGGAACCGAGACATGCTGGTAGAATTGTGGCATATTGCAGTCTTTTTGGAATGTAATCAGATAATAGCTCAACATTCAAAATACTCATATAGGGGCTGCAGAAATAGCAGTAAAGCATCTGCCATCCATGCACAAGGACAAGCTGGATGCATCAGTCAGTTCCTGTAATCCTAACACTGAGGAGATGAAGATGGGAGGATTCCTGCAAGTTCCAGCTTTAGTGAGAAAACCTGTCTCAAAATATTAGATGGAGGGTAATGGGAAAGGCATGTGATGTTTGCCTGTGGTTGCTCTAACCTTGTGCACATTCCCTTGCTCCTACAAAGACATAAGTATGTGCATATACATCACACACACACATACACACACACACACACACACACACACACCCCTCATAGGTTTTGACCCAGCAATCTTACTGATGTTAGCTTTTATTAAATACTGAAACATTTATATGTTCTGAAGAGAAACGTAAGAGTCTGTCCACAGGAAATAGAAACCTTAGTATACAAAAACCCTTCACTGGACACAAAGTGAAAGCATCTAGAATTTATTGTTTATCCACCACGAAATGCTAGACAGCTGTTAGCAAGGATAAGTTGTCTCCCAGGTCATTTCTGAGAAACAGATGAGATCTGGAGAGTGTCTGTGATAGGAGGAGTTCATGCTTGTGAGATAGAATTCATGTTCCTTCCTCAGTTTCTTATTTTTGCTTCCCTTTCTCACTGTCTCTGCACATACAGTATCTATATGCTCACATTTGCATTATAATTTTATTAATATGGAGAAAACCCTATTAATCAGCTTTGCACTATGACAACAAAACACCTGAGGCAGGAAGCTTGTATAGAGAAAAGCTGTATTTACCTCACAACTTTGGAGATTCAAAGGCTAAAATCAGTTGGCTCTATTTGTTTGGTTTCTGATGAGGTCAGCAGATGTGTGTGTGTGTGTGACCCAGTTAGGGTTTACATTGCTGTGAAGAGACACCATGACCAAGGCAACTCTTATAAAGGACAACATTTAATTGGGGCTGCCTTACAGGTTCAGAGGTTCAGTTTATTATCATTAAGGCATGAGCGTGGCAGCATCCAGGCAGGCATGGCACAGGAGGAGCTGAGAGTTCTATATCTTGTTCCAAAGGCAAACAGGAGAAGACTGGCTCCCAAATGGTTAGAAGGAGGGTCTCAAAGCCCACCCTCCACAGTGACAAACTTCCTCCAACAAGGCCACAATTCCTAATAATGGCACTCCCTGGACCAAGCATATTCAAACCACCACAGTGTGCATTTATGTGTATAAAATATATATCATATCAGATATAGTGTAACCCAGTCTCCTGAAGACTTCCTGCTAGGCCCCACCTCCAGAAGACACCACAGGACTTCTCAATATTGCCATGTGGAGAACAAGCCCTTAGTTGCCCTGGACCTGTGGAGACACAGTGGTCATCTTCCAATCACAGCAACATGGAAGAGTAAAGACTTCTCTCAGCTGGATGCCAGGGGATTAGTTGAGAGAAATGCAATGGGCAGAAAAATGAGGATACAGTGGGGAGCCAATAAAATCAAGAGTTTCACTGGGAAAATACACATAAAATCTTAATTGTCTATGTATACTAAATTGTGTTTGTAGACTGGGAGGAGGGACTGTCACTTCAGAAATGTTCAAACCATGGGTAATATGTGTGTGTGAGGGTGTGTGCTGATGTGGGTCTCAGATTGAGGAAATTTAGCTGTATCTGACAGAATCCTTCTTATCCCAGCTCTACAAGTATTATTTGAGTTTTTTAAATTATAAATGAAAATCAGTTTTTCAGACAAGGTCTCAGTTGCTACCCTGACTGATCTGGAACTCTCTTATGTAGACCAGATTGGCTTTGAACTCGTTAAGATCCACCTGTCTCTGCTTCCCAAGTGCTGGGGTTAAAGACATGAACTACCATGTCCCCCCCCCCACCCCCCACTACCTTAGCTTTTGATGCAGGCTCACTCTTTCACCAGTTTGGTAGACTAGCTGGTTAATGAGCCCCAGGGACCATTCTCCTGTCTCTACTTCCCCAGCTCTGAGACTACTACGACTCTATGCTTTTTGTGTGGGAGACAGGCAAGTCTAGGTCTTCATGTTTAAGCAGTAAGTGCTTTACTGTCTGAGACATTGCTGCCACTCCTGGAATCTGCTACAAAGACAGTAACTCCCTCCATAAAGGCTCTGCCCTCATGAGCTCATGATTTTTCACAAAGGCACACTTTCTTATTCCCTTATGGTGGGGTTTAGGCTCTGTGTCTGAGTTTCAGAGGTTCATGAACAGTCTGTAATGGGATCCTTGGTCAAGGCAGGAATGAAAACAACCGAAAGCTGGAGATATGACCATGTTTCTCTCCAGGGGTGAAATACTTTCAGTTCTTAAGAGGAACTGCCATTCTGACAAGGAGCAAAGGTGCTGGGATGATTTCCAATTGGTTCTCATCGTGCCCAGATTTCCAGGGTGAGATAGAATATTATCTCTCTGTGTTTACAGGTCTGTGTAAATCTGGAGACCCACACTATCCATTGAGGTTAGAGCCATCTGTCTTCAGCCTCTTTGGATAGACACTATGGAGGTGCCAATGGAGCTCTTCCCGGTGGTTACAGCGAATGAAAACTGGTCCTGCAGAGCTGTCTGCTGGGCCTCAGCAGCTGGGGTAGGTGCCAGGGGTTGAGCATCCCAATTCTCTGGGGATCAGGCCTGCCTTAGTTATTTCCCAGACGCTCACTGGATGGGAAATAAGGCTAGTTCAGTCATCTCTACTGACATAGCTCTTTTAATAAATGAAGGCATGTTTCACAAAGTTAGCCATAATCTTGTGTCCTGATTATTCTGTTGCTTTGATGAAATACCTGTCAGAGCAACTTAAGGCAGTTTGAGGGTCCAGTCCATCATGGCAAGGACATCAAGGCGGCAGGTTCTTGAGTGGAAGCTGCTTGTGCTGTATGGGGTCAGAAAGCAGAGCGGGATGGATGCTGGTGCTCGCCTCACTTCTTTCTTTTGATTTGGTCCAGGACTCCAGCTCAGGGAATGGACCTGCTCATAAGTAAGTGTAAGAGCCAAAGTTAACCAGGAAATTCCACTTGCCCAGAGACAGGATAATTTCCCGGAACATTACCGCAGATGTGCTTGATCACATGTAGGTGGGAAGAACAGAGGCAGGAAATAGGAAATACATCAGGATGTGTGCTTGTCCCTGATTGAGCCTGATGGGACATGCGGCGACTTATGGATTCTGCCGTTTTAAGCCCCTGCAAAACATAACTGTATCCACTCCCTGGAATCCCAGGGTGGACCTGACCAGGGTCTATCCTGGTCAGTATTTAATTAATTAAAGCTTGCTTCAGATTTGGCTCAAACTTGTGGAACTAGTCTTTCTCTTGAGAATCTCAGTATTAACCACAATTGACGCAGATTTTCCTTCCCATGCCTGTTTATCTAATCTACACAATGCCTCACAGGCTTGCTCTGAGGCTAGTTTCCTAGGTGATTTTAGTCTAGGTCAAGTTAAAAGTATTAACTGGAACAATTTTTCAAATTTGCTTTTATTTTTCCTTTTTTCTTTTGAGTCAGGGTCTCAGGCTGCCTGGGAACTTGATAGGTAACAGAAGTCGACCTTGCATATATGATCCTGTTGCATATATGATCCTTTCGCATATATGATCCTGTTGCATATATGATCCTGTTTCTACTTTCTGTCCTTGAGATTAAAGCACACTCTCACATGTGGCTTATAAGGTGCTGTAAATGGGCTCCAGGCTTTGTCCCAGTTATGCAAGCACCCCAACTGAGCTAGAGCCCCAGACCTTTTCATAATGTATCACCACTTAGTGCATTCATAGAGCAGGTCAAACATTAGCTGCCTCATTCTAATACATTTGTTCAACCCTAAAGAAAGCTCTGCTGGGATTACAGGAAAGAAATCTTCTCTATCCTATTGCTAGGTTCATGTCTGACATCCCAACAGCAAATGATGATAACAAGAGAAAAGGTTAAGAATTTATCCATATGGGTTGAACATCCCTTATCTGAAACATCTGGAACCAGAAGCGTTTTGAATGCTGATTTTGAAAAGTTTGCATATATTTGCATATGCACAATTCATTTATGTTTCATATCTTCCATATACATACAGCCAAATCACTTACTACCATATTTTTAGTGTATTTCTGTATCTGTTATGACTTGTTACTCCACATTTGGTATGGAATTTTCAACTTGAATTGGTACTGAAAAGGTTTCAAGCTAGGGATGTAGTTCAGGAGTAGACTGCTGACCCAGTTTACATACTGCCCAGGGCTCCATCCCTAGCTATAGGAGGGGGGGGGGGAGGATAATTTCAACCATTTATATGCTGGGATATGGTGTCTTATACCTATAATTCCAGCACTTTGAAGGCTGACACAAGAAGATTACTGTGAGTTTAAGGACCATGTCACCGTAAAATATTCCATGTGTTTAAGCATTTAAGACTTTTGAGATTTCATGGGACCTTGTGGCGAAGTGTCATGGGAGTCAACATGTGGAGGTCAGAAGTCAAGCCCAGATGTTATTCCTGACACTGCCCATCTTGTTTTTGTTCATGTGTCAGGGTCCCTCACTGACCTAGACTGGCTGGCTAACTAGTCAACCCCGGGGCCCTCCTTTCTTGGCTTCCCAAGACTGGAATTACACGTCGCTGGCTTTTTTCATGATTTCAAAGAATCAAAATCAGGTTCTTGTGCTTCTGCAGCAAGCATTTTATTGATTGAGCCCTCCCCAATGCCCCGTGTGACATTTCTTTCCTTTGGGTGTAGGACAGGATACCTGCCACTCAATCTTCAGGGAATAAAAGCATGAGGAGGTCCAAGTAACCTCCCTATTTCTGCCATTTCCTCGGATGCCATAGCGCCCTATGTTCCCATTTCGGGCTAACATGTTCTAAGCCTCATTGTGGCTCTTCCCCAGGTCCTTCATGCCCACTGTGCTCTCTTTCCTTCTGATGCATATTTTTATATAAATAGAATTCATCCAGCATGTGGTCTTTTGTGCCTGGATCATTTCTTTACATCATCTTTTCAAGGATCCCTTGAGTTCTAGCACTTCAAACTTTGCTGCTAAAGTTGCACGTACAGGAGGCTACATTCTGTGTGTATTCCCATCTGTAGATGGGTAACAAAATCTAGTCCTCACTCCATCACTGGGCTCCACCCCACATCCATAAATACCTGATTTTAGGATGCAGATGCTATAGTCTAATAGTATTCCTACCTCCTCTCTTCATCTCCATCCCTAGGATACCCGTCTTTAACTGCCAGTGTCTCCGTGTTTTGTACACATGTGTGTACACACAATGCACACACACACACACACACACACACGCCACTGACATCAAAACTGTTGCATGTGCTCAGAGTCAAGCCAAGGGAAACACAATTAGAAGCTTCCAGAAGCAGGAGAAAACTTCCATACAGAATGACTTTGATTTCCCTCCAAGTTTTCCTGCCTAGAAAAATTCACTGCTTTCAACAAATTGAAGCAAAGGGGAAATTGTCACTTCCACTTACAGTCAAAAATATTTCAGGTGGCCGACTTGAAGCGCCTTGTCCACATGAGCCCTGCCTGAGGCCCTTAGTCAACCCAGCCAGTTGCCTCAAAGCTATCTTTGCAATAGGATCAGTTCCCAGGGACAAATCATGTCTCTGTGTTGCCACCTCCCAGCACCCTGGGTGTTAAATGACATCTAAGCAAGTATGTGTGTGTGTGCATGTGTGTGTAAGAATGGCACTGTTCAGCCGGGCGTGGTGGCGCACACCTTTAATCCCAGCACTCGGGAGGCAGAGGCAGGCGGATTTCTGAGTTCGAGGCCAGCCTGGTCTACAGAGTTAGTTCCAGGACAGCCAGGGCTACACAGAGAAACCCTGTCTCAAAAAAACAAAAAAAGAAAAAAAAAACAAAAACAAAAAAGAATGGCACTGTTCATTTGTGGAGGTCAGAGGAGGATTTGCAGAGATGGTTCTCTCCTTCCACATGTGGGTCCCAAGCATTGATCTCAGGTTGTAAGGCCAGCTAACACAGGCATATGCGAGTTCTGGGGATAGAACACAGGTCCTCATGCAAGTGCTTTCCCAGGTTAGACCATCTTCCAGCCTCATTTCTTTTTCTTTTCTTTCTTTTTTTCCAAATTGAAATTAGCATTTCTTTCATGAAGTGGAGGAGAAAGAGGAGAGAGAAGAGAGGGAGGGGGAGGAGGAGGAGAAAGAGGAGAGAGAAGAGGAGGAGGAGGAGAGAAGGAGGAAGAGGAGGAAGAGGAAGAGGAAGAGGAGGAGGAGGAGGAAAAGGTACCAATGGCCAATCCTGCTAATATTCTGACATATTAGGTGCTCCTAAGCATTTAGAGGTCCTTTATCTTCTCCAGTGGCACCTTGTGCATATTCTCCATGTTAATTCTCAGTTGCTTCTATTACTGCTATCAGGCATAGAACTAAAACAGGGATGCTGAGGGACACCTATCCCTATGGGGTTTGCCCTCTCTGACTGCACATTGGAGTCCCCCAAGTCACATTTCATACAGTCCTCCACTTTCCTTTCAGAGTAGACTAGAGGCCTGCAGTTCAGAGGGAAGACAATATTCCCAAGGTTTGAGCAGTAACAAAAGTCAGTCTGAACCCATGTGTGCTGTGTGTGTGTGTGTGTGTGTGTGTGTGTGTGTGTGTGTGTGTGTGTTAAAAGAAACAAAAAGCAAGGCTAGGATGTAGCTCACTATGTTTGCCTAGCACACACAAGGCCCTGTGTTCCATGCTTAGCACTGTATAAAACAGGCATGATGGAATGTGCTTATAATCCAAGTGCCTGAGAGACAGGCAGAAAGATCAGAATCCAAGGCCATCCTCCACTACATATGTATTTGAGGCTAGCCTGGGCTATGTAAGACTCAGTCTTTAAAGAAAACAAGCAAGCAAACAAACAAAAACCTAACTTGAAAAAAAAAAGTCCCAGGGCTGGAGAGATGGCTCAGCAGTTGAGAACACTGGCTACTCTTCCAGAGAACCAGGCTTCAATTCCTAGCATGCAGATGACTGCTCACAACTGTCTGCAACTCCAGTTCCAACTGATATGGCACCTTCACACAGATATACATGCAGGCAAAACACCATTGCACATAAAATAAAAATAAATAAATTGTTATAAGAACGAAAGCAAGAAAGAAAAAGTCCATTTTTCAATCTAATCACAGTGTGAAACCCTCAGGAAACATCTGATCCAAATGTCTACCCACTGTTCCAGGATAAAAGAAAGCAGACGAACTTAGGGTGCCCTTGTCCTAGACCAGACATCCATAACAGATTATAAAAGACACTAATGCTTTTATTACTATTTGTAAGCATTCAAGCTGGGCGTAGTGGTGCACGCCTTTAATCCCAGCACTTGGGAGGCAGAGGCAGGCAGATTTCTGAGTTCGAGGCCAGCCTGGTCTACAAAGTGAGTTCCAGAACAGCCAGGGCTATACAGAGAAACCCTGTCTCAAAAAAAAAAAAAAAAACCCAAACCAAAACAAAACTATTTGTAAACATTCAAAACTTTGCCATGGATAGAGATATGCAAAATTAATGTTTTGTGGGTCAACCTCTCCATTACTTCACTCCCCCCTTTTCTGAAAAATTAAAAGGAAAGAGAACAAAGCAAACCAGAAGAGCATCAGTCCAGTACTTACTACGGTTCCTAACGACTCAGTTGGCTATAGGCAGAGATGCTGTAGAAATGCGCCTGTACTCGATGGGCAGGTCTAAGGCATGTTTCAGGTGACATCACATGTTAGAGGCTCGGTTTTGCGGTGGAGGCTGGTCTGAGTTAAGTTTATTTTGCTTATGCTTTGTAAAATTTTGGTTCATGGCTCTGTGAAGAGCAGAGCATCAGCGTAGGGAGCCTGTGGTTAAGTCAAAGCTGCTCACCTCAGGGTACTGGGAAGCAGGATCCCAGTATCCCCTTCAAAGGGCCATGGACCAGTGACATAACAGCCTTCTACTTAGAGGTTCACTCTGCCTACATAGTGAGTTACAAGACATTGAACTTAGGATATAAGACTAGCCAGTTCATAGGCCTATATGCTGACTGACCACCAAGCTTTTGTTTGATTTGTTCTCTCTCTCTCTCTCTCTCTCTCTCTCTCTCTCTCTCACTGGAGACAGAGTCTTATGTATCCCAGGATATTCTTTTTTTTTTTTCCTCCTAGGCTATTCTTAAACTTCTGATATTTCTGCCTCAGCTGGGACTACAGACATGTACCACCATGCCCAGCTATGTCTAAATCTTTAACATATGAGCCTTTGGGGGACATTTGAGATCCAAACTATAGCACAGGGCCAAAACCAAAACAAACCTTACATTATTATAAAAAGAGAATTCTAAAAAAAAAGATAAAATCTTGTTACAAAGACTAAAACCAAGCAGAAGTTAAAGACTGTTGTCTTGGCCTGGGCTGAAGTTCATTTGGTGTCTTGAACATCCTGCATTCTTTCCCCAACACCACATAAGACTGGTGTGTGGTACTGAACACCTCTACTCTCTCCCAGCTTTTGGGAAGTGGAGGCGGGAGGATCAGAAGTTCAAGGGTGCACTATGAGTTTTAAGATCAACCTGGGCTATTCAAGACACTGTAAATAAATAAGCATATATTGCATTCACCTGAATGATTGTGGGATCCAGGCAGGTGTGATAACATGATTTAAAGGACCTGAAGGACCACAAAGGACCATGTAGTCAGTAACCCAGGACCATGTGGTTGGTGGGGATACAGAGATGAATGTTCCCAGAGGGTCTGGCCTCCTGTAAGACAGGACAGAATCTGCATGTGGGCTAGAATAATTTGTGTGTTGTTACCTCTTCCCTGCCACTTACATTGCAAAGACAGTATAAGATCATCTGCATCATGGACCTCCAGACAGTGTTTTCCACAGACACACAAGCCCCAGGGAAGCACACACCCTTTCTATATCATTTATGTGCATTTCTGAGAAGCCAGGTACTCAGTAACATCTCAGGCTAGCTTCAACTAGCTCTGCAGCAGAGGACGACCTTGAACTTCAAATCCTCCTACCTTCACCTCCCAAGTGCTGGGATTACAGGTGTGTACAGCTATGCCTGTCTTATGCAGTGCTGGGTCTGGAACCCAGACCTTTGTACTAGTTCGGAACACTATTAAGTAAGTCACATTTCCAGACCCAAAGAGTGATTTCATATGAAACTTGGTCCGGTGAGTAGTGATCCTTGAAACCCTGGAGTCTAAAGGGCTGTAGAAAAGTAACTGCAACTCCAGATATTCTCACTCGCTCCTTAGTGTCTGATGCTTTATTCTCTTTGTATAAACCTCAAATAGATGTGAACGGAGACAGAATTCACCCCATACTTTCTGTTACCAAATTTAGCTGTCCCACAAACTAAAAATGTCCACTATAGACACATATTTTTAGCTCAGGGTCATAGCTTTGACACCTGTGTGTGATGATGATCAGCCTGCCTGGCTGGCAGATCCTTCAGGTTGTTAACACGGGCGCTGGCACACCATAGGAATTCTACACATACCTGATGCTTGCATAGAGATATTTGATTCCTAAGCAACCATAAAAATCCGTGTGTCAATTCCTAAAGAGGTCGGGTTACTGGGCATTAACAAGTTTCTAAAAATGTCTAACCCTCTGTGCGCTTCTGCTTACCGGCCTGGCACACGCTGATCTAAAGGTACCACAGAGAAGCCTATCAGAGGCAGAGCTTAAACAGAATTTCCCTATAGCAATTTGCCTTTTTCTGAGGCAGTGTTTTGTAGACCTTATTCTGAAGAGTCACAGTTGTTAATAAATTTCTGAGAAAAAGAGGAGGAGAATTAGTAGTCAGTGAATTAGCAAATGACTGTATAAATGCACGGGGGGGGGGGGGGGATTCTTGGCTCTTTCACAGTTCTGCAGTGCTGGCCCTAACATGTGCTAAGCAAGCACACCATGCCTGAGCTGCAGCTGTGCCAGAGCTGCAGTGCTACCTAGCAGACTGGAGCTCCTTGAGTGCATAGAACCTGTGTATGGAGGCAAGGCTGCCTGACCTCAGTTCTGCTCTAGCTGCTTTTGACTTTGCATTAGATACATAACTGGATGTGACTTTGAACCTCTGACCTTCCTGCCTCTAACTGAACGCTGGAATTACAGGTGTGTGCCCCAGGTTTTTGTTTTTGTTGTTTTCTCTTTTGTTTTGAGTGATTGTGCAAATTGTCCCTTTATCTCTGGCCCTCCTGTTCCTACCTCCTGAGTTGGGGGATTATGGAGTCGATATCTATTTTTTTTGTTTTCAATGTTGAGGGTAGAATCCAGGGTTTTTTATATTCACCAATTGAGGTATATCCTAGTCCTGGGACCCACATTTTACAAATGGAATAAAGATCACCAAGTCCAAGGAGCTTGCCTCTGAGGTACTGAGGGCAGAGTCAAGGGTGCTCTTCTTCCTTCTCCATGACAACCCTTGTGCCTGTCCTCTCTCCACACTCCCCTAAAGCATGACACATCTCTTTCCTCTTCTCCTAGTCTCAAGTCAGAGAAATCCTAAAATCCCGCCTCTGTCTGCTCTCCCCCAATTATTAGGTGCTGGCATCTTTATTTACCAGTCAGAACCAACTCAGGCAGGTTTCTAGAAGCTATGTGCCAGACCCTCTTGTCCATTTGGTATTACAGTTAAGAGATTACATGAGTCTCAAAAGAGACTTTGAACTTTGGACTTTTAAACATTGTTGAGACTGTGATAGACTATGTAGACTTTTGAAGTTGGACTAAATACGCTTTGCATTATGTTATGGCTATAAGCCTATGGGATATGGTGGTTAGAATAGGAATGGCCAGCCGGGCGTGGTGGCGCACGCCTTTAATCCCAGCACTTGGGAGGCAGAGGCAGGCGGATTTCTGAGTTCGAGGCCAGCCTGGTCTACAAAGTGAGTTCCAGGACAGCCAGGGCTACATAGAGAAACCCTGTCTCGAAAAACCAAAACAAACAAACAAAAAAAGAATAGGAATGGCCCTCATAGATTTCATGTGTTTGAATGCTTGGCCCATAACAAATGGCACTATTAGAAGGTGTGGCCTTGTTGGAGGAAATGTGTCACTATGGAGGTGAGCTTCAAGGACTCACATATAAGCTCAAGCTACATCCAAGTACAGAAGACAGTCTCCTCCTGGCTGCCTTTGGATCAAGATGTAAAACTCTTGGCACCTCCAGCACCATGTAAGCCAACCCCAAGTAAATGTTTTCTTTTTTTATAAGAGTTGCCTTGGTCATGGTGTCCCTCACAGCAGTGAAACCCTAACCAAGACAGAGGAGTTGTTATATTGGTTTCCCTTCTATTCTGAGTGGGAATCATTTGACATATTGGCCTAGCATTTATCTGTGTTCAGTTAGTATCCTTTAAAGGCATGAGAAAGAAATGACCATGTTAATGAAGCACTACAAAGAGAAAAGGGAGCTGAAGCCATCGGTTCGGGTTAAGACAAGTAGATGCTGACAAGATGCTGAGAGCAGCATGGGGTGTTGTGTTGGGCCTTTGGCCGGGAAAGGAGACCTAAGTGGGAATCCTGGAAACTTTGAGGCATTATATTATTAGTTTTATATTTTTAGTTGTTATATTCTTAGTTTTGATAGGTGCCATTTTCTGTATGGTGTTCATGTTTGTGGCAAAGGGAAGCCTCTAGGGGAGCTCTCTCTGCTACCATTACAGACATTTGGGAAATCCCAGTAAGAGCTCAGCCATTGAGTTCATGCAGAAGCCCTCTGACATAACATCCTTTCTCACCTTCCTTGAGAACTCCTTCTAGAATGCTGGTTATTATCTATGACTCTCTTTGTTATGCATGTCTGTTCGTGTGTGTACAAGTGCACATATGTGTGTGTGGTGTGTATGTGGAGGCCAGAGATCAACAGTGGATGTTTTTCCCCAGGAGTTGGCGACCATGCTTTTTAAGGCAGGGACCTTCACTGGCCTAGAGTTGGTTCAACAACACCTAGGGATCCCCCTGCCTCCACTTTCCTGGCTCTAATCATCACAGGTACACACCGTTGCATCTGGTTATTTATATGGGCCCTAGGGATTAAACAAAAACCCTCATGACTTACCCACTGAGCCATCTCCAAAGCTTTCTTTTTCTCTTTAAGCAAACAATCAACTGAGCTAATCACATGAAAAAAACTGGGGGTCCCTGTAAACTTTACTGCTGGCAGAGAAATGAATCTTGAGAGGCAAGAAGGTTTGGCACAACTCAGTAAGCTGGGTTGGTTTAAACTTCAGGGATCTGATCCCAAGCAGATTATTGTAAGCATATTTAAGCACAGTATAATTTAGGGGAAAAAAAGTTTCCTAGTGCAATACAACCCTGGGTACACAAGTAGGTATAATTACATAGAAACACAACTGAAAGTACATGTCATTTCTTCTAAGAAGAGGGGTTCTAGAGATAGACTACGGATACAAGTTTAAGGGCTTAGGGGAGGATCTGGTGTGATCTTAGTCATACAGATAGTGTAGAGGTCATTTGGGTGGTTAGCCACTTCCAGCCCTGACTGTGGGAGCCTAGAAGAGCCCTTGGCCATACAAATAATGCAAAGGTCACTGTGAATATTAGCCACCTGTTGTCCTGCTTGTGGGAGTTTAATATGGCCAGACCCTTCAGATAATGCAGATCAACTGGCTATCAACTGCCTCCATTCACAGCTTTCTGGGTAGAGAAACAGGTTATATATCTTTTTTCCTTTGAAAAGACAACCCTGCGTGTTTAACATTCCTGATTTCCTTAGTGGTGTGTGGGTGAAAGGATCTGTGTGCTCCCAACAAAAAATGAGAGGAAAAATATGAAAAGTTTTTTATCTTTGTATGTTGAGTTCTATGATTTCTTCTTCCTTGGGCTTGATCAAACATAGTTTGTATTTTTCAAGAAAAATATCAAGGCCCTCTTTTCTTTTGTTACAACTTGAAAAGAGAGATATGGGGTAACAGGATGGTAATTTCCTCAAATGTGCAAGGGGCTTGATGGACAGCAACGCACATGGTCATGCTTCTCCGGCTCTGAAAACTTGGCTTCCTATTAATTGAATAATGACAAACTGCTCTCCTAACATCTCAGGGGTCTCCAGTCCAGTCTAGAACTTACTAAGGACCCACTCAGTGTGAAGCTCTAGTCCAGCAATAATGAAAGCTGGTTCGTGTCTCTGTCAGCAAAGGCTTCTCCGTTTTAGAGGAGAAGACCTTTGGAAGTTAAAAGCATTTTTAGGCTTGGAAGCATAGCTCAGTTGGTAAGAGTGCTTGCCCAGCACATGCAAGGTCCTTGGTTTTGTACCACAGAACTCGGGATGGATGCATACACCCAGCATGTGGGTGGTAGAGGCAGGTGGATCAACAGTTCAAAGTCATCTTTAATTACAATAATAAGGTCATCCTGGGCTATGCGAGACTCTGCTAGAAAATAAGACAAAACCAAAAAAAGCTCCCTCAAAGGGCAGGAGAGATGGCTGAGTGTGCAAGCCTGGCCATGTGGATTTTGGGCCCAGAACCCATAAATCTGAACACAGCAGCACAACGTCCGTAATAATATCAGTGGACACACTCGGGGGTCAGTCCTGAGGTCAGTTAGCTTGGCTTACACAACAGCAAAGAGATTCTGACTCAGACAAGGTGGAAAGACCAGGACTGGTGTGCTTTGTAATGTGTGTGTGTGCCCACTTGTATGCTCACGTACACACACTTTAAAAGAAAAAGAAAAAAGTCTCCTCATTCCAGAATGTAATTACTGTTCAGGCAAATGCATATGGCTAATAAAATATTTGAACATATTTTGTAAAGTCAATTTATATTGAAACCAGACCACAGTATCCAACTTATGACTCATTCTGCTAATACTTAACTGATTTTTCCTCTGTTCTCTAACTTGTAATCATTATAAGATGATCTATGATCTGTGATTAATTCTTAACTGCTTAGGTACAGAGCAGTGGTGACCTCACACGATGATGGGGCCTTCTCAAGCCATCCATTGGAAAGAACCCAAAGAAGCAACCATATTTCATACCCTCCCTGTCTTTCACAGACTTAGAGTCTTTCTTCCCTGATACCTACTCAGACTATCACTGCTAGGAAGCACCTAAGACCAGAGAGACCATTACTAATGGCTGGGAGTAAGCCCTGGTGACTAAACAACTTTGTGCTAAGGCCCAAGGTCAAGAGGCTGGGAAGATAAGAAAGCCCATCTGTTAAACGACCTTACAAGCACAAGGACCTGACTTCACTTTCCACAGCCCACATAAGAAAGCCAGGCTAGGCATGGTGACATTTTCTTGTAATCCCAGAGCCAAGGGTAAAGACAGGGCAATCCTTGGAGCTTGTTAGCTAGCCATCCTTTGTGGCCTACTTGATGAGTGCTTGGTTCTAGTGAGAGACTTTATCTCAAAAGACCAAGATGAGGAATGATAGCTGACATTGTTTTCTGGCCCCCATACATAGGTGGTCATACAAGTACTTGTACCTGCACTGAGTAAACACACACACACACACACACACACACACACACACACCTGCATGCATACACAGATACACACATGCATACGCACAGACACAGACACACAAAGACATATGTACACACATGCACTCATGCAGATACACATACACACATATATACACACATGCATGTGCACACATGTGTGCACATACATGTACACACGGATCGACCATGAACATGCACTCTTCCACACTCAAGAAAGCATCCAGATGGATACTCTCCCATGATGTGAACAGACTGACAGACTGAGCAGGAAGGAGGCAGAGTGACAGCAGAAACCTGCACAGCACAGCCCACTTTGAACACAGCAGTGATGGCAGAACTGGACTGTAATGGATATGTGATGAAAGGCACCCGTAAGGTTCTGAAGCATTCAACAGCCTCCTCAACACAGGAGGTGGAGATGAACAGCGGAAGGGAGTAGAGAAAGACATCTGAAAGAACGCCCAGTGATAGCCGTTGACAGCCAGTGCTGGTGGTACTGTCAGCCACTCTCCTTAGCCTGAGACTCTCCTGTGTCAGCAAGGAAAAGTGGGGTCTCCCAGAAGCCACCAATTTTCACCAGGGCAGCTCTGGTGAAACCCGCTCCAGCACTGCCCTGCTTTGTGTAGCAGAGTTGAGATTTACAAAAATGCTGAGGGTCAGACCCAGGGCTTTGTGCATGCTACGCAAGTACTTTGCCAGTTGAGCCACATCCTTAGCTCCAGGCTTCATTTCAAAGAATGACCTGTTTCGGAGCTCTTCAGTGTCAAGAAATTTAACCTGCGGACTCTGGCCTGACCTTCCCATTGTGTTCTCTGAAAGGACCATAGTTAATGTCTGAATCCTTTTTTTTCCTTCTGACTGTTGGAAATGTCTGTGATTATTGCTATTTTTATTATTTTATCTTTTTAATATCTTCAGTGTTATTAGTGCTCCTGGTTTCTGACAAACATCCGGCCAAGTCAAATTAGTGAAAAACATTGTCCTTTGCTGAAATGCATTTTCCTGTGACAGTCTGCTTCCAGTTGAACGTGAGAATTTAAATGCAGTATTGTACTGTCGTGGCTGGCCAGGTATGATATCCAATAGGCTTGGCAAAAGTAGGAGTCAGGAGGAGCAGGTTGCAAATCAGTGAAGAGCGTCCTCTGGGCAAGCACATAGGTGATTCAGCTTCAGTGTTCCGCTTGGAAAAGGAGGTCCTCGTTATGACCTGGCTGCAAACAGGCCACAGGCCACAGGCCCACCAGTTCCTATTGAAGCTGAGAATGGCGGCCATGTCCTCCTCACTCAACTGGAAGTCGAAGACCTGAATGTTCTCCTGTACTCGAGAGGGTGTCACAGACCTGGGGATCACCACCACATTCCCCTCTCTATGGCACCGAATCAGAACCTGTGCTGCCATTTTCTTGTGCTTTGCAGCAATCTCTTTGATCTTGGGACTCTCCTGTATTATGGGGCTCCTCTGGTTTGGCACTAGGCCTGTCTGGGGAGCCCAGGGGACTGTAGGCTGTGATGGTGATGCCCTTGGAGTGACTGTACGGGATCCGTTTTTCCTGGGTGAGGCAAGGGTGACACTCGACCTGGTTGGTCACTGGCCTTTGTTTCAGTCCAGGCTTGTTCAGGAGCCTTTCAATCTGCAAGTGGTTGAAGTTAGAGGAAGTGGTCCACCACTTCCTCCATGCCCTCCTAAGCATCCAAGAATGCATATTTACTGCTGAGAGCATTGCCTTTATTATCCGTGGGTAAAAAGACATTTCCAGACTGAAATCCCTGTGGCCAGTGGATTAGATACAGGTCCAGATAGCTGAGCTTAAGATCTGAGAGGGAAGCCGGGCGTGGTGGGTCACGCCTTTAACCCCAGCACTTGGGAGGCAGAGGCAGGTGGATTTCTAAGTTCGAGACCAGCCTAGTCTACAGAGTGAGTTCCAGGACAGTCAGAGCTATACAGAGAAACCCTGTCTCGAAAACAAACAAACAAACAAACAAAACAAAACAAAACAAAACAAAAGACCTGAGAGGGTTTTCTGGAAGGCTTCCTTTACCAAGCTTTTCTCAAAGAAGGTGGGCCACAGCTTGCTGACGATGAAGAGGTCCTCCTGCCTCACAGCCTTCTCCTGGATCTTCTCTTGGATGGCTTCTCCCACCTCATTCTCATTCTATACACATAGGCACAGTCAATGTGGCGATACCCAACATCAGTGGCCGCCTTCACAGCTTCCTTGACTATCTGGGGGAGACTTCCAGGTGCCTAGGCCCACAATGGGCATCTTGGCTTTGATAAGGAGCGTCTTGATGGTGGCCATGGTTGCTGCAGAAACGTTCAAAGGGAGCAGATGGGAGCCTCTGCCTAAATTCTAATGTCTGATTCTTTTTTTTTTTTTTTTTTTTTCCGAGACAGGGTTTCTCTGTGTAGCCCTGGCTATCCTGGAACTCACTTTGTAGACCAGGCTGGCCTCGAACTCAGAAATCCGCCTGCCTCTGCCTCCTGAGTGCTGGGATTAAAGGCGTGCGCCACCACGCCCGGCCTCTAATGTCTGATTCTTAACAGCAGTTTCTGGTTCATCAAGTTGACATCTTCCTTCCCTTTCAGTGGCTGGAACTTATCTGCTGAATTAATTCCATGGGATTCTTGCAGGGACTGCACAGGAACTGTCAGGAAGTCTCTATTAAATCATTTTGAAGTAATAAATCCTCATTATAAAAATTTAAACCATACCAAAATGTCAGGAAGTAAAAGTCATTCTGACCGGCATGTTTTTGTCCACACACAAGTCTAGTCTGTGAGCTCCTACATTCCTAGTGGGTGTTTATGTGTGTTTTATTGAGACAGTCTCATATAGTCCAGGACTGCCTCAAACTGGCTATGTAATTGATGATGACTCTGAACTTCAGATCCTCTTGCCTTTATCTCTGAGATTATTGGTGTGGGCCAGTTCATAGGGCCTTGAGGATCAAACCCAGGGCTTTGGGCATGTTAGGCAAGCACTTTACCAATTGAGCTGTATCTCTAGCCCAGACATATATTGATTTGTGCATTTTAATTTTTAAATTACACTTATCTATTTATGTGCATGTGTGTGAGCATGTGTGCCATGATGCACATGTGGAGAGCAAGGACAGCTTGCAAGAATGGGTTTTCTCCTTGTACCATGTGGGTCCCAGAGATCTAACTCACATCCTCAGACTTGTGGCAAATGCCTTTATCCACTGAGCCATCTTGCTGGCCTGTCTTCTACAAGGATCCTTTAAAGTAGACTTGCTGGGCTGGAGAGGTGGCTCATTGGGTAAGAACACTGACTGCTCTACTGAAGGTCCTGAGTTCAAATCCCAGCAACCACATGGTGGCTCATAACCACCCATAATGAGATATAACACCCCCTTCTGGTGTGTCTGAAGACAGCTTAATTATAATAATAAATAAATCTTTGAGCTGGAGTGAGTAGGGCTGCCTGGAGCGAGCGGGGCTGACCAGAACAAGCAGAGGTCCTAAAAATTCAATTTCAACAACCACATGAAGGTTCACAACCATCTGTACAGCTACAGTGCAATCATATACATAAAATAAAATACATAAATCTTTAAAGTGGACTTGCTGAGTAAAGATTCTCAGTAAGGCTAAAATGTCGGAGGCATGTATGTCTCACTTCATTTTACGGGAACGCTTTTTTTTTTTCTTTTGGAGTTGGTGAAAATTTCTTGAGCAAGAAACAAAATATAATTCCAATGGTGCTGGGGAAGAGACAGCAGACAGGGAATCAGGAAACCCTGGGTGAAGTCCCTGTTTTTCCAGCTGCCCCAACCCCCCCCCCATACTTTTCTGGGAGTTTGGCTCTTCTCTCGTGGAGCATATGAATAATTGACAAAGTCATCTTTTAATTAAAAAAATTGTTCGCCTGTGTTCATATGTCCTTGTGGTGGTCAGAAGATAATTTGGGGTGGGAGGTTCTTGCTTTTCTGCTTGTTTGAGGCATGACCTCTTACTGTTTGCTCTTGGGTATGCCGAGCTAGTTTCTGCAGATTTTGCTCTCTCTGCACACCCCCCCTCCTGTCTTGCCATAGGAGAGCCAGGATTACAATCACAGCTACCACATCAGTTTTTATGTGGGCTCTGGGGATCTGAACTCAGGTCCTCATACTTGTTTGGCAAGTGTTTTATCAACTGAACCATCTCACTATGGTGACAATGTTATCTGCTATGCAAATATGACTGTCCTTGAGCCCATCAGTTTATCTTCAGAAAGAAGCTAAAATGGGTCTGCATCAGCTCACTGTCTGGCTTCTCATGCCCAACCAGGGCCTTTGATCCCATTTTCCTGACTATCTGTTCACAGTCTGCTACATCTGCGGGTGTAGGTTCAGACTGTTCCCATTCCTCTCACCAACAGGCCTACTCAGGCATCTTTGGAAACATTTCCTGAGCCCTATGGGCTGAACTAAGTGTAGCACATCATTCTTGGTGGCTTTAATCACACTGTGTCTGTGTTCCTGATCTGGATAACTTCCTTCATTCATTTACTCATCTATCTATCTATCTATCTATCTATCTATCTATCTATCTATCTTTGAGACATTGTCTCTCATAGTTTAGGCTAACCTCAAACTCACTATAAACAAATATGGCCTTGAATTTTTGATCCTCCTGCCTCCTGGCCTAGTGCTGGGAATAGAACCCAGGGCTTTGTGTATGCCAGGAGAGCAGTCTCCAGGATTCAACATAGAATAAGGGAGTGACAGAGAAACACACACACACACACACACACACACACACACACACACAAACAAATGTAGAGAAACAATAAGATAGCATGTGTAAATCAGCTATATCATTAATTATATTAACTATAAGTGAGGCAAAGTTAGGTGTGGTGGGGTTCATTCCTGTAATCCCAACCCTTAGGAGGTAGAGGCTGAAGAAATAGGAGTTCAAGACCTAGTTAAGCTACCAGAGAGAGAGAGAGAGGAAGAGGAGAAGAGAAGAGAAGAGAAGAGAAGAGAAGAGAAGAGAAGAGGAGCTTGAGACAAAGCTCAGTAGTAGACAGTGCTTGCATGCACATTTCATATTTAAAAACACAGATAAAAAGATAATAGAGGAAACAGTTGCCACACAAATGTAAGACTGAGGAGATACTGTGCATCTGTGGGAAGAGATTATAAGCTTTCTAAAAAACACACAAAACAAACAAATGACAGCAACAACAACAACAACAAAACCCATGCCACTAGAGGCAAGGAAGGACATTTCACAGTGATGAAGGGGCTGGAGAGGTGGCTCAGTGGTTACATGCATTTGTTGTGCAACCACAAGGACCTGAGTTTAGATGTGAGTACCCATGTAACAAATCAGGCCTGGCCTGTATGTGCTTGTAACCTTGGTGCTGTGAGAGAGGTGGGGGCAAGAGGGTCACCAGAATTGTTGGCTGCCAGCCTGGTTGAAAACAAAGACAACCCCCAAGTTCAGGAAGAGACTGTCTTAAAGGAATCAGACAAAGCATTGTTATAAGATGCTATAAGTTGTTATAAGATGACAGTTGCATCATATATGCACTGAACCACAAAGATAGAAAGAAACCCTAGGGCTAGCTGTGTGTGTCCCCAGATACATACATCCTTTACAGACTTCCCAGATTTTTTTACCTAGTAGCCCAGTCTCCACTCTAGTCTAAGGTGTCATCATGCTCAAGTATACCCTAGTGGCAGCCTTAATGGACAAAGGAAATCCTACTGTCTGAGATAGGGAGTGCTGTTAGCCTTGGGTGTCGGGTGATGTTTAAATGCTCATTTTAATAATCCAGTTTTCTGGATTACTTGGAGTACTATCTACTCTAATTTAGTCTCTTCCCATCTCTCTCTCTCTTTCAAAAATCTTTTTACATGTGTTATGTGAGGAGTGTGTGTATGCATGTTCCTATGAGTGTACTATGTATGGAGGTATAGTTTGAATAAGCTTAGAGGGTGTGGCCTTGTTGGAAGAAGTGTGTCACTGTGTTAGTGGGCTTTGAGAGCTTCCTCCTAGCTGCCTGAGGAGAATAGTCTCTCCTCCACATTTGATTTACAGTCAAATCCAGATGCAGAACACCCAGCTTCTTTCTCTAGCACCAGGCTTGCCTGCATGCTGCCATGGTTCCCACCTTGATGATAATGGACCGAACCTCTGAACCTGTAAGCCAGCCCCAATGAAATGTCCCTCATAAGACTTGCCTTGGTCATGGTGTCTCTTCACAGCAATGAAACCCACACTATGACAGGAGGCCAGAAGTTGACTGGTTGTCATCCCCGGTGCTCTCCATCTGAGTCTATACTGGGGTCTCCACACTTGAAATCAGGACTTGCTGATGGGTGTAGTCTAGTTGGCTTGTTCCTGAGATCCCTTGTGACCAAGTTCTAAGTGCGGGGATTGCAGGCGTGCCATGCATCATGCCCACTAGGCATTTATGTGGGTGCTGGAGACCTAGCCTCCAACGCTCATGCTTGTTTTGGAGCAACATAAAAGTATTCAGACAAGAAGGAGCCCTGGGATCAGCCAGCCAGGTGAAGCACTGCCTGCAGCTTTTCAGAAAGCAGCATGGTACATTCTGGAGCTTCAGCACAACTCACTCACTGCCAACCTGCCTGCTGCTTTGGCTCTGCTGTTGCCCAGTCCTCCGTCCCCTCTCCCTATCTCCTTCTTTCTTACACCAATCTGTTCAACTCAGAGATCTCATTCCTTGTCACCTGGGTCCAGAGTGCTAGGAGCTAGAAACTAAGCCTCTATTTAGAATGAATCACACAACTAGAAAAATAATTTTAAGTTGTAGTTAGAACACTGAAGGGAAGGCACAGGCACAGTCGTCACATTTTGGTTTTTGGTCAACAACGGGCAGTTTGAAAAATTAAGTATGTCCCATGCAATATTTGAGATATACTGTAAAATGTTGCTCATCTAAAGCAAAAGGGAACGGAGCGGACTATAATTTTCATGTGTTTAGTCTGGCAGCCACAACTCCAAGATGTCCTGTGACTAAGGACCCCAGCCAGTCTGGAGCTCAGGGAGGAGAAGGTGTAGCAGAAATGAAGAGGTGTGATCTGGGGTGGGGCAGTGCAGTAGTCTGGGAGGCCTCCCGTGAGCTCCATCACTGATATTTAAGAGCTGAGCTCCCTGGATAGAGGAAGTGAGGAGTGAAGCAGTTAGGAAGAGAATGAATCTATTTCATATTTCAGAAGGGACACTCACAAGTGCAGTGACTGAGGTTGTTAATCCTAAGAGATACATCGGTGGAGTCAGCCTACGACACGCACAGCCCTTCAGTTGCCAGCTGTCAGGACATTCTGAGGCAGAGCCTACACCATAGCCAGCACAACCTTCCAGGTGTCATTCCCCAGTACATCTGACTGTGCTGGTCAGTGTGCAACAGACTTTCAAAACCTGGAAAGGTTTGGGAGTTAATTTGTGTCTGAAATGTGTTTGTGTGTTGTGGGGCTAGAGATAACGGCCTAAGGAGGTAAGGAGGGAGGCTCACAATCAGGCATGATGGCATGTGCTTGTTGTTGTCCCCCCTGGAAAGGTGGGACAGAGGAGCATCTCCTGCCTCAAAAACCAAACAAACCAACTGACCAACAAACAACAGCAACAAAACAAAACCAAGGTGAGCTGAGTGTGGTGGTGCATGTCTTTAATCCCAGTACTCAGGAGACAGAGACAGGAGGATCTCTGTGAGTTTGAGGCCAGCCTGTTCTATGACCAGCCAGGTTACAGAGAGACCCTGTATCAAAAAGCCAAGTGAACAAACAAACTAATTAACTAAAACAAGGTGGATGGCTCCAGAGGAAGAAGGCACCTAATTTAGATCTTATACCAACACATACAGACACAGACACCCACACACAAACATGTGAACCTACACACACACACACATACACACACTCACACACACACTCACACACACACATGCACACACATACACACACTCACACACACATGCACACACATACACACACACACACACACACATACATACACATTAAAAAAAGAAAAGTAGCTTAAACTTAGAGTGCTTGAGCATGAAAGGTCTGTGTGACAGAATGGTTATAACTGAGTATTCACAATGGGTGGGTGATTACATGGATGCACATAGGGTATGAATCCACAGCTGAATTTACACTCCCATGTACACACATGAATACATGTAAAATCGGGAAGTCATGGGACTGTGTTGTGGGGTGGTGGGCTGTGCACAGACAGCCTGGTCCCTGGTGGAGCAAAGGTCTGGAACCCTGGAGCCCCAGTGGGCAGTGATTTCCACCTGCATGGGACAGAAGGAGTTCGGCCAGGCCTCCTGGGCACCTGGCTCCTGTCACATAGCTATAGCCTCCCATAGCCCCCTTGCAGAGAGGTATGTGGCCTCAATCACAGGTGGTAGCTGCACCAAGCCCTCCCACATGCAAATAAGGTTTCCCCCAAACTCTCAGTCCAAGCCAATGTACCTGCTGTCAAACCCTGAATCATCCCCAAACTGTATATAAGTCCTATCCAGGGAATAAAAGGTGTGTGAGAACTTCTCCTTCGTCCGAGCCTTTTGTCCTAAGAGCTGTAACACTTGGGAAGAGATCTGCTCTCCCGAAGCGCTGCCTGAGGCTCTGCCGCACTCCTCACTGGCTAGTCGGCCTCTCGTGGGCCCAGCCTGACCTGACTCAGTGTAGGGTCATACGGAATTATGGAGCAATCTGGAAGGCACGGCAGAGACGGAAGTGGAGTCAACCAACGCAGCGGAAATGGGGAAGCGACTTCCCCTCCCTGCCCGCACTTGCTTTCCTTCACTGGAACCCTCGCACCAGGCCTGGCCAGAGATCTCCGTGGAAACCTCTGGTGCTCAGGACCACATTGTCTCATGCCTTCTAACCTTCCTGTAGTTTGGCATTCCTTAGAGTTTCATCTTGCTTTTTTAAGAGTTTGTGGGTGTGCAGAACATGTATGCCACAGTGAATGTGTGAGGATCAGAGAACAGTTTACAGGAGTCCTTTCTCTCCCTCCACCATGTGGCTCTTAAGGATCAAACTTGGGTTGTCAGGCTTGGCAGCAAACACCTTTACCCACTGAGCTAACTCATGGCCCCCATGTATGTATTTCTTCATTTCCTATCTTGAAGCACGTACTCTTGTTATTATCCTATGGGGCCCTGAGACTGATTACTTACTTGTTTAGAGACAAGGTCTCAGCGGGGAGCTTAGATTTGTTTGAACTCACTCTATGCTGGCCTTGAACTCTTAGTCCTCCTGCTACAACTACCAAAGTGTGAAGATTTCAGGTGTGTACCTCACCTGAATATTTGTTTTCTCTGTGGTTAGATTGGCTAATACTACTCAACTTACCTTACGTTCATTGATTTTATCCTGATAAATCTACTGCTGAACCCTTCTGGTGTCCTAATTTTGAGTAGGTGTTTTATTCTTATAATTTCCTTGTTTAAAAAAAGTACAGGGTCTCACTCTGTAGGCCAGGCTGGGTTTGAACTCACTGTGTAGTCCAGGCTGGCCTTAAACTCATGACAATCCTTCTGCTTCATCCTCCTGAGTGCTAGGATTACAATTGTAAGCTACCAATCAGGCTTCATTTTGTTTTTGTAATAACCTTTTTTTTTTTCCTGGAGATTATTTGTTGGGATTTTCTAGGTTTTTTCATTTGTTTCCAGAAAACTTATAGACCTGGTGGGTTGGTGGACATCTTTAATCTCAGGCAGAGGCAGGAGGATCTCTGTAAATTTGAGGCTAGTCTGTCTACTCTGTATAAAGAATTCTTGGCCAGAGGGGACAACACAGTGAGACCTTGTCTGAAACACACACACACACACACAGTAATAATAAATAAAAAATAAAAGTCAGATGTCAGCCCTTTATTACAACCACTTAGCAGTGAAACAACCTCTGGTACATCTCTAGATTGCCTTTAGGCAGGTGAGAAGGATGAATATTTATAAAATAGAAAACCTGGTGATGGACCATAGAAATGACAACCCCAGAATCCTGCCAGCACTTAGCTCTCTGACAGTACAGAACTAACAACTGAAAATACAGAGACATACCTTCACTCAGAGTAAAAAAGGTTACCCCCAAAAGGCAGTACAGAATCATTTGTAATTAAGGTTTGATATAGCCTAATCTTTGAGAAACACAGATTTAACCATGAAGAGGAATGAGCTTAATTTGTTTTTACTATAAGGTGGCTTTTAAGCATAGAGACATGTTAGTCCAGTATTCCCCACTTGTCTTATGTGCCCCTCTCAAATCCTTGATAGGGTCTTAGCATTCTTTATCTATGGGGTGGGGTGGATGAAAAAAATTGTAATGCATTGAAAGAAGTATGACCTGTGGAGGCTGGGCGGCGCAGGAGAGACACAGGTCGCAAAAGCAACAGAGCTTCTTGGACAGGGTCCCTTCAGGCTTTCATCCTCAGCCAGGAGGTGGAGCTGATCTTCAGACCTCTGTACTTCTCCCCTGCCATAGGAGAGCTTTCTTCCAGGGAGTGCTCTGACACCAGGACTCAGGTGATTTTGAAAAGCATTCATCTCAGAATAAGAGTAGCTTAGAAAGTCTTCTTCTCCTTCTTTTTAAATTTTATTTATTTTTATTTATTTTTATTAGATATTTTCTTCATTTACATTTCAAATGCTATCCTGAAAGTCCCCTATACCCTCTCCCCACCCAACTCCTCATCCCACCCACTTCCGCTTCCTGGCCCTGGCATTCCCCTGTACTGGGGCATATGATCTTCACAAGACTAAGGGCCTCTCCTCCCATTGATGGCCAACTAGGCTATCCTCTGCCACATATGCAACTAGGTACATAGTTCTGGGGTTTACTGGTTAGTTGATATTGTTGATCCTCCTATAGGGTTGCAGATCCCTTTAGCTCCTTGGGTACTTTCTCTAGCTTCTTCATTAGGGGCCCTGTGTTCCATCCACTAGATGACTATGAGCATCCACTTCTGTATTTGCCAGGCACTGGCATACCCTCACAAGAGGTAGCTATATCAGGATCCTGTCAGCAAAATCTTTCTGGCATATGCAATAGTGTCTGGGTTTGGTGGTTGTGGTTGTATATGGGATGGATTCCCGAGTGGGGCAGTCTCTGGATGGTCCTTCCTTCAGTCTCAGCTCTGAATTTTGTCTCTGTAACTCCTTCCATGGGTATTTTGTTCCCCATTCTAAGAAGAAACAAAGTATCCACATTTTGGTCTTTCTTCTTCTTGAGTTTCATGTGTTTTGCAAATTGTATCTTGGATATTTTACGTTTCTGGGCTAATATCCACTTATCAGTGAGTGCATATCATGTGTGTTCTTTTGTGATTGGGTTACCGAACTCAGGATGATACCCTCCAGATCCTTCCATTTGCCTAAGAATTTCATAAATTTGTTGTTTTTAATCGCTGAGTAGTACTCTATTGTGTAAATGTACCACATTTTCTGTACCCATTCTTCTGCTGAGGGACATCTGGGTTCTTTCCAGCTTCTGGCTATTATAAATAAGGTTGCTATGAACATAGTGGAGCATGTGTCCTTACTACAAGTTGGAACATCTTCTGGGTATATGCCCAGGAGTGGTATTGCTAGATCTTCTGGTAGTACTATGTCCAATATTCTGAAGAATCACCAGACTGATTTCCAGAGTGGTTGTACCAGCTTGCAATCCCACCAACAATGGAAGAGTGTTCCTCTTTCTCCACATCCTCGGCAGCATCTGCTGTCACCTTAATTTTTGAGATTAGTCATTCTGACTGGTGTGAGGTGAAATCTCAGGGTTGTTTTGATTTGCATTTCCCTAATGATTAAGGATGTTGAACATTTTTTCAGGTGCTTCTCAGCCATTCAGTATTCCTCAGTTGAGAATTCTTTCTTTAGCTCTGCACCCCATTTTTTAAAAAAAAATATTTTTTTGAAGAAACAATTTTAAATTCTATCTCAAGCCTCAAAACTCATAAAAGACAAATAAGTTATGTCAGTAGAAAGAATTCTTTGAATATACAGGTAATTATGAAGGGGTTGCATAAAAACTGAACTTGTACTTAGGTATTAAAAATCACTTGGAAAAACCTATGTTTCAGAGATAAACAGGTGGAACAGACAAACTTTTGAAACAATAAGGGAAGAAAAACAGCTCAACTTATGGGATAACACTTGAAATGTAAAAGAAGAAATTCTCTAATAATAAATAAATAAATAAATAAGAAAAAAAAGTATTCCGAGGCCATAGATTTGATAGAGATTAAGGAAAGGTAAAAGGGAAGGAGAAAAGAAAACAAGGGGAATTATGTTATTTTAATTTCAAAAATAACTCTGTCCTACCATTCATTTCTTTGAAAAGTAATATGGTTGCTAAGATTTTCTGTATCATAATGGGATCATCTTAAATCTGCACCCCATTTTTAATGGGGTTATTTGACTTTCTGGAGTCTATCTTCTTGAGTTCTTTACATATATTGGGTATTAGTCCCCTATCTGATTTAGGATTGGTAAAGATCATTTCCCAATCTGTTGGTGGCCTTTTTGTCTTATTGGCAGTGTCTTTTGCCTTACAGAAGCTTTGCAATTTTATTAGGTCCATTTGCCAATTCTTGATCTTACAGCACAAGCTATTGCTGTTCTGTTCAGGAATTTTTCTCCTGTGACCATATCTTTGAGGCTCTTCCCCACTTTCTCCTCTATAAATTTCAGTGTCTCTGGTTTTATGTGGAGTTCCTTGATCCACTTAGACTTGAGCTTTGTACAAGGAGATAAGAATGGATCAATTCTCATTCTTCTACATGATAACCGCCAGTTGTGCCAGCACCATTTGGGAACCAAAGCGTTTATTATGAGGGGTTATTTACAGGGGAATGGGTGACCCCAAAGCAAGTTGACCACCAGAAAGTCTCACCCAGCATGGATGACAACCTCCCCACAGGTGCACTGACACAATACTAACTTCAGCTAAACTTCAAGCCTCTGTACACTCCAGCATCTCCCAAGATGATAATGAGGCTGCAAGCACTTATTGCATAATTACACACAGTTGGCTGAGAGGTGCTGGCTGGGTGGCTAAAATCTTAAGTGAGAGGCCAGTGACCCTCCCCACTCTTTCCTATAAGGGAACATCCACAGGGCCAATTTTGAGGATCCTTTGCAAATTAGTTACAGCTGTTCTTATGATGTTCTACTGAAGGATAGTGTTACAATAGCAGGAGAGAGATGGGGAGGTGGGTGCTGAGTTTGCCTCTTATCTTAGACTTGGCTAATTTACCTGCCTGAACTGGTACTATGATAGAGAAAGGAAGCAGCTGGTGATAGAGGATTCTGATTGGTCAGATTCTGTGTCACCTCTCATTCCCTAAAGGAAATGGCTGCGGGGAGAGGTAAGAGAATAGCTAGTCTCTGGACTGGGGAGCTGCACTCAGAGGTATTCTAATGACCTGGCCACTGTAACCTCTGTAAAAGGACGTACCAACACTGATCCAAATCTCAGTTATAACCACTCCCCCACCAGGGTCAGGAAGCCAAGCCTCTTTTTTCTGTCCACTTTCTTAATTCCATCAGAGAAGGACCCTAGAACTACCTCCACTTTGAGAGAGGGGGCAGAGGAAACTCTCCAACAGCGTTTGTTGCTACTCTGGTCATTTCTGTAATTGGCTATGAGACACCATCTCCCCAAGACCCCTCCTGAGTGGAAGACAACACTTCCAGCTGAGTCATTGGAGGGAAAGGGGGGCGGGTCTTTTCAGAAAGAAAGTAAAGGAAGCAAACAAGTAAGAATGACAGAAACCTAAGTGAGACCCAGAGGCAATTTGTTGCCCCCAGATTGTCCTGAAAACCATTCTAGGAATTTAAACCAGTCTATTCATCTGCAAGCCTTTGTCATGGGAGCCGGCCTAGTTCATGTCCAGCCAAGGAAATAAGCCCAGCAAAGCCATCATGTGAGGAACCCATGTGGGTGATTCAAGGAATATGAAAATGGTGATTCAAGGAATATGAAAATGGCCAGGTTGTTTTGCTTTTCACTGGGCAATATATGTGCCCCAAGAATTTAAATGTTAAAGGCTTAACCGGTAGTTTCAGGCACTTTGGGAGGTGGAGGGCTTTTCGTGGGTCTGTGGAGGGACACTCTCATAGACATTGCCAGAGCTTTGTCTCCTAGGTAAAGCTGACTCTTGTAAAGTTGATAGGATATTAGTCATCATACCAGGGATACAGAACCCAGTTCAGTCTGAAGTACTACTGCCCAAATTAAAATGAGCAGAAGAATGCAAAAGGATATGTTAGATCATGTAGGCTTAGATTTTTCAAAACCTCCTTTAAGAAGGGTTCTTAAATGATTTAACCTCCCTCTAACCCACCACTCACCAGAGATAGGGGAAAGGAAAGGTTAATAGGGCAAAGGAAGATGTGACCTGTTTAGAAATGGTTCTTTGGAGCAATTCCAATCTTTGTTGTCAGGATATCAGTAGTTCAGTTCACATGAATGAGCAGTGGTAGCTCCATGCAGTCCCAAACACCACACACAAATCAGCAATGGCAGTTCAATCCAGAAGAAACCCAGAGGCTCTGCCAATTGGCCTGAGTCCACACAAGCAGCAAGAAGCCACCAGAATATCTCTCTATGGAGTCACAACAAATGATGATCAGCAAAGAAGGTGAACCAATGCCATGGCATTGTCAGTGAAGACCAGGGTCAGTGAAGACCAGGGTCAGCAAAACCCAGTGAGAACAAGGAAAGAGTAGCAGGGCGAGCTAATGCCGCAGCATCGTCCACCTCCTGTTAGGTTATACTTACATCCTTTCCAAACAGCACACGTTCGCTCCAGGGTCCACGCTACCAAAACATCACCCTTTTCCCAGGCAGCTTCCAGAAGAACACCACATGTCTGTTCTCAGCAAAACATCCTCTCATAAAACAGTTTCCAGAAAAAAAATGACATGACAAAGCTGAGTCTCCAAAGAAGCCATTAATTTCCACTTCAGGAATTAGTAATTCTACTAATTACATTTCAGACTAGAGCAGTCTCCAACGTTGACACTGTCTGCACCATAGTAGAGTCTAGTGTCTAGGTGATATAATGCAATGTGAATATTGCTACCAGCATTCCCCGGCTCTGAGACCTGACATCACCTGAATCTGCCTTAGTTTTGTCGTGTGCAAAATGGGTCAGGAGAACTGCCGGATCACTTAACAGCCCTGGCTGGTTAGGGTTGTTGAGTATACAGAGAAACAGAAAGGGCTGATGATGCTTTCTGGAACATGGGAAAGACTTTTTTAAAAAAATCACAGCAATCACAGGGTTAGTGGGATAGCTCAGGGGGTAAAAGCTTGCTTCCCAAACCTATTGATCCAAGTTCAATTCCCAAAACACACATAAAAGTGGAGAGAAAAAAATCCACTCTATAAAAGCTATCTTCCGCCATACATGTACTATTGCATGTATGACCCTTATTATGCACACAAACATATGCATACATATATAACAAAAAGTTAATTAAAAGTAGTGATTGCTATGAGTATTGTCAAAGTCATTTCAATTAGGAGTTAGAATATTTTTAAGATTTATGCAGAATACAGCTGATGTAGTTTGTGACACCACAAAAATGGGGTTAAGTGACTATTATAAAATTGAATATTCCATCACTGTTGCTGTGGATATTATTATTATTTAAATCCTAGGTGGCACTTTTGCTTCATAACCTTAATAGCCTCAATCAGAAGGCTTATATGAATACTAGCAATCCTGCCCATTTGACCTGGCAAGAAATATCAGTTGTTTCATTGTTTCCAGTGCAGTATGAATGAATTTCTTAAAAAAATTGTTAATACCTTAGTTTATAAGAAACAATTTAGAGGTGGGTATGTGTATGCACATACATATATATTTGTACATATTTGCACATGTGTGTGCCTCTGAGTGTGAGTGTATGTGTGTGTGTGTGTGTGTGTATGTGTGTGTGTGTACATTTGGAAGCCAGACGTCAACCTCTCATGTCTTCTGTGTTGCTCCCCATTCTGGTATTTTGAGGCAGGGTATTTTTTCATTGGCCTGGAACTCACTTGTTTGGTTAGGCCAGTGAACCACAGAGGGTCTGTGTCTGTCTTCCCGGGGCTGGGTGATAAGCCCATCATGCTACCACACCTGCCTTTGTCAGCTGGGTTTGGGGGGTGGAAATCAGGTCATTTTATTGACTGAGCTATCACCTCTTCAGTCTTTGATGAATGTCCTTGAATACAGAATACAATGACTGGCTCACTCAGGAGAGAGACCTTTTCTTCAAGACTTGGTAGTAAATAGTTTTGCTTCAGAGTATCCCACCGAGATACCCTGCTCTGTTGTAGCACAGAACAGCAGTTGAGACAATCTATGACAAATGTGCATGTCCCTGTTTTCCATTGACACGTACTTTCCTTATGGGCACTAAAGTCAGAATTCTGTGCCATTTTCACATCTTAATATTTTTTTCTCCCTCAAGCATTTGTGATTCATAGGCTGAACAAGAAAGGCAGGTGGTGGCTTGGATCAGCCTCTAGGTCAGAGTGTCCAGACCCCACTTTCACAGATCCTGTCTCCTCCTCTCTCCCCCACTTGTCTCTTTTTGAGACAAGGTCGAATATAGTCCAGTCTGGACTCAAACTTGCTATGAAATCAAAGATAACTTGAACTTCTCCTGCCTCCATTTACAGAGTACTAAGTTGATAGGTGTGGGCCACCGTGCATGGTTTATACACTTACGGGAGCCAAACTTCCCAGCTGGGCTCAAAATAGCTTTTTCTGACGTGGGCTCTCAGTGGTTCATGCTGGAGTTTTCTAGACTTGGGTACTGTGGGCAGCATATTCCACTCACTCCCACATCAGAGTCTAGGCTTATCCAGCCTTCCCCAAATGTAACCAAGCACCTCCAGTGTAACTTGTCATTTCAGCTCATTTTGTTTTTAGTAGGGTTATGATGGTGCTTTGTTTTTATATGTGTATGCATGTACATGTGTATATGCACAGGTGCACACGCAGAGGTCAAGGTCAGGTGTCCTTCCTCATTTTGTGGTTCTGAAACAGGTTCCAGAATGAGTGACCCTGCTAGTCTGGCTGGCTCTACCTGAGAACACAGACAAGCATGTGCGGCCATGCCCAGCATTTATTTCTTAAGGGGTTTCTAGGGCTTAGTCATGTCCTTGTGTTTGTGTCAAGACACTTTACTGACAACCCATCTCCTTGCCATCCTGATCCTAGTTTTGCTGGAAATGACTTCATCGTCTAGACTCGGTACCTTTTCTCTCTTTGCTCTGTTAAACTGAGACAATGACACCCCACAGTGACGGATGTTCATCTCAAGAGCTATCAAGCAAGGTGCTCTTCACTCAGACCTGGACCAGGGCTTCAGACACAGGTTTAAAAGTCAACTGTGATGCGAGGGTGTGTGTCAAGAGGTGCTCTTGCTTCCTGGGGCTCAGCCCCCATCCACTCATCCATCCAGTGGCACTGTGTGAAAAGAGCAAGCTTGGCAGCACACAGAAACACAGGAAGCAGGAGCTATGAAGTCATTCACGCCTAAAACGTCTAAAGACACTGCTAATCTCTCTTTCAGAGTCCCTTTCTCCCCAGATCCCCATTATAGCCCCACCAAGCACAGTTTTCTGAGGCACTATTTGGTTTCCTAACCATCCCTGCATGACCAGGGCCTTCTGCTAATTCTTGAGTTGGTATGCAAATTGGAAGTTGGGGAGTTGTAAAAATTCTTGATTCACAGCTCAGGATGGATTTAAAATTGTCTGGATTCATGAAGGAAATTGAAAAAGAAAAACATGAGTAATATGGTGAACCATCATGTGGTTAGTTGTTTATGCTGTCCTAATTGGCCAATAATCTTATTATAGGGTTGTTTCCACAGTTTTAACTAAACAGCCAGAAGAACATACTCTCTCTTTTTATTTCATTTACTTTGTTTTTGAGGTGGAATCTCAGGTAGTCCAGGCTGGCCTCAAACTTGCTTCCTGCCCTCATGTCCCTAAGCCTTAGGTTACAGGCACACACCACCACGTCTGCTTAATGCTGAGAATCGAACCCAGGACTTTGCATGGTGGATGAGCGCTCTACTGACTGAGCCAGAGTAGCTGTCTTGGACATTCACTTGTCCCAACTGGCCTCAGGAATCAGTCTGAGCCCCTCTCACTTGGGCCTAGAACTATGACAGAGTGGCCCAGTGACTCACTGAAGGTCACCTGGAAGTGTTGGGGGAAAGAAAGGACATTGAATAATGCAAAATGACATTACACATGCTCCAAGAATCCACCAGGACTGAAGCGTCATCTCATTTAGAGTGCCAGCTCAGAGGTAACACATACATTATTCACAAGAAACCTTTTTTGGAAATCCCACTTGCGAGCTGCACCTTCTGTCTGCCACAAAATCTTAGGAACCTTCTACGTGGTGATAAATCCTTGCCCCGGAGAGGGTGTTCAGAACAAGCTGGACCTCGTGTGATAAATGTCTCCAAGGTGTCATGCAACCAAAGAAATAGGCAGACAGATATGGTACCACACAGAGTTCAATAAAGATACTGAGGCTTAGCAAGCAGGTTATGTCAGCATTTACAGAAAAATCAGGAAGGATTTGAGTCCAAGTCTTTTCCCTCTACCCTAATTACAATGCTGACTATACACTCAACAAGTTTTTTTTTGTTATTGTAATGAGGCAAAGCAACTTATAAAAAGAGCAAAATTGGAACTGAGGAGAAGGCTTAGTGTTTGCTGTGCACATGAGGCCCCGAGTTTGGATCCTCAGTACAAACATCAAAAGGTGTGTAAGGTTATATTGTTAAAATTATAATCCCAGCACTGGGAGATGGAGACACAACAGTCACTGGGGCTCTCTGGACAGTCTCTGGACAGCCAGCCTGGCCTGCTTGGTGAGTTCCAGGACAAAAAGAGATCTTGTCTCAAAAAACAACACAAAACAAACAAACAAAAACAAAAAACAAGGTGGGAGTGGGAGAGATGGCTCCGTAGGTAAGAGCTGCTCTTGCAGAGAATTTGGGTTTGGTTCCCATATAGCAGCTCACAACCATCTGTAACTCCAGTTCCAGGGGTTCGGACTCCCTCTTCTGGCCTCTACACATGCACAAGGCACACATTTGGTATACAAGCAAGCAAAATGACCATACACATAAAATAAGTAAATCTAAATAAGAATATTAAAACAAAACAAAGCAAGGTGTATAGTTCCCGAGAAACACCTGAGGCTACACTCTGGTTCCCATGTTTATGTTTATATGTGCACATGTGCGTGCGTGCGCGAGCGCACCCACAGTCTCCGATCCAGAGCTCCGCCTCTTTTGTGCTCACTGTCTCCTGATAGCACCCTTCTGGGAGCCAAGCCTTTAACACATGGGGCTTCAGAGGACACGATGCACCTTGGATTCCCTTGATGTGCTTGGACAGGACAGACGAAGCTGAGAAACTAGAAATTCAGAGAAGCTGGAAAAAAAAGTGCTTCAGGCTGAGATAGAGACTAGCAACTTCTGGAAGGGCGTGGAGGCCTCGTGGCTCTGCAGCCACAGTCTTCCTAACAGGCCATAGAGTCCAAAGATGAGTTTTGGACTGCGCTATGCTTTCTTTTAGGCCCCAGCTTCATCCTCCTTCTCAAGACAGGCCTCTGGAATATTGCAGCCAAGAGCTTTGAAATTAAAGGCAGTTGCTTCACCTCCTTGGAGAAGAATGATTCATCAAAACTCATCTGGCTGCTTGCTTCTCATTCAATTAACACCAGAGAAAGAGAGGAGAGCCGCTCGGCACCTGCTGTGATATAATGCTTGGGGCCTAAAATGAGCTTCTTTATCACTTGGGGGCCTGACAGCAGTAAAGAGTAGGCTGCTACCAGGGTTTAATTGGGCTTAGATATACATTCTCTATGTACCCTCTCATGGGTCAAGGTCAGGAAGATGTTCCCATGGAGATGTGGGTTTAGGGACTAGAGTTTAATTAGGTTGCTATGTTTATTCTTAAAGAAGATGGTGAGCTGGTGCTAAAGAGGTGGCCACCAGTGCTTGCTGCTCTTGTAGAGGACTGGCGTCTGGTTCTCAGCACCCATGTGACCCATGGCTCACAATTACCTGTAACTCCAGCAACAGGGGATTCAATGCCCTCTTCCGGTCTCCACAGGGATCCGCACCGTGCAAGTACATTTTAAAATTTATAGCTAAAGATTTTTTTTTAAAGCATTTTATTTAAATGTGGTAAAAACATTTGCCAACCACATGTGAGTCTCCAGGCTCCCCCACACCCTAGCTCCAAACCCAATAATAACTGCAAACACTTAAAAACAAAACAAAACAAACCTGAAAACCAAAATCAAAACCAAAAACCACACCAAGACAACGACAGAGTCAATGTAATATAAAAGTACTAGTAAGTATGTGGAAGTTTCACCTTGAACACCTGGCCCTGTTGCTTTGGACTTGTGTTGGCGTGACATGGCCATCCTGGTAGGAACATGTGAATTCTGCACAGGGTCTAGAGTTTTGCTAATTCTTCAGTCTAGCACAAAGGCTTTCTAATCAAGTCTGGATCGGAGTCCCAGCCCTGCCACTTATTAGTTGTCCTTGCCATATCACTCATGACCTCTCCAAGTCTTTAAGATTCAACTAGAAAGAGATGGTTATGATGAAGGCACCCACTTCCCAGATTGTTGAGAAGAACAACGAGCCTTCACTCTGTATAGCAGCTATGGAGAGTGAGTGGCTGCAAGATGCACCCAGAGCGTAGCCACCTGAGCCTGAGCTTACACTAAGGGAGAGTTCTTCTAACTGTAGCCATTTATTCTCCTAGCCTGTGTTCATAGACCTTTCAAACTGAGAGTGACTCATGGTTTGACATCCCAGCCCAAGGGACGCTGAGGCTGGAGGACTAAAAGGCCAACCTGGGCTTATATAGTGACAGCCTGTCTCAAAAATTCACTCAATCAGTTGATTCATCAACCCAGCAGCAGTTTCTCCATTGTTAATTTCTCCTACCCACTGCTATCTCATTTTTTTTCTGTTCCTGGGTAACGAGATTCTCAAGATAAATGGCTGAACCTGTGGGCCCATCCCAGCCGTCCCTGGCACTCAGCTCTTGTTTGCTGCTGCTGGCGGTGCTCGTGAGACACGTGTACCCCTGGGGTGGCATTTGGGGATAAAAAGATGGATTTAGCTGCTTCTTCCCCCAGAAGTGACTCAGCTTCTGGATGCTTTGTGACATTAATACTCATCTAACAGTAAATAACCTCGGTTGTGAAGTGCACCCATCTCCCCTAGCCAGCCTCTAAGCCTCCTTGGTTTCTTCAGAATTTGCACTCCTCAAGTGTTGTTGGCAGCTGATGGATGTCTGCCTTCGGGGAAAATACCAGGAGGGGGTGTCCTCGGATGTTAGTTTCCACCACACATGCTCGGAGGAGCAAAGAGCACCCTGTAAGGTCTCACCTTGTTGCTTCCTGGATCTGCCTTGCTAAGATTTGTAGTCTTTTTTTTATGAAAACAGACATGGGCTTTAACCCTGGTTTAATCTAAATCCTTGGTGTGCCCTTTTTATCAATCTTCTCAGACAACTAACATCTTTTTTTTTTTAAAGATTTATTTTATTTATTATATGTAAATACACTGTAGCTGTCTTCAGACACTCCAGAAGAGGGCGCCAGATCTCGTTAGGGATAGTTGTGAGCCACCATGAGGATGCTGGGATTTGAACTTAGCACCATCGGAAGAGCAGTCGGGTGCTCTTACCCGCTGAGCCATCTCACCAGCCCCATCTTTTTTTTTTTTTTTTTTTAAGAAAAAAAATTATTCACATTTCAAGTGTTATCCCCTTACCCGGTTTTCCTCGACTCCCAGAAACCCCCTATCCCATCTCCCTCTCCCTGCTTCTACAAGGGTGTTCCTCCATCAACCCACCCACTCCCTCCTGCTCACCCTCAATTCCTCTATACTGGGGCATCTATCCAGCCTTCATAGGACCAAGGACTTCTCCCATTGATGCCTGACAAGGCCATTCTCTGCTACACAAGCAGCTGGAGCCATGTGCACTCTTTGTTAGTGGCTTAGTCTCTGGGAACTCTGGGGTGGGGGTCTGGTTGGTTGATATTGTTCTTCCTGCAAACCCCTTCAGCTCCTTCAGTCCTTTCTCTCACTCCTCCATTGACCCCACACTCAGTGCAATGGTTGGCTGCAAGCATCTGATTCTGTATTTGTAAGGCTCTGGGAGGGCCTCTCCGGAGAGCTATATCAGGCTCCTTTCAGCAAGCATCTCTTAGCATGCACAATAGTGTCTGAGTTTGGTGACTGTATCTGGGATGAATCTCCAGGTGGAACAGTCTCTGGATGGCCTTTCCTTCAGACTCTGCTCTGCATTTTGTCTCCATATTTGCTCCTGTGAGTATTTTGTTTCCCTTCTAAGAAGGATCAAGCACTCACACTATGGTCTTACTTCTTCTTGAGCTTCATGTGGTCTGTGAATTGTATCTTGGGTATTCAGAGCTTTTGCAATAATATCCATTTATCAGTGAGTGCATACCATGTGTGTTCTTTTGCGATTGGGTTACCTCACTCAGGATGATATTTTCTAGTTCCATTCATTTGCCTACGAATTTCATTAATTCATCGTTTTAATAGCTGAGCTATGTAAATTGTGTAAATGTACCACATTTTCTGTATCCATACCTCTGTTGAAGGATATCTGGGTTCTTTCCAGCTTCTGGCTATGATAAATAAGGCTGCTATGAACATAGTGAAGCATGTGTCTTTGTTATATGGTGGAGAAACTTTTGGGTATATGCCCAGGAGTGGTATAGCTGGGTCCTCAGGTAATACTATGTCCAATTTTCTGAGGAACCGCCAGACTGATTTCCAGAGTGGTTGTACCAGCTTGCAATCCCACCAGCAATGGAGAAGTGTTCCTCTTTCTCCACATCCTTGCCAGCATCTGCTGTCACCTGAATTTTTGGGATTAGTCATTCTGACTGGTGTGAAGTGGAATCTCAGGGTTGTTTTGATTTGCGTTTCCCTGATGACTAAGGATGTTGAACATTTCTTTAGGTGCTTCTCAGCTTTTCAAGTTTCCTCAGTTGAGAATTCTCTGTTTAGCTCTATTCCAATTTTTTAATAAGGTTATTTGGTTCTCTGGAGCCTAACTTCTTAATTTCTTTCTATATATTGGCTATTAGCCCTCTATCAGATGTAGGATTGGTAAAGATCTTTTCCCAGTCTGTTGGTTGCTGTTTTGTCCTATTGACAGTGTACTTTACCTTACAGAAGCGTTGCAATTTTATGAGGTCCCATGTGTGTATTGTTGATCTTATAGCATAAGCCATTGATGTTCTGTTCAGGAACTTTCCCCCTGTGCCCATGTGTTCAACAGACTTTTCCCTACTTTCTCTTCTATTAGATTCAGTGTATCTGGTTTTATGTGGACATCCTTGATCCACTTGGACTTAAGCTTTGTACTGGAAGATAAGAATGGATCAATTTGCATTCTTCTACATGTTGACCACCTGTTTAGCCAGCACCATTTGTTGAAAATGCTGTCTTTTTTCCCTCTGGATGGTTTTAGCTCCTTTGTCAAAGATCAAGTGACCATAGATGTGTGGGTTCATTTCTGGGTCTTCTGTTCTATTCCAGTGATCTATCTGCCTGTCATTGTGCCAATACCATGCAGTTTTTATCACTATTGCTCTGTAGTACAGCTTAAGATCAGGGATGGTGATTCCCCCAGAAGTTCTTTTATTTTTGAGAATAGCTTTCTCTATCCTGGGTTTTTTGTTATTCCAAATGAATTTAAGAATTGGTCTTTCTAACTCTATGAAGAATTGAGTTGGAATTTTGATGGGGATTGCATTGACTCTGTAGATTGCTTTTGGCAAGGTGGCCATTTTTACTATATTAATCCTGCCAATCCATGAACATGGAAGATCTTTCCATCCTTTGAGGTCTTCTTTGATTTCTTTCTTCTGAGACTTGAAGTTCTTGTCATACAGATCTTTAACTTGTTTGGTTAGAGTCACACCAAGATACTTTATATTGTTTGTGGCTATTGTGAAGGGTGTTGTTTCCCTAATTTCTTTCTCACCCTGTTTATCCTTTGAGTTGAGAATTTGTTTGAGTTAATGTTATATTCAGCCACTTTGCTGAAGTTGTTTATCAGCTGTAGGAGTTCTTTGGTGGAGTTTTGGGGGTCACTTAAGTATACTATCATATCATCTGCAAATAGTAATATTTTGAGTCTTTTTCAATTTGTATCTCTTTGACCTTCTTTTGTTGTCTAATTGCTCTAGCTAGAACTTGAAGCACTATATTGAATTGGTAGGGAGAGAGAGGGCAGCCTTGTCTAGTCCCTGATTTTAGTGGTGTTGTGCCAGGGAAATATTAGTGATTCCCCCCCCAAAAAAAAACACACACAAAGGAGTCAATCTGATGCAACTCACAGCAGGGTCTTTATTCTTTTTGAGCTAGCTTGCCCCCCTCCCCATGCACTGCCATCACACAGGACGGTTTTGGTGGTGGTGGAGCTCTAGATGCCTATGGGGCAAGGGTTTATAGTAAAAGCAAGCAGGGAATACGTGTACAAGCATCTAATTAAAAAGCTCTTGTGCCCTTTAACATAATTGGCTGATGATGAGGGTCATATCATAAACTTAATTTCTGCTCTCCTCTGCATTGGTGGTTGTTAGGCAAGGGGTGGGCTTGTAACCTGGGGTGCAGGTTTGTTGGGGGAATAACCTGGAGACACAGGTCTTGTTGGGGGTGTAACCTGTAAACTCTGCTCTTGTTGGGGATTAGCCTAGAGACTGGAGGTAGGCTCAGATTCTGTTGGGGGGCAATTTGGAAACTAATGATAGATACCAGCCTGTTAGTCTACCTGAGTTCAAACTTAGGTCAGGTTCTCTCAAATGGAGTCTGAATTTAAAAGCTTTGGCATCTCAGTGGGATTGCTGTAAGTTTCTCTCCATTTAGCTTGATGTTGGCTACTTACTGGTTTGCTGTATATTGCTTTTACTATGTTTAGGTATAGCCCTTTAATTCCTTATCTTTCTAAGACTTTTAATATAAAGTGATGTCGAATTTTGTCAAATGCTTTTTCAACAGCTAGTAAAACGATCATGTGGGTTTTTTCTTTGAGTTTGTTTATATTGTGGATTTCATTGATAGATTTCCATATATTGAACCATCCCTGCATCCCTTGGGTGAATCCTACTTGATCATGGTGAATGATTTTTTTTTGTTTTGTTTTGGTTTTTGGGTTTTTTTTGTGGAACTCATGTATTATGATAAATCCAGCAAAACTTTGTGCATAGACTTATAATCAAAACTGTCCTCCTGAAATAAACATTCAAATTTCTTAAAAAATGAAATTAAAATTTTATATTCTTTCCAAGCTACTAATACAGTCGTATTTGGTAATGGCAATTCTAACTCTTAGTATTGCCTGAAAATAGTTGACTTTCTTTATAAAAACAACCTAGAGAACTACATCAAAGTTGTGTCAAACTCTTTCTTTTGGAATTCTCCTACTCTGCAAAATTACTATGTATAAGAATAAAATTGAAACTCAAAGATTTAATGCATAACTTACACACAATGATGTTCACAAAGTTGCAAGTATACATTTTATATTTTGCACTACTTAATCACAAAATGTATAAAGGTGTCATGTTAGGCATTTTGCAGCTAATAACCTGTATGATGATGATCCAAGATTGAATGATGCTAAGGAAAAGGACTGTTTATAAAATATCTGAGTGCATATCATGTGTGTTCTATTGTGATTGGGTTACCTCACTTAGGATGATATCTTCCAGATCTATCCATTTGCCTAAGAATTTCATAAATTCATTGTTTTTAATTGCTGAGTAGTACTCCATTGTGTAACCCAATCACAAAAGAACACACATATGCACTCACTGATAAGTGGATATTAGCCCAGAAACTACCCAAGATACAATTTGCCAAATACATGAAACTCAAGAAGAAGGAAGACCAAAATGTGGATACTTCGTTCCTTCTTAAAATGGGGAAAAATACCCATAGAAGGAGTTACAGTGACAAAGTTCAGAGCTGAGACAGAAGAAAAGACCATCCAGAGACTGCCCCACCCAGGGATCCATCCCATATACAACCACAACCACCAAACCCAGACACTATTGCATATGCCAGAAAGATTTTGCTGACAGGACCCTGATGTAGCTATCTCTTGTGAGGCTATGCTAGTACCTGGCAAATACAGAAGTGGATGCTCACAGTCATCAATTGTATGGAACACAGGGCCCCTAAAGATGGAGCTAGAGAAAGTACGCAAGGAGCTAAAGGGGTCTGCAACCCTATAGGAGGATCAACAATATCAACTAACCAGTATCCCACAGAACTGTGTCTCTAGTTGCATATGTAGCAGAGGATGGCCTAGTTGGCCATCAATGGGAGGAGAGGCCCTAAGTCTTGCGAAGATCATATGCCCCAGTACAGGGGAATGCCAGAGCCAGGAAGCAGGAGTGGGTGGGTTGGGGAGCAGGGAGGGAGAGGGTATAGGGGACTTTCGGGATAACATTTGAAATGTAAATGAAAAAAATATCTAATAAAAATTGATAAAAATATCAGATAAAAATATTTATCTCTACTAACATTACAACAGGAAGATACATGTTACTTAATTATGATCTCACAGAGGGCAGTTTTAGACAATAATCAGAGGCTCCTCTTTCTCTCCATCTTGTTTGAAGTCTTTGTTTTCAGCTTCTTCTTCTTCTCCTCCTCCTCCTTCTCCTCCTCCTTCTTCCTCCACTGTGTTTTCATCATTCCCTTCACCTGCAGCATCCTCTTGCTCTTATTCATCCTTTCTATCCTCCTCTTTTCCATCATCCTTCTCCTTTCCATCTTCCTCATGCAGATTTTCCTTTCCACCTTCCTCATGCTGACCTTCCTTCCCATCGTCTTTGTGTTCCTCCTCTTTGCATTTGCCATCCTCCTCCTCAGTTTCCTTGTTCTGTTCTTTTAGTTCTTCCTCTGTTTCAGAGTCCCCCTCTTTGTCATCTTTCTCATCTTCCTTCTTCCCATCGCCTTCTTCTTTGCCATCTTCTCCTTTTTCATGCTCTCCTTTCTCTTCATCATCTTTGGCATCCTTTGCATCTTTGCTTTCATCTGCACCTGGTTTCTCTTTTAGGCCTTCTTCATCCATTTTTCCATCTCCACGTCCTCACCTGTATCTTCATGCTCTTTTCCATCTTCATCTTTCTCCACATCTTGAATGTTTGCTTCCAGCTCATCGTCTTTGCCTTCTGCTGCCACTGCTTCTTTCTCTTCTCCTCCATCTTCTTCAGTGTCTTCATTTATATGTTCTTTTACTTCCTCAGCTTCCATTTTAGGAATGGGTGCCTCAATAATCCTGGCTTCTCCATTTTCATCATTTTCCACGTTGCATTCTTCTTTAACATCTGGCTCGGTTTCAGGAATTGGTATGGTACCTGCATCTTTGTTTTCTTCCACGACATTTGTGGTCTTGGTTTTCCTTGAAGTTGATGCTCTCTTAGGTTTCAACTCCAGTGTAAAGGGCACAGGCATAGGAGACAATTGTGCTGATTTTCTCTTTGTCTTCTCTTTTGGCTCCTGGCTCACATGACCTGCAGCCTTTCTTTTGGGCATTGTTGCAGCTCTCTGTAGGAGATCCTTAGGCAGGAGGGAGAAAAGCTGAAAGGAGTCTCTGCCTGACCACTCTGCGAGTGACTCATGAATGTTTTGGTGTGTCATTGGATTCAATTTGTGAAAATTTTATTGAGTATTTTTGAATCAATATTCATAAGGGAAATTGGTCTGGAGTTCTCTTTCTTTGTTGTGTCTTTGTGAGGTTTTGGTATCAGCATAACGTGGCTTCATAGAACAAATTGGGTAGTGTTCCTTCTGTTTCTATTTTGTGGAATAGTTTGAAGAGTATTGGTATTAGGCCTTCTTTGAAGGTCTGATAGAACTCTGCATTAAACCCATCTGGTCCTGGGCTTTTTTTTTGGTTTGGAGACTTCTAATGACTGCTTCTATTTCTTTAGGGGATATGGGACTGCTAAGATGGTTTATCTGATCCTGATTTAACTTTGGTATTTGGTATCTGTCTAGAAATTTGTTCATTTTATCCAGATTTTCCAGTTGTGTTGAGTACAGGCTTCTGTAGTAGGATCTAAAGCTTTTTTGAATTTCCTTATTTTTCTGTTGTTATGTTTCCCTTTTCCTTTTTGATTTTGTTAATTTGGATACTGTCTCTGTACCCTCTGGTTAGTCTGGCTAAGGGTTTATCTATCTTGTTGATTTTCTCAAAGAATCAGCTCCTGGTTTGGTTGATTCTTTGTATAGTTCTTTTTGTTTCTACCTTGTTGATTTAAGCCTTCAGTTTGATTATTTCCTGCTGTCTACTCCTCTTGAGTGTATTTGCTTCTTTTGGTCTAGAGATTTCAGGTATGCTGTTAAGCTGCTAGTGTATGCTCTCTCAAGTTTCTTTTTGAAGGCGCTCAGAGCTATGAGTTTTCCTCTTACCACTGTTTTCATTGTCTCCCATAAGCTTGGGTATGTTGTACCTTCATTTTCATTAAATTCTAAAAAGTCTTTAATTTCTTTCCTTATTTCTTTCTTGAACAAGTTATCATTGAGTAGAGCTTTGTTCAGCTTCCATGTGTATGTGGGCTTTCTGTTGTTTTTGTTGCTATTGAAGATCAGCCTTAATCCGTAGTTATCTGTTACATGGGATTATTTCAATCTTCTTATATCTGTTGAGGTCTGATTTGCTACCAATTATATGGTCAGTTTTGAAGAAGTTACCATGAGGTATTGAGAAAAAGATATATTCTTTTGTTCTAGGATGAAATGTTCTATAGCTATCTGTTAAATCCTTTTGGTCCATAACTTCTGTTAGTTTCACTGTGTCTCTGTTTAGTTTGTGTTTCCATGATCTGTTCATTGATGAGAGTGGGGTGTTAAAGACTCCCACTATTATTGTGTGAGGTGCAATGTGTGCATTGAGATTTAGTAAAATTTCTTTTATGAATATGGGTGACATTGTATTTGGAGCATTGATGTTCAGAATTGAGAATTCTTCTTGGTAGATTTTTTTTCTTTGATGAGTATGAAGTGTCCTTTATCTTTTTTATGACTTTTGGTTGAAAGTTGATTTTATTTGATATTATAATCCAGCTTGTTTCTTGGGACAGTTTGCTTGAAAAATTGTTTTCTAGCCCTTTACTTTGAGGAGGTATCTGTCTTTGACACTGAATTGTGTTTCCTGCATGCAGCAAAATGCTGGGTCCTGTTTACATATCCAGGCTGTTAGTCTATGTCTTTTTATTGAGTCCATTCATGTTAAGAGATATTAAGGAATAGTGATTGTTGCTTCCTGTTATTTTTAATGTTATTTTTATGTTTGTGTGGATATCTTCTTTTGGGTTTGTTGAAAGAAGATTACTTTCTTGCTTTTTCTAGGGTGTAGTTTCCCTCCTTGTGTTGGCATTTTCCATCTATTATCCTTTGTAGGGCTGGATTTGTGGAAAGATATTGTGTAAATTTGGTTTTGTCATAGAATATCTTGGTTTCTATGGTAATTGAGAGTTTTGCTGGGTATAGTAGTCTGTGCTGGTTTTTGTGTTCTCTTAGGGTCTGTATAACATCTGCCCAGGATCTTCAAGTTTTCATCGCTCTCGTCTTGAGGGGACAGTCATGGTGGGGAGAGCATGATGGCAGGAATGTGAGACATTTAATCACATTGCATCTGCTACCAGGAATCAAATAGACGAGTGCTGGTGCTCAGCCCACTCCCCTTTTAATTCAGTCCAGGACCTCAGCCAGTAGTTTACAACCATATTTATGGCACTTGTGGATGTGCCTGTGAGTGAGTCTCTAGAGAGGTTTAACAGAGGAAGGAAGAGCCACTCTGAACACTGGCATCATTCTATGGGTTGGAATCCCAAACTGTATAGCTGAGCACTGTGACACTCCTCTCTGGTGTCTGACTAAAGAACAGTGTGACCAGCTTTCTCATTCTCCCACCACCATGCTTTTTCCAAGATGGACAGCATCCCTTTTTAAACTCTGAGCCCCAAACCCTTCTCTCTGCAAGTTGTTTTTGTCAGATGTTTTGTAACATTGACAAGAAAGTAACTAATGCATGGAATAAAGTTGATTTTTTAAAAATTATCTGTACTTATTTATTTTGAGTGTGTGGTGGTGGTGCAAACATGCCATGGCACATACACCTCTTCATCAGAAGACAACACGCTGGAGTCAGTTCTCTCTTTCCCCACTATGAGTCCTGGGGGTTGAACTCAGATTCATCAGGATTGGCAGCAAGGCCTTTACCCACTGAGCATTCTGGCCAGAAGCCGAGTTTCTGGTGGGGATCACCATAATGTTCTTGGTTTAAAGTTTAAGAACTCCCCTGGAATCTTGCAATTTTCAGCATTTAGCCCTAAAGAACAGGTTGACTAACTGAATGGTGCTGGAAAATTCAAGGAGGTTTCTCCTGTGCTGTAGCTCCAAGGACATGCTCACAAGCACAGATGTCTGTGACCTGCACCAGGAAGTTACCCAGCGTGGGTAAGGTGTTGCTCATGGTGTTGAAGATATTTGAGCACACTGTGAACCCCAAGATTGTGTTATTTACTGAAAAAAAAACTGTTTCAAGCTGTGGTATGGCTCGGTCCTTAGTACACACCTTTAATCCCAAACAATGATGGTAAAGTTAGTTTGTAGAAGGAAGCAGCCATGTTTGAAAGTAATGGCTACTTCAGTGTCAGACAAAGTGATGAATCAGAGAAAGCTTTGACAGAAGAGGATATGCCCAACTCTCATGAGAAGAGAGAGAAAGGGAAACCTATTTAAGGGGCAGTGCAGAGAGAGAAGAAGCAGTTTTACTGGGGGTTTTACAGAGACAGGTTGAAGAGAGAACAAGCTAGATACAAGTGAAGACAGAACAAGCCAAAAATAAATAAATAAATAGAAGGAGGCAGAAGAGTAAAACATATTGCCAAAGATGATATGAGGTCAAGTAGAGCAATTCAAGAGATGCTGAGAGAGAGAAGCTTGATTGAGTAAATCAGTTGGAGGAAGAGTTTGAGCCAGAACAGCTGAGTTGAACCAGCCAGCCAGCGTTCAGAAAGAACTAGAAAGGTTAAGCTTATTCAGCAGTAAGTCTCAGAAGCTGAAAGCATTCTTGGCCTAGATAAGATTGTACAGAGGCTATAGAAGCTTCCAGGACTAGGCCTAGGTTAGCAGCCAGTGGCAGTAAGCTTCCAAGACAACACTTACTTCAGGTGAATAAAAGATACTTTTACATGCGGTTTGGGGTGAATGGAGGAGAAGGACCCCCATGAGCTGGCTGTTTGGATTCCATTTTTACAGTGTTTTGATGTGATGCTGGGTGAATCACTCTCACCTCACTGTGTAGCTACAGATGCTTCTGAATTTCTTACCCTCCTGTTTCCACCTGCTCCGTTCTGGGCTTAGTCATAGATCACGATGACGACACCCAGTGTATGCGGTGCTGGCGCTTTGTGCATGCTAAGCAAGCACTCTACTACTACTGAGCCACATGCTCAGCCCAGCGTTCGTCTTATCTAAGCCCAGGAGCTAGGTGAGTTAGAAGAGAACCTGCGGCACAGGGAAGACCCGCATTCCTATTGTGCAGAGGAAGAAAAGTATTTGGTAGGGAAGGGACATCTAGCTGCATATGTAGCAGAAGATGGCCTAGTCGGCCATCATTGGGAAGAGAGGCCCCTTGGTATTGCAAACTTTATATGCCCCAATACAGGGGAATGCCAGGGCCAAGAAGTGGGAGTGGGTGGGTGGGGGAGCAGGGCAGGGGGGAGGGTAGAGGGAACTTTCGGGATAGCATTTGAAATGTAAATTAAGAAAATATCTAATAAAAATTTTGGAAAAAAGATTATAAATACACCTTATAGACAAAGATGTTTGATAAAATGAAAGAGTATATTGCCTGGCACAAAATGTTAAGTCATGTTATAAGATAATAAATGCTCTAAATCTAAAAAAAAAAACAAACAAAAAAAGACATCACATAGCTGATGATTTAGAGCAAGTTTACTAACTGCCCTTACTGGCTCTTGATAGATTCCATCCCCACCACCACCACAGTTTCCCACACCTCTGCTGCTTCAGGGCCTGGCTACTGATGATTTCTGAGAGAATAGCATCCTGACCCTGCTAGCATGGGGTGAGGACAAGAGGTGGCAGGTTAAGCAAGTGTACTGGTCCCTCAAAGGTTCCTTGTGACCATATATATATGCTGCACAGCATATCAGAGCAGTTCATTCCTCATGGCCTGCAGTGGGGGGATCTGGTCACAGCGCTGGGCCAGAGTGATCGACAGACATCCTCAAGTCCTATAGAGAGTCAGGAGCTCCAGACTAGGACATCATATTTCATTCATCCCGTGACACCCTTCAAAACATGGGTACCCAAAGCCAGAAAAGTTGCATACAGTAATGCTCAGGCCATCTGAATGTCATAATTTGTGTATGTGTGTGTGTGTTGCATGTGCAAGTGTGTGCATACACATGAGAGCCAGAAGTTGACATTAGGTGTCTTCCTCTAATTCTCTCCACTTTATTTGTTTATTTATTTATTCATTTATTTATTTATTTTTGAGGCAGGATCTGTCACTGAACCTGGCGCTTATTGATTCGGTTAAACTGATTGGCCAGCAAGCTCCAGGGGTCTGCGTGCTTTCACGCGCCTGTCATACCCAGTGCTAGTGTTACAGATGCCTGTTGTTATGAGCACACTGTGCCAGAAACAGTGATGAAACATGTTTGTGCCTTTCCACAAAGTCAATTTGGTTAAATTGCAATGAATTCACAATGTTGATTTGTTCCATTGACAGCAATTTGTCAGATAACCCACCTGCCTTGGTAGCCTGGTTGAGGTGAATGCGAGTTCTATTCCAGTCTTAATTATGAATGTTAATTATCAGATCACAGAACATATATCCATGTATCTAAATGTGCATGGGTTACAGAATGATTGCTAGTCAAACAGGATGCAGCAGAGTTCAAGTGGTTTCAGAAATGGGCTGAGAAAGATTCTGTATCACGCTGTATCACTAAGACAATGAATTGGAGGCACCTGCTCCTAGAGCTACTGGAGTCAGAGTTCAGCTGTGAGGTATGGAATGGGAAACAAAACAAAAACAAAAACAGGTCAGGTCCAGGCCGAGATGGCAAGTGGGTGGACTGGCTAGGTTGCATCAGTGCAGGAGAGAGGGCTGAGCCAAAGCTTCAGACACGGCTGAGTTCTTGCCCTTAACCCACATGCCATGTATCAGATGACACGTTTCCGTGGCACCTGGCCACTGCAGTGTTCAGGTTCTTGCTACTTCATGTGATCTGTGCAATGGAGTCACCCCCTTTCCTTGGTCTGATGTGTGTGATAAGTTCTTGAGCCAGGTTTCCTGATAGGATTTTAATGTACCCAGGTACTTTAATAGTCTCAATTCAGTCTTATAGAACTACAGGGATCTATCAGCTGTGCTGGGCAGGCAGATGCTGTCATTTCTGGTTCCACCCGGAGGCAGTCATCCTTTTCCCTCAAAACAGAGACAAAAGGTGCTTGGAAAATGGAGTATCCTAGGGCAAGGCATGAATCAAAAGACCACTGTTTTATACAGCATGGAATAAGTTAGAGCAGAGACACCTGGGTCTCAGCACTTGACACACCCGTGTAGGTGCTTGGGCTCCAAACTTAAGACCTCCTGCTTGCACGGTAACCACTCCCTCCCAGCCTCTTGCCATCCCACTCCCAGCAGAACATCGCTGCTCCAGGCCAGGAGGATCTTGGCATTGTGCCGGGACCTAGACTATGATGGTGGGGTGGTGGGTGGTGGGGGTGTCTGAAACACAACCACATGGCCCTGAGGAGACCTTTGTCCAGCCCATAATGCTGGAAAGTTTCCTTCATATCCTCAGTATACATCTTTTCTTTTCCCCAGCCTCAGGAAGTTGTGTGGAAGAAATCATCACATACCTCTTAAGACAAGTTGCCTGCACCACCCATAAAGGCCTCAGAATATTTCATCTTTTATCCACCCCTACTTCTTCTGGAAATGTAGCCAAGTGGAACCCCTTCAATGTGTATAGAGGGTTGGCTTTGGGAACTGTCATTGCAAAGCCATATATGAGACCACTTAGAATTCTTTACATTGGGAAACAATCTGTAATATGACCACAAATAGAAGTGTCCCTGGGCTCTGCCCTCAGTACTGCCAAGGAGCAGCTGAGGACTGGGACCTGCATGTGACAGGTACTGAGGAAGAAGAGCAAGGAATGACAAACCCAGAGTATGGAGCAGGGAGGGCGTGGACATGTTTAATGTCTATACATGTACATATTAACATATTTTCAGCTACTAGCACTTTGGTAGATCTTTATTTGTCCTTTTAAATATGTTTGAGTATGGAAGGTTGGCTCAGAGGTTAAGAACATGTACTGCTCTTGCAGAGGACCAGAGCTCAGCTCCCAGCATTCACATCAGGTGCCTCACAGCCTGTGACTATAGCTGCAGGGGAGTTTTACACTTCAGTGTCATGCTGTTGCTCAGAAAGTTTGGACTTGGGATTTCGGATCTTTGGGTTTGGATTAGGGATTCTCAACTTGTGTCACTGTAGTGAGGTAGCGACGTGGCATGGATTACCCTAGGGAGTGATGAATGTGCAGGCACAGGCCTGTTACCCAGCACTTGGAAGGCGGAGGCAGAAGGATGGGAGCTCAAGGTCACCCTCAGCTACATAGGAGATTCATGGGCAACCGGGGCTACATGAATCCTAGTCCCCAAAACAGACAAACCCAAATTCTGTGTCTATGTATCTCTTTTTCCAAATGTGATGGTTTTTTTTTTAAGCAAATGAAAAAGAAAAAGAAGCCAGGCATGGTGGTGCACGCCTTTAATCCCAGCACTCGGGAGGCAGAGGCAGGCGGATTTCTGAGTTCGAGGCCAGCCTGGTCTAAAGAGTGAGTTCCAGGACAGCCAGGGCTATACAGAGAAACCCTGTCTCGAAAAACCAAAAAAAAAAAAAAAAAAAAAAAAAAAATCTGGGAGGGATGCCTATTAAATGTGATTAGTGGCTCTCTCTGGGCATTGTGGTTATGGATAATATTTTTATTATATTCACTTATGTATTTATTGTGGAGGGGGGCTGCAGAGTATGTATAGAGGTAAGAGGACAGTGTGTGTATGTGTGTGTGTGTGTGCGCTCACGTGCGTGTGTGTGCACACGCGTGTGTGCTCACGTGTGTGTGTGTGTGTGCTCACGTGTGTGTGTGTGTATGTGTGTGTGTGTGTGTGTGTGTGTGTGTGTGTGTGGAAGGGGGTTCTTTCTTTCCATCTTGTGTGTTCTGAGGCTTGAATTCAGACCATCAGTCTTGATAGCAAGAGCTTTACCCTGAATTTTTTTCTGTGTCTTTTTTTTCCTACTAGTGTTCTCTGAATTTCCCACAAGAAAGCTGTATTACTTTGTATTACTACTACTTACATTACTTAGTAGTACCTTACAATAATTAAAACATAGAGTTTTCCTTTAGACTTAGTCTTTACGGAGTGGGTATGCAGAGTTGCCATGGTCAAATAGGCAAAACCAAATGTCTGGGGCCAGGCAGGGACTGACAGTGCCTGGGAAAGTTCTCATGAGCCTGCTGAACCTGTGCCGAAGGCTCCACATCTGCCTTGGTTCATTTTCTGCTACTAGGCAGAATACCCAGGAACCCATGATTTGTAAGGAAAAGTGGTTGATTCTAGTGAAGGCCAGAAAGCTCAAGTCTGGGTGATGTCCCATGCTGCATCATGATGCAGATAACACTAAGGTAGCAGGTGTATGCCGGAGTGGTGAGCAAGCTGGAAAATGGGGGCTCATGTCCTTTAGGACAAGCTGCTTCCTAGGTCATCCAGGCCTGTTTGAGGAGGAACCTACCTTGATAATCTCCAATCATGTCTCTCAGACCCCAGCCTCTCTCCACTCTATTATCCTGGGGACACAAGGCACATTTTAACCGTAGCACCATGGGTTTTCTGGTTTTGGAAGGTTCCTTCTCACACATGCTATCAGCCCATTTTATACGTTTTCCCTTTCGGGGTGTCATGGCTACCAGGGCATGGCTGTTCACCAGAGCAATAGCACAGTTTTCCCTGTAGGAACTCTTACTTTTTGGAGAGAGCAGATCTCAGTGTTTCCCGGATGGAACTTGTACTCACAGCCCTTCTGCTTCTGCCTCCCTACTAGCTGGGATGAGGAAACACACCTCCTATTTCTGGTGAGATTTTTTTTTGAAAGCCCTAGTGGCCTTAGAGTCCTGACACCGGTCTATTGTCCACACAGGCCAGCTGGACATCATCTCCATGGCTGAGACCAGCATGATGCCAGAGGAGATCGAGCTGGAGATGGCGAAAATCCAGCGTCTCCGTGAAGTCCTGGTCCGTCGAGAGTCAGAACTCAGGTTCATGTGAGTGAGTGGGGAAGCAAGGGTTGAGGTGTGGAGGACAGAGGCATCCTGGAGAGCACAGGGGTGACCGAGCATCACGCACTAAGACTGAGCCCCTACAAGCAGCAAGAAAATCCCTTATAGATACCACATGCTCTCAGAAGCAGCCCAGATTAAACTAACTAACTAGCTTCTTTCCTTCCTTCCTTCCTTCCTTCCTTCCTTCCTTCCTTCCTTCCTTCCTTCCTTCCTTTTTCTTTTTTCTTTTTGAGGCAGGGTTTCTTTGTATAAAAGCCCTGGCTATCTTGGAACTTACTATGTAGACTAGGCATTCCTCAAATTCACCTGCCTTGGCCTCCTGAGTACTGAGATCTAAGGTGTTGCACCATGCCCAGCTTAAACTCAGTTTTCTTAATGAAGATAGTATTTAAAGAAAAAAATAGAATACTAACAATTTATAAAAATACAATCCTGATTTTTGATGAGGGGAGACAGGATTAAGGTCACCATGAAAGATGGGTCAAGGTACAAGTAGAACCTTTTGGCTTTTCTTTTTCTGGAAATTCCAAGCTTCCTGGAAACCTTACAAAGTTTGTCTTTATGTTTCAACTTGGCTATTTTAAGTGGGAAATAGCAGAAACTGGTTATTTATGGCATTTTTCAAAAGCTCTGCTCTCTGGTCTGTTGCGTGGTAGGTGTGTTTTTGGTGTATTGAGAAATGCTTTTGAACTCCCTATCTTCTTGGAGCTGGGCTGGGCTTGACTCATGGGTTCACAAAAGATCATTAGAATAATAACAATATGGTCCTGCAAGGGATGCTGTGACAGCCACAACCCTGATGAAATTATGCAGGTATGTATACACACAAGTGTATATATGCAACCGTGTATACATGCTGGTATGTGTGTGCATGTGTGTGTGTGTGTGTGTGTGTCCGGGTATGATGTTTAGACATAATTTTTTAAATTATACAAAACATATAAAATACATGCTTTTTACAAATATTAATTTTATATAAAAAAGGGAATCTTAGGTTCTCACTATTACCTAGAGAAGTGGGTGTTATTATCTACTATTTCTTACTTTGCTTTGCTTTGTGACAGTGGCTCACTAGGCTGGCCTCTCCAGTGCTAAGTACTGATGTGCACCACCATGTTCAGCTGTTACTAACATGTTAAACAAGATTCCTGAGTCGAGCTTGGGCTACCCTGGTGTGAGGCAAGAGCACACTGTCTGCACTGAGGGAGTCAATCAGACAAAGCTGAACGAATCAGGTGACTCAGACTCCCCGAGCTTTGGTACCCCCCAGTGCAGAAGGAGAGCATCTTTCTCTAGGGCTGCCTGGTGATCTGTGTGTCCCCAGAGCTCAGGATTCTCAGGGGAACAGAGAATCTTCCAAAAGAAAATGTTTCTACAAATTGGGTTCGAACAGGCACAGCAGAGAGTTTGGAGATGGGGACACCTTCTAACACCTTGGGACCTAGGGTGACTGGAAGAGGACTTCCAAACACCAGACTCTGCAAGGCCAAGGCACAGCCACCTTCCCTGGTTCTGTGAGAGGTCTCTAGAACCACAAAGGACACACAGCTGTTCCTAAACTTGAAGATGCTTATGTTCAAGTGAACTTAGTTCCATGAGGCAATAACTGTGTTTGTGTGTACACTGCAGAGTCCCCTAGCCCATGCAAACAGTGGGCTAGTACTGATTTAATTCCTAAGCAAGCATACTGCCCAGGCTACTGGACATGGAATGCATGGGAACTCTAAAAAGATAGTAAGTGTCCTGGAACTGTGTTCTTATAAAATAGAAAACAAAACATAACAGGTAGCTGAGATGGACAAACCTCTCAGCTGCCTGTCTGCTAGAAGCGAAGCTGGGGAACACCGCCCTCCAGACAGGCCATGCCATCATCCTCTCCTTGCTGATTTTTTTTTCAGCCCTGCCGATGGAGCAGGGTGTATGATTATCCCATTCGTCAGAGGAAGAGACTGAGACTCTGGGTTAAAGGAGCTGCCAGAGGCCTCTAAGATGGGAATGAGGACGTTAGAACTGATGCCTAGGATCCCCTTCATGCCTGCTCTCTCAGTATAACATTCTGGTATTGTGTCCCACTCTGTAAAATGGAGAGCAATACTGACTAGAGCCATTCACTCTACTCCAAATGTGGCAGGTCTTGGCTTAATGCTTCACTGGCAAGACTGCTGCTAATAGAACCTCTTGGAGGAAGGGTTCAGAACATTCCCAGTTTACAGATAAAGAAACAATGTTCCCTTTGTCTGGAAATAAGCAAACCAAAACATAAGGCTTCAAGAAACAACCATCACCTGTTATGCATTAAAAAAAAAATAAGACAAAAGTTACAAGGCTGCTTTAGAGGACTGAGGACCCCTCCAGCCTGAAGGCACTTATGATGGCTGGAGGAGGCGTTTGCTGCTGCAGGAGCCATAGATGCCAGTTTGTGAGGAAGGAAAGAAGGGAAGGAAGGAGAGAAGAAAGGAGGAGTGTGGAAGGGAAGGGGAGAAGGGGGAAGGAAGGAGAAGAGATGGAAGAAAAGAGAAGGGGAGAGGAGGGAGGGAAGGGAAGGAAGAGGGACTGTAGGAACTACATCTACCAAAAATTGATGAGTGTTACCTGCCTGTGGCTAAGACCTTATCCCCCCCCTGCCCCACCCCATCCCCACCCCTCTCTCTCTTACATGCACACTCTCTTGGCATAAAATAAGAGGGAGACATTGTCAGACTCTGTACAATGAGTGTTTCCAGGCTTATGGCAGAATCTCTGCCTGACCTGAACCTAGCAGCCTTTGGCTGTACCAGTGGCAGTCATGGCCACAAGGAGATTGACTGTGTTATACATGCTCATGATAAGCCCACAGCTGCTGTATGACCCATGAATTAGCCTGTATTCCACAGTCCAGGTGGCTGTGTGCAGAACCTATTCAGATCAGGTCTAATGGCAGCTGCCATCTATCCTTCTGCTCATTCCTTAGCTTGTTGGCTGTTCTGCCTCTGGGATGCCAGGCATATGCCTCCTCTTTCTCTTGCCAGAATGTTGAGTAGAGAGAAAGGGAGATGCACCCTTTCCCTGAGCACTGGTGAGAGTTCAGAAGCTTCTCCTATTACTTGGACCCAAGGCAAGGCAGCTAAGAGCTTCTGTTTCCTTGGGGGCTCTGAGATGCCACATAGTGTGCCCTACACGTGGCATCATTTGCTCACAGAAACCAACAAAATGTAATTTCTACTCTTCCCCTTTGTGGATGTAAAACCTGAAGCAAGAGAGACATGACTCACTCAGGGTCAGTAGCTAGTGTATAGCAGAAGCACATTCTGCCCCCATAATGTCTGTCTTGGCGGCAGAGCCTCCCTGAAGCTAATCTCAAGGCAAAGCTCCCGTGTCCCTTAATTGCCCAGCCCTTCTGGAAGAGAGGTGAGCTCCTGCTTGCTTGCACAATGCCCACAGTGGGTTCTGTCTTGTTTACTCCATCTTTGTCAAGTCCCCAAGAACCTGGGACACAGCTCACACCATGGATCACACACTGCACCCTCTCTGACTTATTCTCCAAGGGAGCACCAGCATCCACAAGGAGTCTGAGGACTGCTCCTTTTTTCCTCCACAGCACTCAGATATTGCTGAGAGACCTTTTCAGCCCTCCAGACTTTACCTGGAGCCACCTAATAACTTCCAGGTGTGCTAGGCTTCTGACAAATAGCTGTCTCTGGTTGCTCACCTACATTTTCCAGTTCTCCTTTTGCTGAGCACTCCCTGGGCTCTCCTGGATTCTCAGCTACAGCACTTCCAGCCAAGGGAGAGAAGCCACCTCCTCAGACTTACTCTGTGGGACCTTGCTAACCAGCCCTGCCCCAAGTGTCCAAGTTGTAGCCAATGCCTTCACCCACCGATCATACCCTTCTTCCTAACATTTCCCACCACCCTCCTGGCTCCATGTGCCTACTCACTGCTGCAGCCCACAGCTTGCCAACATTACCCACCTACTCAGGGTCAGGTCCCAAAGAAACTCAGAGCAAAGGGCTAACCGAGATGCCTGTTAACATAACAAAGCAGATGCCGGCTGCCAGGTTCTTCCAGCAGCACAAGTACCTGTTAGACGGTCCTCAGTCCTTCTCACCCAGTCCTCTCTCTCCTCTAAACCTCTCCAGCTCAGGGGCTGGGTTCACTTCCCTTCCCCCAGCTTCTCCCTTCCTATTTAACCCAGCCATTTTTGCACGCTCTTGATCCTCAGCTCTTGGTTCTTGGTTCCCTTTCTTGCCCTCTCCCCTCTTTGCTCTCTCTTCTCTTCCTTCCTCTTCCCAGCCTCCCTAAGCCGTGGCCTGGTTCAGTCTGCACCCTTCTAGATGCTTCTGCTGAACTCTCCCTCATATCCACAATAAAACCCTTCTCCTTGACCTTGGAGTGGTCCTGTCTTGAGTTGAGGTTAGGGAGTGGACACAAATCAAGTTGGGTGTCCTTTCTTTAGACAGAAACTGTACTAGGCAGATTTCTGCTCTGATAACAAACAGCTAGGATAGTGAGTTCATAAACAAAGTGGTCTCTGGGCTCATTGTTCCAGGTCTGTGATTGGTTGACCTCATTGCTGTGAGCCTGGGATGAAGCAGGATACCTTGAAGAGGGAGGCAGAAGAGATGGGGTCCTATAATACTTTATGAAAGAATTCCCTCCAAGGCCTAACTTCCCCTTACTAGGCTCCACCACCTTCTAAACAGCACCATGCTTGGGGCCAATCCTTTAACACACACGAGCCTGTGGGAGATTGTAGATCCAGGATACAGAATTATGGTTTGGGACTTGCAAATCCTAAGCCCCAAGTTAGTAAAGCCAGCCCACAAGGAGCTTGCTCTGGAGCCTTGTTTTTGCAAGGATTCCTGGGCACCTCTGTAATGGTGCAATCATTTTGATTGCCAACTGGAATGGATTTAGAAACACCCAGGGGGCACAGCTCTGGGTGTGAATGAGGGAGTTTCCACAGGGGTTTAACTGAGGTGCATGACCATTGATCAATGTGGAAGCACCTCTCACTGGGCAGGGAACACAGACTAAATGAAAAAGGAGAGAGGAGAAAGCCACTCATCTCTCTGCTTCCTGATGTGCCCAGCTGTCTCGGGTTTCTGACGCCACGCTTCAGATATGATGGAATGCACCCAGCTGTCTCGGGTTTCTGACGCCATGCTTCAGATACGATGGAATGTACCCACAACGAGGAAGCCCAAATGGGTCCTTCCACTCTTCTACTGCTCTTTGTGAGCTGTTGTAGCTTAACAGGAAAAGTAACTATGACGCTCACAATATTGATATTTTTTTGAGCCTTCTCCTGGGCCATGGCTCACAGTAAGTGCTTCCTAACAAAAAGAAGTATCAAGACACTCAGACCCATGAAATCAAGTTATATGCCACAGTCAGGTTTCAAGGCCCTAGTCAGGTACATAGCCTAGTCATAAAGGAGCTCTCAGTGTTGTGTTTCCTAATCTTGAATACCTAGTGTCTTCCATTTAGCTTGCCCTCTGGCTCTGAACCTTCAAAATGGCATTTTGAGATCTCTTTGCTGAAGTTTGTTTATCTTTATGGACTTTTCTAGAAAAAGGTCACAGAGGCCCTGGGTCTCACAACCCTCCCATACCTCCCGCCCCCGACAGCAGCAGCCAGCAGGCAGCTGGAGGCTAATGCTGGGAAATGTTCTCCTCCTGGACAGTCTTGTTCCTTCCTTCCTGTCCTACTGCTACCACCTCAGGCTCACTGCCTTTCTTTTCATCCCAGCCAGGGATCACATCATTAACTTGTAATAACTCCTGCAGCCTTTGGCTGCCTGGCTTAGCTTCTCTTTGTCTCATATCCCTCCTTGTTCCTACTGTTTATCTGAGTTCCAGAAAATTAAGTATCTTCAGCCTCCCAGTGGAGTAGACCAGTTATCTCTACCCTCCACCCGCTGCTTGGATTTTCATAAAAGGGATATGTGGCCTGCCTCTCAGCTTGCTCCAGGCATTTGCAGCATTTAATCGGCCTGAGTCAGAACTTCATCAGGCAATGAAGATAACTGTGTGAAGGGGGTATCTCAAGATATACCTCAGGTCCTGGGATTCTAACATTTCCAAAAGCGGTGCTTGAACCCTCAGGACCACGTCATTAGGAAACACAACGTCTGAGGAAAAGTGCAAGTCCCATGAACCTGACCAAGATCCTGTGACAGCATCTATGCTTAGAAGATTCCCTGTGTACTGATGTACTGATCCTCACAGCTCTGGAGGAGGGGGATGTCCTATACTCACTTTATAGATGAGGAACTGTGGCACGGAGAGGCCAACTCACCATGCCCAGGCTTGCACAGTGTCTGACAAACTGATAAGCTGATAGTGATATGACCTGGGTTCTCTGCGGAGAGAGGATTGGGACAAATGAATGGTTTTAGGTGTAGTTTCTATTACCCACTGTGTGACCTAGAACAAATATTTGCCCAGATGAAGCCTCAGTTTCTCCATTTGTACAAAGGGGACAACTGTGTCTCCCCAGCAGTGCTGTAGCAAGGGACAAATTAGCATGGCACATAAGCAAGCTCTTTCCTTTAATCCCTGGCACTATGTTCTGAGGGAGGGTGAGGTACCATGATAGCTTCTTCCCCTTCAGATTCCTGTCTGAAAGCTCCTCCCCTGGGAGCAGCTTAAGCTAAGGAGCTGTCCCAAGAGTCTCTGATGATGGGTTGGCTCTGGATGTAGCTCTAATAAGTCTGTAGGGCTGAGTGCAGAGCACAAGTAGTAGACTGAGTGCTTGCCTAGTTGTAAAGGAAGCCCTGGGTTCATTCCCTACACTATAGGCCAGAAATTCTAGCACTCATGATAGTTATCCTTGGCTACATAAGCCTGAAGCTACATGAGACCTTGTTTTAAAATGGAACAAGTCCCAACTTTACCACTGTGCCCAAACTATATCATTCTTTTTAATTAACAATCTTTGTCTTTCTCTTCCCTTTAACCTGTTAGGAAGAGCTTCAAGCTAAGAGCAAAACGAAGTACAGGGTGTTTATGTAACGTGTCTCAGCCACACTCTGCCCTGCTGCACTCTAGTTTTAAATAGTATATCTCAGAATAGATCACTGTTGCTTGAGCCAGGTGTGAAGACGCTGGGCTGCATCCTGCCTCTGGAGAACTCTGGGAGTGCCATGGTTACATGTTCCAGAGCAGGGAGAGGTAGGCAATGAGCCGCTCCACTCCTACCATCCTCAATTCTGAGATTCACAAAGTCTGAGCTCACTCAACCTTACCAGTTCTTCTGTCTGGTGTCACGGTCCACTTGCCCCACATGAAGAGATACCCTTAATTACAGACGATCTAAAAGCATCTCATTTGGACAAAGGATGAAAGAACTGGAGGAGCAGTAAGGGAACTAAGAAAGAGGTCTGGAGAAAACAGGAGTGGACGGAGGAGCAAGAGAGAGGAGAGAAGACAGACCACAGATGGCTAGATTTCTGTTCTCATTGTGTTTGTTTTAAGGTCTTCTTATGTAGGTCAGGATGGCCTCAAGCACATTGTCCTCCTGCTCCAACTTCCTGAGTGCTGGGACACAGGAGTATATTGTAGCCCTCACGCCTAACTCCCCTGAGGAATTCCTGAATGTTTTACAGATTGTGGGGTGGGTTTTAGGTCATCTGAAGAGAGCTTAGGCCTGGAGCTGTGATACAGGGTGGGGTGCAGCACAGGGTGGAAGGGTCAAATACCTCACACAAAAATGTCTAGGAGCTCAGTGTGCTGGTATATATCTGTTAACACAGCATTTGGGAAGCAGAGGCAAGAGGATGGTGAGTTGGAGATCAGCCAGGTCTATTGAGTAAGACCCTCTTTCCACCTATAAACCCACAAACAATGCTCCAGTCTTTGAATTAGGATCTTGAACATGCTAGGTGAGTGTTCTACCACTGAACCACATCCCAAACTCAGTACTGTGATTTTGTTGTTGCTGCTTTGAAGCACATTTTGCTATATCACATCAAGAAATAAAGGTAGAAAAACACATGGAAGAGCGCAAAAATCCTTACACATGAGCAGCAGACAAAGACCCCACAATGCTCATAAGAGCCTCGTATGCAATGGAACACTCAAAGCAAATCCAGAAGCAACTCAAATTTTATCAGAGGTAGAAAGCACAAATTGTTTTGTGGCCTAGTTATATGTGGAAATAATATACAGCCATGCATCAGCATCAGCATCATCAACATCAGCATCAGGCATGCACACAGTACATCTCACAAGCAAACAATGTACTGAGGAGCCCTCCATCTACTGGTAACACACTTGGTGCAGAAACATGAGAACCTAAGACTATGAGAATACCCAGAACCTATATAAAAAGAGGCACATGGTGGTGGTGGTGGTGGTGGTGGTGGTGGTGGCAATGCATGTCTATAATTCTAGTCCTGGGAGATTCAGACAAAAGGACACCTGAGGATTACCAGCCAGCCAGCTTTGGCTTAATCAGTGAGATCTAGGGCAATGAGAGAGCCTGTTTCATAAACTAAGGTGGGTGGCATCTGAGGAAGGACACTGAGGCTCCCCCTGGCCTCCACATGCACCTGCCCATTCAAACTCAAACTCAAAAAAAAAAAAAAAAAAACTCAGAACTCTTTTAACTCTTAAGGGGCCAGAGCTGACTGCTTCTGGCAATTAATTCCTGCTGGTAGCAGCAGGGGATTAGAAAAAGGAGGAATTTAACTACTTTGGCTGGTGGTGAGAAGCTCTTAGCTCTTTAACTTAGGGGCATGGCAAGCTGGCAAGAGTCTTGGAGCTCATTATCTCTTTGTGATCTGGCAAGAAAGAAAAGTCATGCTTATGCGCACGCACAGACAGACAGACAGACACACACACACACACACACACACACACACACGAGAGAGAGAGAGAGAGAGAGAGAGAGAGAGAGAGAGAGAGAAAGCAGAAAGGCACTCTAACCCAAAAGTTTCATCAATTTTATACATATATTCATATATATACCTACCTACATACACATACACACATACATAAACATATATACATCTATATCCATGCAGTTGGTGAATGGAGCAGGGCCCCAAAGAGCTTACTCCCATACTTTATTTTTGCTCTCAGCTTTTATACCTTTTCAGACAAAAGTTCTCTATGTAAGATAAAAATTATCTTGCAGATAAAATGTTACACAAGAGGGAGTTACAGCAGAACAATTGACTATATGGTTTTCTAAACATTTTACAGTCCATAAGTTCATAGTAAGTTCAAAGCAATAGTGATGTCATAGGTCAATAAGGTTTAAGGAGTTATACCAGAACGGTTTACATGTCTTCCCATTAAGACTTGTATCTGACTAAATATCTCTTATATATTTTCTAGCTCCACAAGTTCCTTGTAAGTTTAAAGCAATAGTTTTTAAACAAGGTTTTTGTAAAGAAAAAAATCATCTGCCTTGTGTCTTATTATTTTGGAGTCTTGTGTAGTTAAACTAGTCAATCATTTATTTTCTGTTCTTGCATCCATAATAAATTGCCCAATCATAATTTATGATCTTAGTTATCAAGATTAGTGGCCTCATTCCTAACCTAGAAGGAATATTTCCCTTGATTGTAAATATGTTCCACGCCCATTTCTCAGTGCTTTCAGGTTGTAACATATGAAGGTTTTCAGAACTCTGTTCAGCTTTTATTATTATTATTATTATTATGCTACAGGAGGTTTCAAATTATTTGAATCAATCCAGGAGTTCTATCAAAAATCATTAATAGGAATTATGAAATCATCAATTCATCTAAACAGCACCATTATGTGAAAGTACATGTGTGATCTTCATATTGATTGTGTAGGAAATCTGCCCAACAGAGTGAGTAAATGCCCAGGAAACAATAGGCAATGAGGGTTTTTCTACGCCATGTCAGATAAATGAGGAATATAGCATGGAAAGGCATATCAGCACAGAGCAATCCTAGGAAAAGACCCAAGAGTCCTTGCCTCTTTATAGCATACCCATCACAGCCATGGTGGGGAGATAGTGGGTCATCTCTAGAAAGTGCACTTGCTTACATGGCCTTCCCTACATGACTTCCGCCAGGTTCTAGGGATCAAGTTGTCAGGCTTTTACCAGCTGAGCCATCACCTTGGCCCCACCCCTCAGGGCCCTAACCCTAACCCTAAGGTAAGATAAGGGCACTGAGCCCATCCTTGAGGGCAGAGCCCTCTGACCTATCACCTTATAAATGTCTCACCATTTAATGCTGTTGCTGAGGACTGAGTTTCATTCAGCATTAACTCTCATTTCTGTTAGCATTCTTCAGCCCTGACCCTCCCCTTCATGCTTCCTTCAGCTTGTCACTTCACAGATGTGTCAGGACCCTTCTCCCATTGGGACCTTTTGTCACACGCCTACCCCGTCCAGCGGGAATAAGACACAAGACAACCAGGCTTCTTCTCCAGGCGGTTTACTCAGGAACTTGATGCACTTACAGCTTAAAATGGCAAACGGCAAATGGCAATGCAGAATGGCCATGCATGCAGTTACAGAGTGAGAATGGTGCAATGGCAGAATGGGGCCGAGAAGAGTGAAGTAGCAGAATGGAGTGGTAGAATGGAATGGGCCCCCCCCCCCCGAGCCCACCCAGGAGCAGCTATTTAAACCCTGTCCTGGCCAATCACTGAGCTGCCCTGTGGCTCGTGCTCAGACACCAGGTGGTCTCAGGCTGCCCCGTGACTCTTGCTTATACACCAGGTGGTCTGGGGCTGCCCCATGGCTCTCAGTGGCTCTCGCTCGCTCAGGCACAAGATCAAACCACAGCTGACACTGCCTAATGCCAATTAAGAGTTGTTTATGCCAGTACAGCTGAGTCGGTCAGTGCCATCTTTAAGGAGCGGTTGAATAGCTCCCTACAACCTTTGTGTCCCTGCTTTTACTCTGTTTATGCCTGGTCAGTGTTTTGCCTGAACCTGGCTTAGATCTTCAGTTCCTGCCCTACTTTCCTCCCCCAGGACTATGGTTTGAACAGGGAGCTTTCCCTACCTATAAACTGATAGGGGATGCCCGGGGGACAACATTAAAAGATGGGGCTTTTGATTATTAAATGGGAGGAGGAATTAGTACCTATAATGGTTAATCTTCATTGTCAACTTGACGGGATCTAGAATTATCTGGGAGACATACCTTTGGGAATGCCTACAATGGGGTTTCTAGATTGGGTAATTGAGGTATAAAAACTCATTCTGGGGCTGGTGAGATGGCTCAGCGGGTAAGAGCACCCGACTGCTCTTCTGAAGGTGATAAGTTCAAATCCCAGCAACCACATGGTGGCTCACAACCATCCGTAAGGAGATCTGGCTCCCTCTTCTGGAGTGTCTGAAGACAGCTACAGTGTACTCACATATAATAAATAAAATAAATCTTTAAAAAAAAAAAAACTCATTCTGAATGTATGCTGGGCTTTCAGCTTTGTTGTTTATAAACCACCTAGTAAATCGGGCCACAGTGGCTCCAGTGAATTATAATCCCTGAATAATGCTTCTTCTTTGTGATGGTTTGTATATGCTCAGCCCAGGGAGTGGCACTATTAGAAGGTGTGGCCCTGTTGGAGTAGGTGTAGTCTTGTTGGAGTAGGTGTGTCACTGTGAGGGTGGGCTTTAAGACCCTCATCCTAGCAGCCTAGAAGTGAGTCTTCCACTAGCAGCCTTCAGATGAAGATATAGAATTCTTGGCTCTGCCTGTGCCATGCCTGCCTAGATGCTGCCATGTTCCCACCTTGATGATAATGAACTGAACCTCTGAACCTGTAAGCCAGCCCAATTAAATGTTGTCCTTTATAAGACTTGCCTTGGTCATGGTGTCTGTTCACAGCAGTAAAACCCTAACTAAGACTTTCTTGTTGCAGAGTTCAGATTGAGGTTTACACCAGAGAAGCCACCCCACTCTTCCCCATCTGTGTCCAGCCCTAACAATGCTGCTGTGCTCCTGGGTATATGTGTATGTGTTCATGCATATGCAAGTGCATTATGTCTGCACATATGTGTGGAGGCACATACATTGTTATTATTCAGGCCCCTGATATATAGTCACTATTATTATGTGTTTATATGTATCCCTTCATATATGACTTGGTGCATGTGGAGGCCAGAGGACATACTCTTTAGGAACAATGTCCACCTCCTTTGAGACAGAGTCTCTCATTGGCCTGTAGCTCACCAATTTGACTGGCTGGTCATCGAGCCCCAGAAATTCTCCTGTCCCCATTTCCATAGTTCTGGGATTACAGGCTCCTATTATCAAGCCTGAAATTTTTAGTGTATACCAAGGATCAAACCCAGGTCCTCATGTGTGTGGAACGAGCATTTTGTCAGTTAAGCCATCTCCCCAGCTCTTGATCATCTTCCAGAAGCCTTTATCTGTGTTTGTAAGTCTGAATAGGAGTTCCACATATCTCTTATTGGATACTCATCTCTACTAGGGCCACCAACATGGCCATGGGAGTGTGTGCCCAGGCTTCAGAAATAGACAGTGCTGCTACAGCTCCCAGTGTAGACACTTTGAAAATTAGGTTTCCTTCCCTGTGACTGTGGGAACAAGGTATAGAGATCCAGTCTTTATGCAATAGCCACTTGTTCTCTTTACTGTCTTGGGAGGACAGAAGTCTTGGCAATCACCTCCCAAGGACACAGGTGAGGCATATTCCTGTCTTTGCCTAGGCTCCTGGGAGAGATCCTTTCCTGCTTCTGCAGCTGTATTTCTTACTGATTTGTGAAATTTCCCTGGGGAGATAGATACAAGCAAACATTTACTTAGACAAGTCCAAGCTGACCAAAGAAATGATTTTGACAAGCTAGCTTGGTGAACCAACAAGCTTATTGGGCTCATATAAGGAGCAAGGCTGAGGGTTTACTTGCAGGAGCCTGGATAACCCCAAACAGCCACACCCTGGAAAGGTTCATGTTAGCACGGATGGTCATGGGTCACTTAGGGTTGGATATATGGGTCTCTTCAGTTAACCTTTTGTATTAGTTTGAATAAGCTGGGCCTATGGACAGTGGCACTATTAGGAGGTGTGGCCTTGTTGGAGGAAGTGTGTCACTGGGGAGGGTGTCTCTTCAAAGCAATGGAAACCCAAGCTAAGACAGAAGTTGAGACTTATGGGACTTTTAAAGTTGGACTAAATGTATTTTTCATTATGTTATGGCTAGGTGTGGCCTCCAAAGACTCGTGTGTTTGAACAAGCCTATGGGGGCCAGGGATGGTGTCACTCTGGGAGTGGGCTTCGAGAGTCTCCTTCTAGCTACTCTCAGATCAACATTTCTCAGATCAAGATCACTGCATTTCAGAGCAATGGAACCCGAACTAAGACACCTTCTATATATGTCATACCTTCCAGCACTGACTGAGGCCACCTGCATCTAGGTACAGCTGGGAGGAGATGCTGGAGCTAGTGGGTGAATCTCAGGTAGATCATCTTTGCACCCTCTCATGGAGAAAAATTCCTGCAGGACCCATCCTAAGGGGGCATTTACAAGTTGGCACAGTTGTTCTGATTAAGAGGGTCACAGTAGGCCAGGGAGATGACTCAGGAGATAAAATGCTTACTGTGGCAAACAGAGTTCAGATTCTAGCACCCACATAAAAGCTTATTATGGAAGCAAGCACCTATAACCCAACACTAGGAAACAGAAACAGGCAGATTCCCTGGGCTTGCTGGCCACCGGCTCTAGATTTAGTGAGAACAGTCTCAACAACCATTGAGATGGAGAGCAATAGAGAAAAATATTCAAAGCCAACCTCTGGCTTCCACAGGGGGCTCACCTGAACAGAGAGAGAGAGAGAGAGAGAGAGAGAGAGAGAGAGAGAGAGAGAGAGAGAGAGAATTCAGTAATGATCATTGTATTAGTTAGGGTTCTCTAGAGTCACAGAACTTACGGAGTAAAGGAATTTATTGATGACTTACAGTCTGCAGTCCAATTCCCAGCAATTGTTCAGTAGTAGCTGTGAATGGAAGTCCAAGAATCTAGCAGTTACTCAGTCCCACACGGTGAACAGGCGAAGGAGCGAGAGCTAGTCTCCCTTCTTCCAGTGTCCTTAGATGATCTCCAGCAGAAGGTGTAGCCCAGATTAAAGATGTGTGCCATCACACCCTTAACAGGTTAAAGGTGTGTGCCATCACACCCTTAACAGGTTAAAGGTGTGTGCCATCACACCTTTAATCCCAGATGATCTTGAGCTTGGAGATCTCTCCGTCTTAATCTTCTGGAATCCATAGCTGCTATGCTATCAAGATCTCCATACCAAGATCCAGATCAGAAACTTCTATCTCCAAGCCTCCAGGTTAGGGTCACTGGTGAGCCTTCCAATTCTGGATTGTAGTTTATTCCAAATATAGTCAAGTTGACAACCAGAGATAGCCACTACAATCATTATACTCAGAGGACAGCATCCAACACTTGCTTTTGTTTGCCTGTAGCCCCTCCTCCATCTTTGAACCCCTCACTATACTCTCTCTAATGTCTCTCAGCAGAAATTGCTGTGTTGTCCTCTCTCCTTCTTAGAGGACATCTGTGTGTCTATCTACAACCCACTTGCATGATTCTGGGGACCCTGGACCCTCATTTAAGTCATGACTGCAACATTACTTTTTTTTGCTACATATAGTAGCAGGCTCCCAGGTCTCTAGCATAGTTATCTTTGGGACCATAATCCTGTCCTTCACACTAAGTGACCATAACAGTTCATTTAAGGACTAAGCTTGACTCTCAGGAGGACAGAGGCAGAGATGGGCATAGCTTGCTGAGTGTATAGGAGGTCATCGCTCAACCTGAGCTCATTTATACCAGACCAAGGGCAAGCACAGAACTAAAAACAGAATCTACTTAATTAACAATAGCCATGAACATTTAGTTTTAAAACAAAGGCTGTAAGATTTGGGTTCTTTAAATTTTAGGTCAATTTTACTTTTGAGCTTAAAAAGTCTCTCCTACTAGGGTACAAAATATTCAGAAAAACCTGACAAATGAATACAGAAAATCCTGAAGGAGAAAACAATTGGATTTTCCCATGCAGGCATCAATATCCACCTGATACCATAAATGAAACAAAAATGTGAACTATATCAAAGTATAACAGTTCCATGGAAGAAGAACTTGCTGGAAGGCTCTGTGTCAAGTCCAGCTTGGTGAACCCATGAGAGTATTGAGGTTATTTACAGGAACATTGGTGATTCAAAGACATTCCAAAGTTTTCAGGTTATGCTTGAATTTTAGGGGCGTCTCTCTCTCTCTCTCTCTCTCTCTCATATATATATATATATATATATATATATATATATATTATGTATATTATAATATATTATATATTATTATATATATATAATTTAGCAGACTTAATTCATTTATTTTTCTTGTATAAAAACCCTTATGTGGTAGCCACAGCTGGAGCCTGGGTCCTCTGAACAGAGACTCTGGTGTGGGTTTTCACTAGATGATCAGTGTATTCCTGATAAGAAGACTTGGTGAACACAGTCTCTTTCCAGAGATTGGGGGTCAGGTAGCTGTAAGTCTTGGAGATGGCCTCAAAGGTGGCCTTGGCAAAGTTGCACAGGGTGTCAGTGCAGCCTCTGGCTGAAGTGTAACAGTCATCTATAATGGCCATCACCAGTAGCTTCTTGGGCACAGGAGCAGAGACAATGCTAGTGCCTCTTGGGGCAGGGATGAGACGCACCAGCACAGAGCCACAGTGGCCTGTCACTTTGCATGGAACAGTGTGAGGGCTTGCCAATCTTGTTCCCCCAGTAGCCTCTCTGCACAGGAAAGCTTGGCCAAGATGATGGCCCCTCGAATAGCAGTGGCAACCTTGTTGGAACACTTAACACCAAGACCAATGTGACCATTGTAGTCCCCAATAGCGACGAATGCCTTGAACCTGGTCCGCTGGCCAGCCCGAGTCTGCTTCTGCACTGGCATGATTTTCAGAACCTCATCCTTTAGGGATGCACCAGAAAAAAGTCAATGATCTCAGACTCCATAATGGGCAGGGAGAACAGGCTGATCTCCTCGAAGGACTTGATCTTCATGTCCTTAACCAGGTGGTCCAGCTTGGTGATGGGGATCCACTCCTTATCTTCAGCTTTACCTCCATGAGCCCCGAGGCCTCAACCACGGCCACGGCCTTGACCACGGCCACGGCCTCGACCATGACCTCAGCCCCTAAGACAGCTGCTGAATCCTCTGCAGAAGCCGACACAGAGGCCTCCTAATCCTGCCCCCCCCCCCCGTCCTCCTGTTGCACCGGTGTCATCCTCCATTTGGTGTTATCCTGAAGAGAAAGTAGAGGTATATATTTTTTTAAAAATTCTTTTAAGTCCGAGACAGTGTTAAGTATGCCTGGTGATAGCATACTTAACAGAGTATATGGGTCAGGGACGGTGGGGTGAATATCCTCCACCCTTTTGTTGACCTCCCTTAAATCTTGTACTGGCTTGGTAGTCATTTGTGCCTGGTTTCTATATAGAAAGTAGTGGAGTGTTCCAGGGGGACCTACAAGGTACTAGGATTCCTATTTTTCTCAAATCTGTTTATATGAATTTTGATTCTTTGTCAGGCTTTCAATACTTGTATGAGCTTCACCAAAGCTCTGAGTTGGATGAGGACTGGGGCCTGGTGTTTGAGAAGTCCAGGGGGGTTGCCTTCCACCCAGATCCTGGGGAACTTGTCTTAAAAATAGGCCAATAGGTTATCATGGCCAGAAGGGTGCAGGGGAAGAAATGTCAGTACATATTCCTCAGCTTAGAAAAGGGTGACTAACATCGTCACCCTGTTGCCTGTCCTGTTTTTAAATCTTACATTAATGTCCTCATTAAAGGTAATTTGAGCATGAAGTCTGTGTAACAATTATCTTCCCAAGAGGGGGTAGGGGCATTCAAGAATAAACAGAAAAGAATCTGTAACTGTACCTTTTCCAAGGTTCACATGGTATTTTGTTGTCCAGGGGTATTGTTTAGAACTGCACCAGGGTACATCTCATGGCTAGAGTTCCTGGACCACCACATAGTGGGCTCCCATAGTCTACCAGAGAGTCAGTTGACTTCCTGTCCACTTTCAAGGTTACCATGGGCTCGAGGAGGGGAGTGATCAAACTTTGATCTACTAGGTCCTTGTCCAATCCTGGGACCGTGGTCTTGCCAGAGCTGTGTCACTTAGAACATTCTCCCTCCAATGCCATAATTCTTTACACTTGGCACATTGGTTTCTCTTGCCCTTTATCAATGGCCTGTTGCCTTTGAAATCTGAACCTGGGAATGGACCCTCTAGTTTCTGGAAGGAAGCCACCATAGCTCAAGCCATGTTTCATCTGCCAATCATCTGGGGTGTACCAGTTATTAAAGACTTCGGTTGAAACAGCAGTAAATTTAGACAGGTTTTCCCCTTCAAAGCCCCTAATCTCTGAAGTGTTTTTTTTTTGTTTTGTTTTGTTTTTGTTTTTGTTTTTGTTTTGTTTTGTTTTTTTATATTAGGGGCAGACTGGGCCAGAAAGGCAATATTTGCAGCCCTCCTGTTTTCATCAGTGTCAGAATCTATCGAGCTATAAGTCCAATAGGCTTCCAGGAGGCATTCCAGGGAGATTGCAGGCCAAGGGAGATTCCGTCGGTCCCAGAGTAACTTGGCTAACTTCTGACAATTTGTAGGCCAGCTGGCAGCCACTTAGAAACATCTCAAGGGAATCTGGTGAAAGATCTCAAAGGACTCTTTCCTGCTGCTGTGTTAGGGTCCTTGGCAAAACCGTATCAGTGGTCTCAGAGTTTGTAAAGTAACCAATTTCCTGGCTTCCCCAATGTGTTTTCATTTCTCTGAGGTAAAGAGGTCTGCAGGAGTTGTTGACAATCACCCCAAGTTGATAGATAGGAATAGAAAATAGTCTCTGGGAGAGAAATTAAATCCTGGGTTTCTCTGAGAAATAAATATTGTGATTCTTCCAGTTATAGAAGTTACTGGTCAAGGATGGGTTATAAATCATGAAGGCGGCCACCCTTTGGCCCCCATCTTGGGGCTCCATGGAAGAGGTTTGACAAAGAGGTAAGGTGGGGACTCTCCTAGAAGTGGAGGCTCCCTCTTCAAGGTCTCCTTGATATCTGACCTGGTATGAGAGGAGACTTAGAAAGGGATTAAAGGTGAAGATAGATAAGGGGTGAGGGGATGCAGGAAAAGATCTGTGGTGGCACAGAAAATCAGGCAGTGGGGGCAGGGGTGGAGGGGGTAGGTAGGAAGTATGACCTTGTCCATGACAGGGAGAACAGGAATTTCCTTATCTTTCCTCTGAGACTTGGGTCTGAGGAGGAGGACTCAAGGGGTGCCAATGGTCTGCAGCAAGAGGGCTTTGAGCCATTTAAGTGGCTCTTCCACAAGGTATCACCAAGTCACAATATAGGGCCTTTGGTCGGAATGTCCTTGTCATCTAAAGATGATTGCCTATGTGTAGTAAATCACAGTTAAATTGAAAGTGCCTGGGACTCCAGAGAGCCCTGGGACCACTGCCGCAGGCTTAGTCACCATCGCGGCAACTATGAGCAGCGAGGCCGAGACCCACCAGCCACCTATCCCTGTCACTGCCCTCAGTACTGCGGACACCAAGCCCAGCTCCACAGGCAGTAGCACAGGTAGTGGCGGCCCAGTGGCTGGCAAGGACAAGAAAATCATCTCAACAAAGGTTTTGGGAACAGTAAAATGGCTCAATGTAAGTAACGGATACAGTTTCATCAACAGGAATGACACCAAGGAAGTCGAATTTGTACACCAGACTGCCATAAAGAAGAATAACCCCAGGAAGTACCTTCGCAGTGTAGGAGATGGAGAGACTGTGGAGTTTGATGTGGTTGAAGGAGAAAAGGATGTGGAGGCCACAAATGTTACAGGCTCTGGTGGAGTTCCAGTTCAAGGCAGTAAATACACTGCAGACCGTAACCATTATAGATGCTATCCACGTCATCGTAGGGGTCCTCCACGCAATTGCCAGCAAAATTACCAGAATAGTGAAAACGGGAAAAAGAACTCAGGCAAAGGTTTCCACCTTACTACACGTGGAGACCCTATGTGCAGCGACCACAGTATTCCAACCCCCCTGTGCAAGAAGTGATGGAGGGTGCTGACAACCAGGGTGCAGGAAAGCAAGGTAGACCAGTGAGAAAGAATATGTATCAGGGTTACAGACCACGATTCCACAGGGACCCTCCTCGCCAAAGACAGCCTAGAGAGGATGGCAATGAAGAGGACAAAGAAAATCAAAGAGATGAGACCCAAGGTCAGCAGCCACCTCAATGTCGGTATCGCCGTATCTTCAATTACTGATGCAGACTCCCAGATGGCAAAAAGACAAAACCACAAGATGGCAAAGAGACAAAATCAGCCGATCCACCAGCTCCCGAGGCTGAGCAGGCTTACCATCTCTACCATCATCCAGTTTGGTCATCCAACAAGAAAAAATGAATATGAAATCCCAGCAATAAGAAATGAACACCCACCTCCAGCAGGAAGACAGGATATCGAGTGAGGGATGGGGTTGCCACCCTACAGTTACATCTCTGACCCATAATTTTCCTGTCTGAAAGGATTACAGGAATGAAAATGGAGAGGAGCCTGGGGAAAAGGAAGTCCAGCGACAGGCCCAAAGTGGGATCCAGCTCAAGGGGAGGTCCCGTGGCCTGACACTATTACTGAGGCTATGGAGTGCTCACAAAAAGGGACCTATCATGACTGCCCTCTCAAAGACCCAACACTCAGCTGAAAGAGTAAGATGCATATATTTGCACCCAACCAATGGACAGAAGCAGCTGACCCTGTTGTTGAATTAGGGAAGGCTGAAAGAAGCTGAGGAGAAGGGTGATCCTGTAGGAGGACCAGCAGTCTCAATTAATCTGGACCCCCAAGTTCTTTCAAATACTGGACCACCAAACAGACAGCATATACCAGCTGATATGAGGCCCCCAGCACACATACAGTAGAGGACTTCTGGGTCTGTGTTCATTCAGAGATGATGTACCTAATCCTCAAGAGACTGGAGGTCCCAGGGAGTTTAGAGGTCAGGTGGGGTGAGGGGGTGGGGGGGCTGTGGGGGTGGGGGAGTGGGGGCATCCACGTGGAGACAGAGACGAGGTAGGGTAGGGAGAAGGTGTGGAATGTGGGGGATACGGAGGGTGGGTGGAGCAGAGGGTGGGGAATGGAATATAGAGTGCAATAAAATAAATTAAAAATTAAATTAAATTTAAAAAAAAGAAATGGCCGGGCGTGGTGGCGCACGCCTTTAATCCCAGCACTCGGGAGGCAGAGGCAGGCGGATTTCTGAGTTCCAGGCCAGCCTGGTCTACAGAGTGAGTTCCTGGACAGCCAGGGCTATACAGAGAAACCCTGTCTCGAAAAACAAAACAAAACAAACAAAAAAAGAGAAATGAACAAGATTGAAGCTGAAGACCTTAAGTGCTTGCTTTTTGCCCATTGATCAGATAACATTTAGAACTATCTGCATTATCTATGTAGCATGGGGGTTTTATTATTTTTACCTAACGATGTTTCTTTTTAGTAATGACAAACATGTTTTTGAAGAAAAAGAAAAAAGGCCTGGTTTTTCTCAATACACCTTTAATGGTTTTTAAATTGTTTCATATCTGGTCAAGTTGAGATTTTTAAGAACTTCATTTTTAATTTGTAATAAAGTTTACAACTTGATTTTTTTAAAAAAGTCAACAAACTACAGGCATCTGTTAATAAAAATCTTAAATATTAATAATAACAGTAATAATAATAATAATGATGATGATGATGAAAGTGCCCCCCTGCATGGGCCAATCTTAGATGTGGGCCATTCAAGATGGCAGAAGGTCTTGAGTTTGCCAGAGTAGACCTTGTGAAGACTGAGAAATGCTCTTCTAAAAATCCTTAAAATGATGAACAGGTTCAAGAGGGGACTGGATGGTGGATTACTCCAATTCTATCACGGAGTCCAGGACAAAGAAGACAGTGATAAGAAAAAGCTAAAGAAAGACTGGACATTGAAAAATGTAGAGGGAATACGACAAAGAGACTGACAGAAAAAACAAACAAACAAACAAACAAACAAACAAGACCCCCCAGCGAAAAAGAGGCCAGCGAAAGCTGAAGCGTCCTTCATCCTCCCTAGACTTGGAGAGCAGGTCTGCATCCAGTCTCTTTCAAGGGTCACAAGAAGCACACAAAACCAGAGCCAGAGTATCAGATTCACCTCCAGAGGTCTCCCTGAAGCTAACAATTCAAAAAGTTGTGCTTGGGTATCAGCGTACTTGATCCTGGGTGAGCCCCCAAAATGTTGTGGGGTCTGACAAAGATCCAACACCCAGGACACACCAAGCTTTCTTAACCAGAATCTCGTAAGGTCTGTTCTAACATCCCACTTACAGAGATCTGTCCAGAACTAAATGAAAGCAGAGGCTGGCTTGAATTTGTGGACAGTGCTATAGACTTACTGAAGTAAGGGGAGGTGGAGAGAATGCTTTCAGTGGGAACTTCCCAAAGAGAGAGCTCCGGATGGTAGCAGGGGCACTCTGGGGATCAGCAAGATGGCATGGCGGGAGAAGACACTTGCTGCCAAGCCTGGTACGAGGAGTTACACATGGTAGAAAGAGATAACCAACTCCCAAAAGTAGTTCTCTGGCCTGCACACACACACACACACACACACACACACACACACACACAGAGAGAGAGAGAGAGAAAGAGAGAGAGAGAGAGAGAGAGAGAGAGAGAGAGAGAGAGAGAGAGAGAGAGAGAGACTTGAAAAGAAAAATGGTCAGGATCAAGAAAATGCCAGAGACTTGCCATAGGATCAGTCTGGCCAGGATGCCACTACTACATTGCTGAACTGCACAATACATTCATTCATGGCCAAGTGGTTAAAGACTCACCCATGAGCCTCTGGCTGGCTGAGCCAGGGCAGGGCCTGCTCTCTTGTTAAACTTCTCTAAGAACAACTGGCCCATCCTAATTCTTCCATGTGGAGCCATGGAAAAGCCATGCTCCTGCCCCTAAGAACAATTCTGAAGACTGTCAGCAAATAGCAATAGATGGTCTCCAAATTGCTTTCTAAGTCAAACAAGGCCTGCCATCTGCAGAACGTGGGGACTTTTGAAGAGGGTCAGGCTGAACTTATGTCAGCTGAATAGCTTGGAACAGCAGTGAGCTCCATGTGGTATCCAAGCCAGGCTGTTTGTCAGCATTCTGGCTATAGCATTTACTAGCTGTGTGATTCTGAGCCACTTAACATTTCTGAGCCTGCAAGCTCTTCATCTAGAAGAGAAATGACAGTCCCTATTTGCAAAGTTTGTTCTTAGGATGAATTGCTAGCATCTGTATAAAGTACTAATGAATATAAAGTGTGTACATAAGCATGTGCGTGTGTACACATGTGTGTGTATGTGTGCGTGTGTGTGTGTGTACATGTGCTTGTGTGAGTGTGTGCATGTGTGCATGTTTGTGAGTATATGTGTGTGTGTGTATGTGTGTGTACATGTGCACATGCGTGTGCACGTAGTACCAGAAACTATTCTCATCATCACAGCTGTGGATCTTTCTACACACAATTCTCAGCTTCACTTCTCGTCAAATGCTGGGGAGATTTAAAACAGGTTGAAGAGATGACCCCTACATCGCTTGCTTATTGATTCTTGCCAGTGATGTTATATTTCTAATAATCTCTTCACTTCCTTTGGTTTTCTGAGAGGTTTCCTGTATCCCAGGCTGGCCTTGAACTCATGTTCCTCTGCCTCAGCCTAGAGTGCTGGGATTATTGGTGTGTGCTACCACACTTGGCCTGTGATAAGGAACATTTCTGTCAGTCTCTATTTCTTTTGTACCTCTGGCAACTCCTGATCTGTTGTCACCATAATTATGCCTTCCCCAGACTTCCCTGTCAATGAAATAAATAATACATGGTATGGTCTTCAGAAACCAGCTTCCTTCACTTAATGCCGTATTTTAGAGTCTGAATTATTTCAATACATATTTTTTTCTTTTTGATGAGTATTATCTCATTTATACATGTTGGGAACTTGTTGTTTGTTTGCTTGCTTTGGTTTGGAATTTTGAGATGACTCACTGACAGCCTTGGCTTGTTTCAAACACCCACTCTTCTTGTAAGAGGCTGAGATGACAGGTGTCTGCCACCAGACCTAGGCTCAATTTTCAGGAGCCTTGTTTACCAGTAGTTAAACAGGGGACAAGTTGGTATGTGCACAGAAACTGATAAGTGACTCAAGCCCAGGTCCATCCAGACACGACTCCCTGCCCCAAGCCGGTTAATACCTTTGTCAGCACATGACTCTACAGTTTTGGGGACACCAGCAAAATGTACTTGCTATTCCTTCCTGTTTCAGAAAGCCCCAAGATCCCTCTTCCCTACAAAAAAAGACCACTAATGATGGGGCTGAATAAACATGAGGCTAGCTTACCATTATTAGAAGCCACCAGGCAGTAGTGGCACATGCCTTTAATCCCAGCATTTAGGTGCAACCCTTGGTCTGCTTCTCCCTTGAGGTAGTCAGATCCGTTGCACACCAGGCAGAACTAGAAGGAGGGAAGCTCAGTAGGGTAGGTGGATGCAGGCAGGATCTTGGTCAGTGGTGAGTGAGCAGGAAGAACACACACCCCAGAATAGCTTCTGAGAACTGGTTCATTTATTGGAGGGGAGAAATGGGTACTTATACCCCTGGGGAGGTGGCCAGGGTTTCTGGGGGCAAGGTTTGTGTGTCTGTGCATCATTGGCCAGGACAAGGGTGTTGGAAGATGATTCATCTGCATACTCAGGGGCTGTATGGCATGGAAACCTTATAAGGTCAAACAAGGAGTAAAGCCTGGTAACTGTCAGTATAATAAATTCTACTAGGGGTTGATGGTGGGCAGCCAACTGTATGGCACCAAATTAGGATGAAGGAGAGAGCTGACTCCTCCAATCCTCATTTGAGGTATCCAGAGTTGAAGCTCTCCACTACCTTTCCTCTGTAGTCCTGGGCTATCACAACCCCACATCACACTCAGGAGACAGGCAGAGGCAGAGGCAGAGGCAGAGGCAGAGGCAGAGGCAGAGGCAGAGAGATTCTTTCTAATCTCTGAGTTCCAGGGCAGCCTGGTCTATTGAGGGAGTTCCAGGATAGCCAGGACTATGCAGAGAAACCCTGTCTCAAAGAATTAAAACAAAACAAAACAAAATGTCATCAGAGCAACTTTACATCTGTTAGTGCAACAAGTCTAATGAAATTTGCAGGAGGTGACTGGAAATAGCCAAGGGCTTCGGAGAGGGACCCTCTGTGCTTTGGTAGAGGCAGGCTCCAGACCCTGTAGCTAGAGTGGCCCAGTTTACCAGTTTTTTGGGAGTAGGTGGGAGGGAGCAGGAGATCTGGGATCTTACAGTTGAGACTCTTTTCCAGCCCTGACCATTCTCAGACCAAGCCCACAATGCTATTTAACTTGGGATTTGTGTAATACAAATAAAAATTTAAAAATAGTATGGCTCTTTACCAAGTGTGTTATATACAAGGCAGAGCTGGATCTGGCTATCTGGCTGGCAATTTCAGCACGTGAAAGATAGAGGCAGGAGAATCAGGAGTTCAAGGCCAGCCTCAGCTACATAAGGAGTTGAAGGCCAGCCTGGACTACATTAATTCCCACCCCCTTCTAAATCATTATACAAAACTGGGAGAAATATTTTATTGCCTATGTCAAGAATGTTTTTCAAACATTGAAGAGTTTTTGAGGGATGATAGAAAATATGGGATATTTTCCAAAAAATTTTTTTAATCCTGCCAAGCCATCTACCCCTGGCTTGTTTGTTTGGTTGGTTTGGGTTTTGTGATACAGGGTCTCTCTATGTAGTTCTTGCTATTCTGGAACTCACTGTGTAGACCTGACTGGCCTCAAACTCACAGAGCTATGCCTGGGTGGATCACTACACTTGGCCTAATTCCTGAGTCTTCTAAAAGGCCCATGAGAACAAAAATGAAGCAAAGACAAGAAGAAGATATCTGGGTACACATGCACACAGTGTTATAGTAGCAATTGTCCCTGAATTGTCTCCAGAATCTTGCCAGCTCAATGATCTTGGTTGACTTAACCTCTCTAAGACTGCTAGAGAGAATGAGAATACATGCCCTACAAGCAGTGAGCATTCACCAGACAAGGGACCAGATTCAGGCTGCCAAGACATTGTCAACTATGTGTTATCTTTTGTTGGTGTTAGTGTGAGAGTTGGGTGGATTTTGGGAGTGGGGATGGAGGATGTGGGAGACAAGACAGGGAACGGGTAGAAGTCTTGACAGGTGATGGACCATGGAAAGCATGGGAAGAGGCAGCAACCTTAAGAGCTCGTTGACAGAATGCAAAACTGCACTGCTTAAACTACCAGTGTTTAACTGTGTTTCTCCCGAAGTGACTCACTGCCTTTGATAGGTGTTATTATCCTCCTGGTGTCTCTCTCATAGGATTTGGAATTTCCCCCTTGCATTGTTTCAGTGGAATCCAGGACTGTGTGTTCTTCCCACCCGCCAGCTTTCCTGTTTTCTTAAAAAAAAAAAAAAAAAAAAATCACATATTGATTGAGATGTGCCATGCAGGAAACAAAGAAGTTGAATCCCTCTAAGGAGGTTACAGTCTGAAGAAACATAAAACCGAGATACTGTGAAAGGGGAGGAACTGAACTAGCCTGGGAGCATAGAGAAGGTTCCAGAAGGAGGCACTGGGATGTCTTGAAGGCTGCATAGGAATTAATTTGAGAGGCAAAAGTGCTATGACTTAGGAGAGGTTTGGTCAAAGATTGGGAAGATATGGCTCATAGGCTTGTAGAACCTATGAGTGGCCAGAATCGAAGCACTCTAACTAAAGGTAAGGAAAAAAAAATCCAGAGAATGGAGGGGCTTTGCTGAGGCCAGTGTGATGATTGTGGTCTCCAAAGAAAGGAGTGGCCCATGAAATTAAAAATATCAAGTTTTTCAAAATTATCCAGATAGGAGATATCTCAATGGGAGAACATTTATTTAGTTTGAGCAAAGCCCTGGATTTCATCTCTAGCATCACACATGTACACATACATTTACACACACACATATTATTGTTATTAGTAGTAGTAATAGTAGTAACAATTGTAGTAGTAGTAGTAATAGTAGTGGTAGTAGTAGTAATAGTAGTAGTAGAAATAGTACAGACTTAAAATTAATTAATACAAACTCACCATAAAAATGAAAATAAACAGTACAGAGAAGGGGCAGGGGAATGGGTTGGTCATCAGAGTGCTTGCCATGTAAGTGTGAAGACCTAAGTTTATTGCAGGCCTGTAATCCCAGTACTGGAAAGGTGCGGAGAGGAGCTGGATGCAGCATTGCTGGTCTGTAATCCCAGTGCTGGGGGGAGGGGTGTAGAGAAGTGGATTCAGGGGATTTCTGACCAGCCGATCTAAATCAATGAGCTCCATGTTCAGTGAGAGACCCTTTCTCAAAAACTAAGGTCGTTCCTCCTTCCTTAGGGTCAGGGAACATCTCAGAAGGGGCGGTGGAAAGAGTGTAAGTGATTTTTGGGTTGGGAGGAGTGCTATGACATGCTATCTTCCAGACATGACATGAATGTTGAACTTGCTATATAGCTCTGGTGAGTTCTTACCTACACTTGAGCAATCCAACAAGGTCAGTCAGTATTCCAGATGGTAGGACTAAGTAGACTTAGTAGGTTGGGGTGTTAGAGTTGAGGAGTTCTGACTGGTGTGAGGTGGAATCTCAGGGTTGTTTTGATTTGCATTTCCCTGTTGACATTTCTTTAGGTGCTTCTCGGCCATTCTAGTTTCCTCAGTTGAGAATTCTCTGTTTAGCTCTCTTCCCCATTTTTAATAGAGTTATTTGGCTCTCTGGAATCTAACTAACTACTTGGGTTCTTTGTATAGATTGGATATTAGCTAGCTCTCTATTGGATGTAGGATTGGTAAAGATCTTTTCCAAATCTTTTGGTTGTCATTTTGTCCTATTGACAGTATCCTTTGCCTTACAGAAGCTTTGCAATTTTATGAGGTCCCATTTGTGGATTGTTGAACTTATAGCATAAGCCATTGATGTTCTGATTTCTTATGTTCTGAAGCATATGGACTTTGTTATTATTTTACTTATACCTTCTGTCTTATAAGCTGCCATTTTCTTGGCAATAGATTCTCTTGGACCAACTGTTCTAAGGTTTGTAAGTTTTCTTTATTTAAGGGCCACTGATCTATCCAAACATGATTGCAAATTTACCATTTTAATGGTAGGGCAGTTGGTGCTCTAACAGCAGTGGTCCCCCATAGGAATTTGGAGAGCTAATTTATGCTGTGTCCTGCCTATGAACTGTGACTATGAACAGTCTGTGACTGTTTTTGATAACGTTTTTCAATACCTTTATCAGGAACACCTCCTATTTTATGGCTTGTTCCTGAAGTTGAAGGAATGGTAATCTGTGCTTCCCACCATTGCAATAGATCTCTTCCCTGTCCTGACCCGCAGGACAGCCGAACAGGGTCTGAGGAACCACCTGTGGAGAGAATGGGAGACAAGAAACACAAAGAATGGACAGCAAGACAAAAAAAAATCTGATCAAGCTGACAAATTTTATTTTTCTCAGGCAGGTTTTATACCCAATAGAAGCAGGATATGGGGAGGGCAGTGACGCAGAATCAATTTGTTTCTGGGGGAATGCACCTGTTCCCAAAAGCAGGATATTGGCTAGGTAAGAAGTTCAGCAGGAGGAAAAGAACAGAGTGAGCTGTTAGGTACCTGTCCACAGATCTATAGCTATTTGTTCTTAACTGGGGGTAGTACTTTCCTACAGAGTCTTCAACTTTTCCCACAGAAATCTCAACTAAGCTAGTACTTTTCCACTAAGGCCAAGACTTTGTAAATAAGCACTTATGGCTGACTGGCAGTTAACATTCAAACAGGGTCACTCCCAACACTTCCCCACAAAGTCATGGCTATATCTGCTACATGTGGCCTTAATCTTCCCATCTGACCCTCTAATCCGATCTATTTAGTCCAATTTATACTTTGTTTTTCCTGAGACAATGTCTTAGGAGCAGTGTAGAAACCTTTTGAAGTGGCTAAGTTAGATTTCAAGAATCTTGTGAAATTATTGCTACATCAACTCTAATATCTACTAAGGTTTCCATCTTGATTCCATCTAATTGCAATTTCAACTTTGGTCTCTTATCATTTATAGCAGTTTGCAAAAATGTTTGTTTGCTGGAAGCTTTATAATCTCTTATTCTATCCATCAGTGTAGTTGCACGTAGATCAGTGCTGTTTGTCATATCAGGCTTTAATTTTTCCAGTTGTTCTCCAGAACAGCCTCTCCTTGGATGACTGGGAACAGATGACTCATGTTGTTTTTGGGGGGCCATAACGAAGCCTCTTAGTCAGTTTTCCAACAGTAAGGGATTGTCTAGTTAAATAGAAAGGGAAAGAAATCTGAAATATTTTTAAAATTTTCTTTATACCTTACATCACTTCTTGTCAACATTTAAGGTCTCACATTCTTCAACCTTTATAATGTTTATTTACTTATCTCAAGTTAAAACTTGCATTTACACACCACTTAAAACCCTAAAGCATGGGATGGAGAAATGGCTCAGAGGTTAAGAGTACTGACTGCTCTCCCAGAGGTCCTGAGTTCAATTCTCAGTGACCACATGGTGACTCACAACCACCTGTAATGGGATCAGATGCCCTCTTCTGGTGTGCTTGAAGACAGCTAAAGTGTACTTACTCATCATGTATATAAAGTAAATAAATAAAATCTTTAAAATCCTAAAGCATTTTTTAGGACCTCCCAATTTAAACTTTCATATACTCAGACCTTACATAATTTTTATCTTTTTTTTTTTCTATCCAGTTATTCACCATGAGATACAGGTGGTCAATTACTGAGTGGTGTCATTATTGTAAATCAAGTTTCTTTACATACATGAATAATAAAAAGTTACACTGAAATGTGTTTTGTGAGCTTATTGCTTTTCTGAATCTGGTAACAAGGTAAAGTGTGTTTAGACAGATGTGGCAGTGGTTCTAGGAGAGTGAGGCCTGTGGCCTGATTTTTACACAGGCAGAGAACTGAGGAGACGCTGAGACCTTGGTTTCTGCTGCTGAACTGACAAATCCACCACTAGACTACATCATACCTGTCAGAGACCTGAGAAGGATGAATTTCACCTGAATAAGCAGGAGGTGCAGGCAAAGCTGCTTCTGAATCTATTACAAATGGTCAGTCACCCTAGGTCTGTGGTCACTGTGGGCAGAGGTCCCGGGGCAACATGAGTCTTTAGCTGCCAGGCCCAGAAAATCTGACAGACTTTCCTGTGGAGTAGGAACTTAGTGGGACTGTCCTTACCTTATCTAGGCAAGGCAGGTCAATCAGTTCCCCAGTATCCTGCTAGTGTGCAGTTCGAAGAGCATGCTGTCAGCAAGTGAGGTAGAGATCAGTTCACAGCCCAGTGACAGCTTCCCATCATCACCTGTTCTCTTGTGTCCATCATCATCTTTGGAGGAGATTACCAGTGTTCCCAGGAAATGACATGTCTCTCTATCATGTAAAGCTTTTTATTAAACACTTTAAAAGCCATATTCTACAGATTTCTGAGGCATTTGAGGACTGTCGGTCAAGCATATCTGAGTTAAACAGTCCTTGTCTGTTTTTAGTTACTTGCTTTTAAGCTATATCTTGAGAACATATAAAAGCTAAATAAAGTTCTTTTCTTAATTACTTTAGTACTTAGCCTGGCAATAAGCATAGTTCTGACCATATCAAAGCTTAATCATCTTTAACAGTTTATTATAAAAGTAAGAATTTCTGAATTGAAGCTCTTTTAGTATCAAGGTAAGACTTTCAACTTGTAAACTTAGTTCATAAAGATACTGGGGACTTTTCTCATCCTTACATGGTGTACTATTATAGAACACATCAGTTTCCTGTATGACTCAGTTTACAAAAATAGCTACAGCTTAACAATTCTAGCAAAAGCAAAGAGGCTAGAGATATTAAATCAGTCTCTGTTAGCCTAAATAAACCTTAGGTAAGGAGAGACATATTTTTAAACCAGTGATTCTCAAGGTTGGTTTTTTTGTTTGTTTGTTTGTTTTTGGTGTGTGTATGTGTGTGTGTGTGCGCAGTACCTGTTTTTTATGTTGTGATGACCCCAATCATAAAATTGTTTTTTGTTGTTATTTTAAAACTGTAATTTTGCCATTGTTATGAAGTGCACCGCAAACATCTGACATGTAGGTAACCTAGGTTACCCCTGTAAAAAGGCCTTTTGATCCCCGTAGGGTTGCAATTCATAGGCTGAGGAACAGTTCCAAATTTTTTGTCAGACTGCTTAAGGAAATTGTCTTCCTGTATCAGTCTCTGGTGTTTAACTGTGGCCCTAAATTTTAGCCTTTTATTTATCTGTTAGGTTCATATATTAATAAAGACATAATAAAGTATTTTATAAACTTTAAATGCTTTATTTAGCTTTTATATGTTAAAAATATCACAATTGTGTGTTTTCGTAATATCGAAATAAAATCCCTTTCTTTTAGCTTTTAACTGATTCTTTGCGAATTCACATCATGCACCCCAACCCCACTCATCTCCCATTCCCATGTATCCACCCTTCACTCTTGCAACCTCCCTCTCAAAAGAAAATTTAAAAAACAAAAAAACAAAAAAACAAGCAACAACAACAAAACCCAAAAAAGGTCATCATGGAAGCTACAATGTGTCCCAGTGTGTCCCACAGCATATCCTTTTGTCCACACATCTTTACTTGGGAATGGTATTTGCAATGGGTCATTAGTCTAGTTGGAGTCCTCTGGTTTCTGCTCCACTACCAATACTGGATCCTCACCAGAACTCCTCTCAGATGTCCTGTTCTTGCCCTGGGTCATGGAGATCCTGCAGCTTTGGGATGTGTAGGACTGACGTATTCACTCACTCCAGCTGTTCATAGATGGGGTAGATGTTGGGGTGGGACTTGAGCCTGGGTGGTTGCTAAGTTGGTCAGCCCTCTCTGGCACCCACACCACCAAGGTGAGCTCTCTGGCACTGCACTGGCTAGCTCACCAGTGCCATACCTGGAAAGAGGCAAGGCCAGCTCTCCCTTTCTCATATGTTTTGCCTTTGCCAGATGTATTAGTTAGAGTTCTTATTACTGTGATAAAAAACTGAGACCGAAAGCAACCTGGAAGAAAGGTTTTGTTTCGCCTCAGCATGTAGTCCAGCATCTAAGGAAGTCAGGGAAGGAGCTGAAGCAGAAATCATGTAGGAATCCTGCTTACAGGGTTTCTTCTAATGACTCACTCAGCCTGATTTCTTATACCATCCATGACAACCTGCCTAAGAGTTGTATGAAAAGCAAGGTCAGTATAGTTAGAGACTTTCCCAGAAGTATGGACTTTAATGGATTAAATCTTTGCATTTTGGCAGGTGGTACTGTCTACATGATGAGTTTGATGCTCTCATGGTACTTCCATTATGGGGTCAGTTGTGCTAAAGTCTAGGAGCCTACTAAGGTCTGGGGCCTTGTTACAAACTGCCAGGCAGTCTGTGCCCTTCTGGCAAGCCCTGGTTCATTCAAGGCAGCCTGCTAGGATGTTCTAGGCCAAATCTTGAAAAATGCTGGCATGTCTCTGGTCACAAGAGATATAGACTAAAGTCCTGCATCCCTGCCATGGTCCTGGGGTCTGGAATGCTAAGGGTGGGGTAGAAAAACATGGGCATTTGTGATCAGCCAATGAGAAGGCTGGGGGTAAGGCAAGTAAATGGAGTGACTCCAGAGAGTAAGGCTCTGGACTGAACCAGTACTAACTACCATGGAGTCTAGCTGAGTCCTTCTACCTCTTCCCAGGATGGTTGTCAGGGCCAACACGGAGTGCTGTTTCCAAAAAAGACCTACCCCCTTCATCTGCTACACCGTTCTTCAGAGTTCCAGAAGCACAGCAAGCCTGCCTTACTTCAGGCTTCCATACCTAAAGACTTTACTGACCAAGGTTGTAAATATTCAAGAAGAAAAATGCATCTATAGACATTTACTTATTTAAAAAAAAATAAACCCAGTACTTGAGAGAAAAAGGCAGGGAGATCTCTAAGTTTGAGGTCAGCCTGGTCTACATAGTGAGTTCCAGGACAGCCAGAGTTACATAGTAAGACCCTGTCTCACAAAAAAAAAATAAATAAATAAACATATGGGGCTGGTAAGATGGCTCAGCGGGTAAGAGCACCCGACTGCTCTTCCGAAGGTGATAAGTTCAAATCCCAGCAACCACATGGTGGCTCACAACCATCCGATCTGGCTCCCTCTTCTGGAGTGTCCGAAGACAGCTACAGTGTACTTACATATAATAAATAAAATAAATCTTTAAAAAAAATAAATAAATAAATAAACATATAAGATAAAAATTTTAAATTGTGTTGTATGTCTGTGCATGCACCTATTGATGTGAATGCAGGCACCCATGGAGGTGAGAAAAAGGTGTCATAACCCATGGAGCTGAAGTTATAGGTGTTTGTAAGCCACCTAATTCAGGTTCTGGGACCCAAAGTTTAATCCCCTGGAAGATTAGTACATGCTATTATCTAGACTTATCTAAAAACAGCTGGTTGGAAGATGGCACTCACTTTCAATAGCCTCCAGTGTTTAAACAAGGCTAGTGCTGTGATGTGTTCTGCTGAGGTAACTTATTGTGTGGTGTCTTGTCCCTATAGGATGGATGACATTCAGCTCTGCAAGGACATCATGGACCTGAAGCAGGAGCTGCAGAACTTGGTCGCCATCCCAGGTACCACGTGTGATTACATCCTCTGTCAGCCACTGCCAGGGATCCTCATCTGCCCTCTGTACCTCTGGGATTGGGAATAGAGGGTTTGTCTCATTTCCTAATGGGATTTCAGTCTGGCAATGGAGGCTCCAGGATTTAAACACAAATTCATGCAAGGTGTGTGGCCTGCACCTATAATCTAAGCACTTGGGAAGCAGAGTCAGGGAAATGACCCACTCATTTGAAATCAGCCTGGGCTGACTGAGACCATATCTCAAACCAACAACAAAATAAGCACAAGTTTATATCAGGCAGGGCCACCTTGGGACCTCAGGCAAACCTCTTTATTTTTTACAAGACTGAGTTTTTCTTCCTTTGAAAATGGAAGAGTAATATACCCAACATCAATATCATGAGGAGCTGAGGGTAACAGTTGAGTGGCAGAACGCTTTCCTAGTGTGTGCAGAGACCTGGGTCTGAACCAAAGCACTGCAAAGGGATGATAAAGCTGCCAAGTGTAGCTGTCGCTGAGGTAAATGGACACTTTAGGCCAGGCATCTTGACTCAGAGTCATTGTTACCATTTTTATCATGTGTGGAGACAGGGAGAGTAAACCAGTCACAGGCTGTAATATTGAGGTCAAACACACATCTATCAGTTATTAATGGTACTGAATATCTGATTCCTTTCCCTTAAATGACTTCCCTCTCCAAACACTCTAAGTTACATGCTATATGGGCCTTGTGCTTATCAAAGGACTAACCAATCACATACCTGTTGTATAAGTCAGGGTTTTCTGGGTGAACAGAACCCATAGAATTTAAAAGGGATTTATTAGACTGACTTACATGATATGCTCTCAGGAGGCCAACAGTGACCTCTGCGTACTGGAAAGGCTAAAGATCTAGTGCTGCTCAGTCTATGAGGCTAGATACCTTCGTAGTCCCAGTCTGGTCCTGAGGGCCTAGCAGATTCCTGTAGAGCAGTTCATATTGGAAGGTCAAAGAATCTGGTTCTAATAATATCTGCAAAGGAAGATAACAGCAGCTGCAATAAAGTAGATGAATTCACAAATGATAGATGAATAGTAGGCAAACACAGAGCTTTACTCTTACATCTTTTATGTATGTTGCAACCAGAAGGTGACAATCACATTTAAGATCAGTCTTCCCATTACAGATAACCTGATTAAGAGAAGTCTTCCAGTTGTTTATGGCACCTCTCCTTTCAGTTGATTCTAAGACTATCATCGTACCTGTTGACTCAGGCATGTGTCTCTCTGACTTCATGTCATTTACAGTGTGCATGGGGGTCTGGTAGTGCTAAGGAAGGATTATTAATAGACACAACTTCTTTTTCAAGAACTTGGCCTTGGCAGGTGTCTTAATCAGGGTTTCTATTCCTGCACAAACATCATGACCAAGAAGCACTTGGGGAGGAAAGGGTTTATTCAGCTTACACTTCCATATAGCTGTTCATCACCAAAGGAAGTCAGGACTGGAACTCAAGCAGGTCAGGAAGCAGGAGCTGATGCAGAGGCCATGGAGGGATGTTCTTTACTGGCTTGCTTCCCCTGGCTTGCTCAGCCTGCTCCCTTATAGAACCAAGACTACCAGCCCAGAGATGGTCCCACCCACAAGGGGCCTTTCCCCCTTGATCACTAATTGAGAAAATGCCTCACAGCTAGATCTGGAGGTACTTCCCCAACTGAAGCTTCTTTCTCCGTGTAACCCCAGCTGTGTCAAGTTGACACAAAACTAGCCAGTACAGCAGGTGTTTTACTTTATTTATTTCTCCTAAAACTTTGGTACTGGTGGGCATGCCTGGTGCATATCAACAACTGTTTACTGAACATTTGTGCATGTCCAGGTTACAGGCAACCTGGAAGTGATTTAATATATACAAGAGGATAGTCAGGGTCATAAGTAAATACTAATAATGTTAGGACTTGGAAAATCTGATGCAGAAGGCTCATGAGGTCTGCTTATTTCCAACCAAGCAACCAACTTACAACAACAACTCTGTGACAATCTATGTTGAACTACTGGATGCTTAGAGTGGTCGAGAAACCCAGAGTCACAAGCTGGGAAAAGAGGGCAAGTAGACCAGCACAGATATCCTGTCTGTTCTGGACAATAAAGGTCACAGATGAGACAGGAGTTATGAGCCAGGGAGACCAGTCAAGAAGCCATAGCATCGTCTAGGGAAGAAAGATCATGGCCGTAGCTGAGGGAGTGAGAGAAGAAGCATGCACATAGGAACATGGTACAATAGATGAGCTGGAGCGCATGGGGCATTGAGAGCCAGAATCTATGGTACAGCAGATGAGCTGGATTTCCTATTGCCGAGTGAGTGAAAATGAGGACGTGACCACTGCTATGTATGACAGAGGAGAAGACTTTTATTGTAGCTATGAGGGAGAAAATAGCCAGATGCTTCTGAACAAGTCTACACTGAACATGACCCTCCCCTCCCCTCCCCTCCCCTTCTCTTCCTTTCTTCCCTTCCTGGAAGTTCCATGTGTCCTGTGGGTTATACATCCATAGATCCAGCCCCCTGGAAAAGTAATATACCCACTGAAAGTTACACTGACCTTTTCTTGTCAAGATCCCTGGCAGATACACATGATTACTGTTTACTCAATGTTTGTGTTGTGTTCCATGATACAGGCAGCCTCGAAGTGATTTAACATGTACAAGAGGAAATGCAGGGCCACAGGTTGTGCTGGCTGGTTTTATGTCACCCTTATACAAGCTAGAGTCAACAGAGAGGAAGGACCTTCAGTTGAGGAAATGCCCCATGAGATCCAGCTGTGAGGCATTTCCTCAATCTGTGATCAATGGAGGAGGGCCCAGCCCATTGTGGGTGGGGCCATCCCTGGGCAGTTGGTCCTGAGTTCTGTAAGAAAGCAGGCTGAGCAAGCCATGAGGAATGAGCCAGTAAGCAGCATGCCTCCTGATGCAGACATCAGCTCCTGCCTCCAGGATCCTGCCCTGTTTGAGTTCCTGTACTGACTTCCTTTGGTGATAAACAGCAAGGTGGAAGTATAAGCTGAAAAACCCTTTCCTTCCCAACTTGCTTTTTTGTTCATGGTGTTTTATCACAGCAATAGAAACCATGTATAAGACATATGTAAATATGGTGTGAGAGAGTGCCCAACTAATGTGTCAGGTCTCCAGGTCTCCAGGAATGTTGTCCACCTCCCTAGAGACAGGGTCTCTCATTAATTAGACCAGACTGGATGGCCGTTAAAACCCAAGGATATGCTTGTCTCCACTTTACCAGCACTAAGGTTGTAAGTGGGTGCAATTATGCAACCATCTTTCTGTGAGTCCTGGGGATTGAACTCAGGCCCTCATGCTTGAAAGGCAAGCAGCTTACCAAGGAGCCATCCCTTAGACCCTCTCTATATCATGACTTTTTCAAACCTCTGTTTCTCCACCTGTAAGATACAAGAAGGAGCACAGTGCAGTCACATTAACAAAAGAAGACACCACCAGAACTGAATACAGGCCAACCTAGATTGCAGCTTAGCCTCAAGACTCCCAAAGCATGACCTCAGCTTTTGTTGGCATGGGAAGTTGGAGGGACATTGCACTTACTGAATACCTGCTGCTCACCCTATCAGATGTCTCTGTTGCAACCCTTGGAGTTTGTTTGGCCTTGGAGATAACTCAGAAAACAGTGATGACTTGGCAGGGGGTCCTAAGGTAGCAGGTAGCTAGGGTCTCAGGTTGTAAGAGGTAGTGGGGAGCTGTTCTGTGTTGAGGGTTTATGGATTTATCTGCTAATGACAGCCTTGTTGAAGATTAAAGGGGTGGGTGGAAAAAGGAAGACACACACGTGAGCGGGCACACACATACACACACACACACACACACACACAGACATACACAGAATCATTTTTATATGGATTATATCTGGCTGTTTTTAGGTAACTTTTGGGCAGAGCCTAGAGGAAATGCTAACAATGGTGGCAATATGCCTTTAAGCCCAGCACTTAGGAGGTAGAGGCAGGTGGATATTTGTGAGTTCAAGGCCACCTTGGTCTATATAGTAAGCTCCAGGACAGCCAGGTCCTTGTAGAGAGACCCTGTCTCTAAAATCAACAACAACAACATCCACCCCCAAACAACAACAACAAAAGCAAGCAAACAAAAAATAGTTGATAGAACCTGAGGAACTAATCCTGCCCTAGTTAGCGTTACTATTGCTATGATGAAACACTAAGAGCAAAGAAGCTTGAGGAGAACAGTGGCTCCCACTTCCACATCGTCGTTCATCATCGGAGGAGCTCACACAGGCCAGGAACCTGGAAGCAGGAGGTGATGCGGTGGCCACAGAGGAGTGTTGCTTACAGGCTTTGCTCTGTGTGGCTTTTCAGCTTACTTTCTTATAAAACCCAGGACTACCAGCCCAGGGACGGCACCACTCACAATGAGCTAGGCCCTCCCCCATCAATCATTAGTTAAGAAGATGCCCTCCAGGCTCGCCTACAGTCAGATCTTCTGAAGGCATATTCTAAACTGGGGTTTCCTCCTCTCAGGTGACTTTCATTTTTATCAAGTTAATATGAAACTATTCTAGCACAACATCCAGTGTTGGCCACTAGCCTCCACCTGCATCCACAGACACGAATGAGCATACAGACACAAATGTGTGCCCATTTACACACATAAACACACAAGCAGTCATAGCGCCTCTTCAAGTTTACCCAGAGAATGAAGTAGTAGAGACGCATGTCCAATCCTGTCCCCTCAGACTCAGTGTTTCTGCTGCTTACACTCACTGCCTGTTTTGTTCTGTCTTGAGACAGGGAATCATGTGTTGTCCCAGGCTAGCTCCAAACTCGCACTCTCCTGCCTCAACATCCTGTATGCTGGGATTGCAGACATGCCTCACTGTTTTCTCCCTCCCAGAAAAAGAAAAAACCAAGCTGCAGAAGCAAAGAGAGGATGAGCTAATCCAGAAGATCCACAGACTGGTACAGAAGAGAGACTTCCTGGTGGATGATGCCGAAGTGGAACGGTTAAGGTGGGCTTCAGGCCGTCCGATCCCACGCCTCTACTTCCTGCACCACCCTGCAAACCCACTGTATGCTCCTGGAATGTATGGCCTTGCCTAAAAGGCGGAGCCTCTGCAATTGCTCTGCATACACAAAACCCTCCTGACCTCAGAACCCATCTCATATTCAAGAGAAAAACCATGTCATCCTCCAAAATCTCACCGAGTCCTGTATATCTTAGCTGATTGTCATTTAGGCAGGTGAGCAGGAAGGAATTCTATCATGTGATAGAGGAGAAAGTTCCCTATACATTGTCTGGAGGCATCAAAGCAACTCTCAAAACTTGTCAATATGTACAGAAACCTGTCCACATGACAACCTCTCCCAAGTTCCGAGAATTGAGCTTTCCCTCCCCTTTCCTTCCCCTCTTGCAGTTTCCGGTCTATTGTATCTGCCAATCTTGGGCTGGGAGCCCCTGACTCTGGGGCTGTACGACGACTAGAGGCTTCTAAGGATGCCAGACCTGGGTGCAGCTGTGTCTTGGATATTTTCATCCCAGGACAACGTCTTTGGAGTCTCTCTCCATGTATGGGGCAACTTCCTCTTCATCTTGTGTCCCCTAAGGACTTTGCCAGAGTTAGCTGGGCTGCACAAAACCTACCTATTCCCAGCAACCTTGAAGGCAGAGATGATTTTCTCTCTGCGATGAACCCTGACCCTTGTGGGAGTCAGAGCGTCTGGGCTAGCTTGAAGGCACAGGGATGCTTCCCAGTTCACCAAACCCCAGCGAGGTGCCTGGGTCCTAGAATGTCCCTATTTCTGCCTTGAGGTGTCACTCTATCTCTGGGCCAGCATTTCTCCGATGGTGTGTGACTTCATTAGATATAAAGTTCACCTAACTTGGAATCATATGCCGTGTGTGTGTGTGTGTGTGTGTGTGTGTGTGTGTGTGTGTGACACATAATAACATTCACACCACTCATAAATCTCAACGCACATTTCCTCACACTTAGCCTCTTACTAGGTCTCATTGGTGTTTTCTTTGCTGACTTTATTTCCCTCTTCTACATGTCTACCTTCCCAGGGAACAGGAAGAAGACAAGGAAATGGCTGATTTCCTGAGAATCAAGTTAAAACCTCTAGACAAAGTAACCAAGTCTTCAGCCAGTGAGTGCCTGCATGGCTTTCCCTCTTTCCCTACAAAAGATGATTTCAAAGAAATGAAGGGCAAGGGAGCATAAGACATGCTTTATAGATCCGGCTTGAGCATGGGCTAGCAGCAAGCAGGGGGAGGCTCATGAGCCTTGCTCACGCAGTTCCCCAGGCCATGCCCTGATATGCTCCATGCTCCATTTAAGGTTTCGCTACATTAATAGTCTTGAAACTCTTAGTAATTTTGGCTCCAGAAGCTTTGTGCTGTCATTTCCCGAGTGTGAGTAACTAGTGCTGCCAGAAGCTGTCCTTGCATAGGCCCAGCTTGGTATTTTTCAAACTGGATGGCTACTGTGGCCTTCAGGAGCTCCAGATGCTATTAAGACTGGAATCTGGAAGACCCAGAAACACAATTCTGAAAATAATTATTAATTATGAGACACTCAGAGAAGAAAGGGTTTTGTCTGAGACAAGCTTGGGAATACCTCATGCCCATTCAGGTGTTGCAGTGATCAGGGATCCTGTGTCACTACCTACTCTTTTTTGATGCAATGATTGGCAGATATCTTTAATTGCTCTATCAGTGAGGTCTCTCCTTGAATCTTGGTGGTGTATATCTTTAGTCCCAGTACTTAGGAAGCATAGACAAGTAGGTGCATGTGAGATCAAGGCGAGCTTGGTCTACACAGAAAGTTCCAGGCTAGCCGGGGTTACAGAGTGAGAACCTGTCTCAAAAAGAAAAGGTATGCACCTAGTTAAATTTAGACTAAGCAGAAAATGGAAGAGTTAAGAAAGAAAAAAAAAATCCCAGGCCTCAGGGGCACAGCACTGTTAGACCTGCCTTTCTTTCTACCCATCATTCATATACTTGTCATTCATATACTTGAAAACTAGCTCCATCCCCCCCCCCACCCCCGTGTACTGGACCTGCGAGAACAACTTGAAGGAGGAAAGATTTACTTGAACTCCTGGTTTCAGAGGTGTCAGTCCACCATGATGGAGGGATCATGATAGAAAAGAACAGTTGACATGATGTCTAGGAGTCAGAAAAAAACAAGATCATAGGAAGGGACTGGAATAAATGTATCCCCCAAAGGCATGCCCCAGTAACCCAGTTCCCCAAGTGGAATCCTCTATCTTCTTCCACCTCTAGGGATGCCATCACATTGAGAATCCTTCAAGGGATGATTCTGTTGATTAGGCCAGAGCTTCACATTCTAACCTTCTCTGGATTACCACCATATACACGCCTAGGGGTATGCTTTACTAATTAGCAATTTTCAGTACAACCAATTTGAAAATTCATATGAACCATCATACTCTAATAAACAGGCCCTCTTCATTGGCCAGAACCCTAGAACCAGAGCTTGTAATTAACCAAGGTAATGCCAAACTTTTTCTTGTGTATTAGATTTCTTTAGAGGAATAGAACTTATAGAGTAAATACCTCTTTGAGTCTCTCTCTCTCTCTCTCTCTCTCTCTATATATATATATATATATATATATATATATATATACATATACATATATATATATGTGTGTATATATATATATATATATACATGGTATAATCTATATCATTCATATGTATACAACACATATATACACATACATACATACATATATGAGACACAGCTAGTCCAACAATGGCTGTCTACCAATGGAAGGTCTAAGAATCCAGCACTTGTCCATTCCACGAGGCTGGATGTCTCATCTGGTCATCAGCATATACTGGAATCCAGAAGTAAACTCTAATGCTAGTGAAAGAATGGACTTGCTATTGAGAGCAAACAAAGAGGCAAAGAAAGAGAGTAAGCTTCCTTCTTCTATACCCTTTATGTAGACTGCCACAGAAGGTGTGGACCAGATTAAAAGTAGATATTCCTACCTCGAAAGACCTGGATTAACAGTGTATCTTCCTACCTCGAAGATCCAGAACAATAAACCCTTCCACTTCAAATGATTTAATTAAGAAAAAAACCCTCACAGGTGTGCCCAGCCATTTGGGTTTTAGTTAATTCTAGATGTAGTCCAGCTGACATCCAAGAATAGCCATCATACCTTGTGCCTAAATATATACATTTCGGGTGTAGACTGATCCTTTAGACTTTTTTTTTATCTTGGGACACCATTATAAAATCAGTGGTGGAAATTTGGCCACATATCAAGTCCTTTGCAAGTGGTGTTCATTTGGTGTTTTAATTTCTTGTTAAAATTGTTACTTTATCCATGCGGCTATGTAGAAGGAACATGTTTGTGCCCTTTCACCATGCTGTTAGGCAGAATCTTTCTATTTGACATTTTATAGAAGAATCAGGCCTATGAAGAAACTGACATTAGGCAGGGCTGTGTGCCTTGTGGTTTTAGTGACAAGTAAGGAGAAGGAATCCCTTCTGTATTCTCCACACTTAACAACTTTGTTTGCACAGGTCACTAATGGGTGGCACCAAAAAAACTAGGTTTGTAAAAATTCTCAAAAGGGACATCCATATCTCATGCATACAGCCTTCAACGGAAGATTATCTCATAGTAAAAATTTGAAACCCATGAACAGTTGAATCACCATGATTGGAGTCAGTGACTGAAACAAAGAAATGACTTTCTAAGAACCTGATAGAAGAGAACTGTCAGGAGCCAGCAACATGGCTCAGTGAACAAAGACACTTGGTGCACAAGCCTGACATCCTGAGTTTGATCTCCAACACCCACGTAAATGTGAAAGGAGAGAACTCCACAGTTATCTTCTCTCCTCCACAGACAGGTGTCCCCCCCCCCCGCTCATATGTGTGCACACACATAAATTCTGAATAAAGAACGGGGCCACAGTGGCACATGCCTTTCATCCTGGCACATGGGAGGCAGAGGCGGGCAGAGCTCTCTGAGTTCAAGGCCATCCTATTCTACAGAGCGAGTTCCAGGAGAATCAGGGCTACATAGAGAAACCCTGTGTCAAAAAACAAAACAAGAAATATATAACGTTTTCTTTTTAAAAGATGTATGAAGGGAGCTATCTTAAGGAGACAGTGAACTAAGCATGTTGAAATTGTTAAAAAGACAAGGAACAAAACCCCAAGATGAAGTAGAATGATACATGGAGAAGAATAAACATACTTTCAGAAAGATTAATCTCATCAATAAAATTTCCACTGGAAAAAAATAAGTGGCTAGAATAAGGAAGCACATTTGAAAGTATGCTTCTTAAAATGTAAGGCAGCCTTGAGCAGATTGCTCAGCCTTGAGTCTAGGGGCACCCTGTACTGAACAGTCAGTAGTGGGAAATAGAGCAGCTTCTACAAACAGAGGAGACTGAATGACAAGCTGTAGCTTACATCTAATAGGTATTCTGAAGAGGATAACTTGGAGGATGACCAGTACAGTGTTCTGAAAAGATAACATGAGCATTTTCCTAAACTGAAAGGTATGAACTCTCATGTTGAATTGCCTTGAACAAACCTTTCCATCTATCCTGTGCTAGACCTGGAAGCTAATGTGATGAGAGGAACTAACTAGGAGATAGGCTAACATGCACTTGTAACCTAAAGAATGAATAACAAGAGGGTCCAGGAATTATGGGTAGGAAATGCATAGCAGTTCTCCACACCGCCAGGATAAGGCTTAGTCATGGCTTGGGTTGGCTTGGCTTGGCTTGGGTTGGACTGCCAGAAGCCAAGGCTTTCTTCTCCTTACCTTTATCTGTTTTTCTCTCTCTGCTTTTCCATTGCTGCAGGCTCCCGGGCAGAGAAGAAGGCAGAGCCCCCACCTAGCAAGCCAACAGTGGCCAAGACAGGGCTGGCACTCATCAAGGACTGCTGTGGGACCACCCAGTGCAACATCATGTAGCCCCTATGTGGGTGCCCCAGAGCTGTGGGGACCCTCCCTCCCACCCTCTTGTCCTCACAGCCCCCATTTCACAGGGGTACAAGAGCTTTCCAAGGCAGAAGGGATTGACAGCAAGCCCATGACTGCTATCAGGGGCTATGGGTATGGCAGGTGGGCCCAGTCTGTACAGCGTGTAGCAATAGAGAGCCCCTCACTGTTGCATGACCCTCCCCAGAGCATGCCCAACCCAGGAGTCTGTCTTATCATTTATCTAACCACCAAGAAAGCCCCTCCCTTAAAACAATATACCTTCACTTTTCTCTAGGTGTATCTAACCTACCATGCAAATGAACTGGGCAAGGGGCATAGCCCCAGGTGTGTATAGCTGTGAATTTCAATAATCTAGCACAGTGTTGGACCCATTCCCCACCTACCCTCCCAGCTTTGCTGTCAGATACAAGTCCCGTTCCCTGTTTGCCCTCTCCCAGGGACTGTAGCTTGGAGGGTTCCACACAGCCCACACACCTCTTAGGCTCCATTGTAGTCACTTCCCTAAAGACACTGGCCTGTCTATGAAAGCTGAGTGTGTGCGGTGTTGGGTTTACACCTCCTGCTCCATCCCAGCCTGGTGTGTATCTGCCAGACTCCAGGCTCTTCCTTGATTTGCCATGTCCAGCCCACAGGGGAGCAGAGTAGGGAGCTGTGACCAAAAGCAGATCCAGTGCTTGGACCAGGTAGCAGAGAACTGCAGGGACCAATATAAAGACTAGAGTGAATGAGAAGGGGACCCAGAAAAGATGCCAACCCACATCCTCTTCACCCAGGGCTCCTGTAAGTGAGTACAAGTGGGAAGGTCACACTGCTGGCCCAACACACACTGACAGGAAGCCTGACCCAACTATGTCCCGTTGTCTGGTGGCGTGTTTGAACCAGCCCCGCAATTCGTCTTGTGTAACTTGATGTACATTTTAAATGGCCAGCCTGGCACAGCCTGTGTGAACTCTGTGCGTGTATGTGTGTTATGACTGGCCTAAGTACTTAGCACCAGTCAAGATTTGCTGATGTGCAAACTATCCATCAGAGAAAATAAAAATGAAAAACACACACAGCATTTTATATGTTCTTACCTTTTTAAAAAAATTATAGATATAACTCATATACTTAGAAAATCATTTTAAAAGTACAGAAAGTATATAAAAAATTTTATCTACTCACAATTTTCCTTGTGACCTCTGATATTTTGACCTTTGTCCTCAAGTCTTCTCATAAATTTCTTTTGTCATGCTTTGCATCATATTGAAACATTTTATACCCAGCTTTCTTTTCAGTTATTATTATACCAAGTAGGCTCCTCCTCCATCATTCAAAGTTCTTTGTTAACATTAAACATGCTTCATATTTATAATGGCTGCTTAGTACTCCAGCTTGTGGATATACTGTTGTCTATTTTACCATTGCCTCAATACTGGACATTTAGAGCATCCCTACATTTTCCCATATCATAAATGAGGTCATGACCAATATCCTGAGGAGTTAAATCTGAATTTGTCTTTTTCTTTTTTTAAAGATAAACTAGAAGTAAAATTATTGGTCATTAATGAGAATAATTTTTCAAAATATTTATAAATCTGGCTTGGTGTAAAGCTCAGTAGGTAGAGTGCTTGTCTTGTATGTGCAAAGCCCTGGGTTCCATCCCAAGTTGTGTGTAGACTGGATGTAGTAGTGCAAGTCTTGACTTGTAGAACTGGGAGAAAAGGAGGAAGTGGAGGTAGGAGGTTCAGAAGTTCAAGGCCATGCTTGGCTACATGTTAAATTTAAAGCTAAATAAGACCTCTATCTCAAAACAAAACAAAACAAAACAAAACAAAAACAAAACAAAACAAAACAACAATGAGAATCCGGAGTGGGTCTATAGTATCATCACAAAGGAGGGGACTGCAGTTCCGGCTGTGGGACTTGGCATTTTGGTAGGTAGACAGTGTGCATCAGGCCCTGCAAGCTGTCTCAGGTGAGTTTTTCCTTCGGCCCACATGCTACATCCTGACAGGCTAACAGTGAAGATGGACGTTTATCAAAATACTGACCTTAGAGGACACTGTGTCCTCCTTCAGTACCCCAGACCATGTGTGATACCAGGTTACATGGGAGTCCTAGAATAACCACGATAAAAAAGTGAGCACAAACTGGGGGCTTAGCACCACAGAAATCCAGCCAAAGGGGTCTCTACAGCTTTCCTTGCCAAGGCTATGTATGTGCAGAGGCCCTCTTTGCTTCATCTAGTTCCTAGAAATCTTGGAGCTTGGTTGGCTTCAATCCCTACCTCTGTCTCCAGGGATTCTCCTCTGTATATCCCCTCTCATCATGAGACACCATTAATGGAGTTTACAGCCCCCTAGCTCAGTCTGACTTTATAACCTTATGCAAAGCGCCTACTTCAGTTGAGACCACATTCTAAGGTCCAGGCTGCTTCGCTTAGACTTTTTGCTGTGACAGAATACCTGATACAAACACCTTAAAGGAGGAAGACTTTGGGTTCAAAGTCTTTGGATTGATCTGTTCATGGTTGTTTAGCTCTATAGGTTTGAGCAGGACAGGATGGCAGTGTCCAAATGTTGGAAGAGCACCGCACTTCACAGTGGGTAGCAATGCCTGTCTCACCTCACTTCCCACCGCTAGTCCATTTGGGATCCCACAACTGTAACATGGTGTTCTACCACATTCACGGTAGGTCTTCTTGCTCTGAGAACATCTTCATAGACACACTTAGAGGTTTGCATTATTGATCCCACAGGTACCTCTTAATCCAATCAAGCTGATATGATGAACCATCACAGGTAGACATGAAATTAGGTCAGATTTCTTATCCAACTTCTTAGACTCCATCACACTCTAACTCAAAACACTGAGACCACACAGAGGGCTCTGTTGTCCCTTCCACATGGAATACATAGCAAGCCAAGGGGCCGAGAACCAACCCCTCACAAATATCCTGCCTCCAGTACTTACCCCACTAAGCTCCCAGCATCCAGTACTCCCACTGAGTTCCTAGAAGATCTGTATTATATTCCTGCTATTCCTTTACTGGTTTTGAAAATGAGTATCTAGGGCCAGCAGGATGGTTCCGTGGGTAAAACTACTTGTCACATAAGCTGATTATCTAAGTTTCATGCCCATATCCCGCTGTATTAGTTACTTTTATAGTGTTGTGATAAAACACCATGATCAAGGAACTGATTTTTAAAAAACATTTAACTGGGGTTATGGTTCTAGTTCATGGTAGTGCAGTGAGGCCCTGCAGCAGGAACAGATGAGAGCGCTCATCTTGAACCACAGAGGGAACAAAGCACACTAGGAATGGGAGGGGTCTTTTGGAACCTCAAAGCCCACATCCAGTGACAACTTCCTCCAGCAAAGCCACACCTCCCAATCTCCCCCCCCCAAAAAAAAACAGCCACCAAACAGGAGCCAACCAGTATTCAAAGCCACAAGACTGACTTATGGGGGACATCTCATTCAAACCACCACACCCACCTAAAAACCCAGATGAAATAGAAGGTGTTTGCAATCCCAGCACTCCTACAGAAGAGGAGAAGCAGGAACAAGACACTCACCTGGAAGCTCTCTGGTCAGGGAGCCTGAAAATACACAGCACAGCAGGCAAGAAAGAAGAACCCTGTCTTAAGAGAGAAAACTGCCTCGTGAAAGTAGTCCTCTGACATCCAGTGGGCAGCTTTGCAGATGTGCATCCACACACACACAATGTGTCTCGTATACAAAACTATAACAGCTGACAAACATCTATTTGAGCTTTAAGCAGGACAGGACCAGATGAAATTGAGAGATGATGATCTTGGATCACCAGGGTTACCACAAAGCTTGGGGAATCTTGAAGATCACACCCAGACTTGATCCTTCTGGAAGGCATCAAGGAGGATGGCAACAGGAATCCTACTCATGGCACTAAGTACCAAATGCACATCGACTTGTTAGCATCTCCCATCAGACAGATCCTATTACTATCCCCACTGCACAGTTGGCAGCTAGTGGGGGAATCCTCTTTCATTGCTCATGCTCCTCTGTCCCCGACAGTCCTTTCTTCTTACTGAATTTAAACACATCTCCCATTTAAGCAAATACCTCTCTGCCCTCATTGCCATCTTTCTCAGCATCTTCCTAGCTTTCTTTAGAGGTGGCCACAGACGTGCCATGTCCATCTTCCTAATCTCCAGTTGCCTCCTGAATGTATCTGTTTTCCTTCTGGGGCTGGGACTTGTACTACTGAGCTACTGGCAAACTTCTTGAATCCACTAATCTGTCCTTTATGCTCTCTCAGAGCTACCTCCTCTCATCAGGAATACAATCTTGTGCCTAGGTTACATCAGGCTGGTGCCCACCAGTCAGCCTCGTGGTCTCTGGTGCCTGTGACACACACACACACACACACACACACACACACACACACACACACACACACACACACTTTACCTCAGTCTCCAGGTATGCTTCCTACCTCCCAGGAGCACCTCTCTCCAGCCCCTTTTATTTTATTTAATTTTGAACTTTTCATTTTTATTTACAGGTGTGTGTTGCATGTATACAGGTAACTGTGGAGGCCAAAAGAGGGCGTCGGGGTGATATCTCCAAGGAGCTGGAGTTATAGGAGGTTGTGAGCTGGGAACTGAACTAGAGTCCTCTACAAAATGACACTTAACTGCTGAGCCACCTTTCTGGCTTCTTATTACATGACCTCTTGTCATGTACCTCTGGCCAGATAAAATGAGTTCCTAGACCAGCTTGACCACAGGCTGTTTCAGATTTGTAGCTGTCCTGTTCTTTCCACTTTAATGCAAGGGTTATAGACTTTCTACTAAACCTTCCTGATGCTTGGTCTCTTTTCCACTTCTCAAACATCTTGGATGGTTAGCTACACTGCTAGACTTGTTTTTCAACCTGGATATCCCTCCTAAACTCAGATTTGCTCTGAATCAACACTGGAATACAATGTGCACATTAAAGTAACATAGCCTAAAACAAGGATTGGCAAGATGCCATCTAAGGTATGCCCACCTTCTGTCTTTGTAAATAAAGTTTTTTTTTTAAACCTTTGATTTTATGTGTATGGGTGTTTGGCCTGCATGTATATTTGTGCATTGCCTGCATGCAGTGCCTACAGAACCCAAGAGGGTATTAGATTCCCTGGGACTGGAGTTATGACAGCTGTTACTGCCATGTGAATTGACCCTAGGTCCTCTGGAAGAGCAACCAGTGCTCCTGACCACTGAGGGAGACAGGTCAGTGTGGAGCTTGGAATAACTCAATCTCCTTGCAAAGTAGGGTTAGCCAAAGAAAGGGACTTCCCTGTGGAGCTATATTGCTCAGATTAAAACTCCAATGATGCTCCCCTTGAGTGAACCCAGGTCTCTCTGTATTCATTTCTTCGTACCTCCAGTATCCAGCCCGAAAGACACAGGCACAAGACTAGGGGGAATTTAGAGTCAGGCATGTGATAAATGTACCTGCCACCAGCAAACCAGCATGCAGGAAACTAGAAACAGCTGAGCTGTGCTATGGTTCTATCAGAGTGGGTGCTGCTCTCAAGAGGCAAGCGGGAGAGCCGGGCATGGTGGCACACACCTTTAATCCCAGCACTCGGGAGGCAGAGGCAGAGGCAGTCGGATTTCTGAGTTCGAGGCCAGCCTGGTCTACAGAGTGAGTTCCAGGACAGCCAGGGCTATACAGAGAAAACCTGTCTTGAAAAACCAAAAAAAAAAAAAAAAAAAAAAGGTAAGCAGGAGGGATGCTGTAGGGGACCACAAATAATATCCATGATGAATGAGCTCTGAGCCTATACTAGAATTTGCCACATCTTTAGGTTCCCATCCTTTGTGTGATATGATACACAATTCAGACTCCTCTTCTCCCTATACCCCAGGATCCAAAGTTGCATAGGGTCTCAGAACACAAAGCAAATTTTCCGGCATACGTATGCGGGAGGAAGTGAGTTTCTACCATAGGAAGAGACTGACCCATGAATTAGATGTTCTTTCTCCAACAGTTCCACCACCCTCAGTATCCCCACTACTCCACCAATTTCCTTCCTGCTTAACTAAAACACTCTAGGTCAGTGGTTCTCAACCTTCCGAATGCTACAAACCCTTTAATACAGTTCCTCACATTATGGTGACCCACCCCCCAACCACAAAATTATTTTGTTGCTACTTCATAACTGTCTACTGGGCTGGCTTATACTTTCAGAAGTTCAGTCCATTATCATCGCAGCAGGAAGTATGGCAGCATGCAGGCAGACATGGTGTTGGGGGAGTCAAGAGTTCTAGATCTACGCTGAAAGGAAGCCAAGAGCAGACTATGTATCCTGTGGCTAGGAGGAGGTCTACATTCATAGTAACACACTTCCTCCAACAAAGCTACACCTAATGGTTCCACTCCCTGGGCCCAGCATATTCAAACACAACTGTAATTGTGTTCATTATGAATTGTCAGATATGTAGGATATTTGATATGTGACCCCTAAAGGGGTTGTAACCCACAGGTTAATTGGTAACTGCTGCTCTAGGTCCCTTCACACTTCAACAAAACTCAAATCTCCCTCTCATATTGAGAACTTCCAAGGACAGTCAGTCAGCATCAGATCCCTCCTGCTTCCACACAGAAGGCTCTTTAGGGAAGGGTGCAGATTTCTCCCCACCTTCCTCCTTATGGACCATATGTAATGTTTGGGGTATCATGAACAATTGTTTTCTGTAGTCCTGCTGTGGAATTAAAAGGTGCAGAGGCTGTGGGAATGTGGAAGGAGACCTCACACTCTAGAGTTCAGATTCTCCCAGAAAGAAATCACAGGAATGAGAAGCTGGGAAGGAGTCACGTACACATATACACACGCACACATGCAGGCCAGAGATCAAGATTGGGTGTCTTACTACTCTCCACCTTAGTTCTGGGGCCAGGGTCCTTACCTATGGCTAGGCTGGCTGGCCATGTGCTTGTCTGGCCCCAGCACCAGGATTACAGGCCTGGCTACCGTGCTCAGCACTTTAGGTGTGTGCTGGAGATTCACCGGGACCTCCTGGTTGCGCAGTCAGCACCTGACCCACTGAGCCATCTTTCCAACTTCTTCAACATTTTGTGCAAAACTCTATGGTAAAAGGGGTTTTGAAGGCATTGTCCAGTGGTCATTGGAAGTGCATTAACACTGATTTTTTTTTTTTTTTTGAGACAGGGTTTCTCTGTGTAGCCCTGGCTGTCCTGGAACTCACTTTGTAGACCAGTCTGGCCTCGGATTCAGAAATCCACCTGCCTCTGCCTCTTACGTGCTGGGATTAAAGGTGTGCGGCACCACACCCAGCTGATTTTCCCAAATCTTACACCAAAAAGCAACTTGTCTTGTTCTTCCCAAGGGGTAGAGATTGGGGTGGGGTGGGGACTCTACAGCTCAAACTATATAGGAAGTCTTTCCTTCCCAGACTTGCTTAATGGGAAAGCAAGCTTATCAAGGAGCAGAAACCAGACATACATACAGTACATATGTTTCAAAGGGAGAACCTAGGATTCATCCTGGCTTTAACTGGCAGGTTCTCAACTTGTAGAACAGGTTGCAGGGCTGGAAAAATCCAAGTTGTATTCATATGGCACCAACAGTCCAGTCTCCTGTTTCAGCCCTCAGCATCTCTTAAAATGATTTAAATGAAATAAGTTTACCTCACCCACTCCAGACTGGCCTACAATTTTCTATGTTGCTGACATGACTCTCCAGTCCTCTTGCCTCCACCTCCAGAGTGCTGAAATGACAGATGTTTTATATGGTGCCAGGATTTGAACCCAGGGCTTTGTGAGTGCCAAGCAAGCACTCTACCAACTGAGCTACCCACAACTCCAGCTTAAATGCATAATATTTCCGGAGAGCTGAAAAGCCAAGGTCACCCCAAATGAGCTGACTAGACTGGCTTATAATCCCGTCCACAAACAAAAGCACTCATTACAGATGCTTGCTCATGAAGTTTATTGACAACTGTTTGGTCCCAACACACAAACAGCACTTGAACCCCACCCCCCAAAAAATGTTCAAACAAAGTAGACAGTTAAGAAAAACTTGTCCCCCAAGCCTCATCAAAAGTAAACAGTACAAGATGGGAAGATGGAAAGGGGATTATAGTGATAACTTTTGTCTTTTCAACAGATAAATTTAATCTGGTACATCCTTCCACGCAGAAAAAGTGTCTCATCATCTCCACGTACATACATCATAGCATTATTATCTAAGCCTCTGGAAGATGAAATAGTGATTGGACTGGCCGCTGTGGGCACACCACACTCAGCGTGCTTCCAATCGAGTCTTCACATCTTTAAATAGTCACACTCACCCCAAACATATGGGCAACTCTAGCAAATGGCAAACACATATCCGTTCACTGTACACAATTATTCTTTGTTGCCCACAGAACCTGACCTTTGAGATGACTCCAAGTAACTTTAGTGACATCTAGTGTTTCCAAATCCATAATCCTTTCTATGCTTGCAAACCTGAAGTCTGAGCAGGCAAGCTTAGCCATAGGGTAAGGCAACTCACACTCTTAACACCAACTTTATTACACTGCTTAAAAGCCTTAAAGAAATTGCACATGTGCCATTTTGCTTCCTATGCACTAAAATTGCAGAGGAAGTGCCATGAGGCCTTAAAGAGGAAGTGCTATCAGGCCTCAAAAAGAAGTGCTTCCAGGCCTGCATAGAAAGTACCTTCAGGCTTTGCACAGAAAGAGTGGCAAGGCTGCACAACATTTCCAGTGCAGCTCCATCTGGGGCAGGTCCTATTACTAAAAACTGGGAATCACTGGCTTCATTTAAAAGATTTTGGCAAAAAATTCAACTTGTAAAAAAAAAAGTCTCTCTACAGCCTTTAATTTTGTGACATTTTATCAAAATGCTGGCTATGAAATCAGAATCCATTTTCTGGCTTTCTAGAAAAAAATTATAAACATTTCCCACCAAAGAAGTCATCTAACTAGTGGAAGACTGTGTGCCAACAGTTTCTTTCTGCTCTATGAATGGATTTGCCTTTTTCGCCCAACAGATACAATCTATTGTAAATGTTAGGTCTCTCTAACAGGGGTGAGAGGCCACTCATAAGTGGACACCTCAGGCACCCAGAGAGAAGGCCATTCCATAAGGCAGTGCCCACAAAGGCTGGCTTTTCTCAAATGCCAACATCAGACACCACAACAAAACAAAACAAAAACCCAAACGTGCTTCCAATAGTGAGAAGTAACAGTAAAACCAGACACTATTAAAAGACGTCAAGATGAGCTAACATGGACACACATCTTCACATGGAGAGCTTCCCAGATTTACAGCCAACTTTTAAATCGCAAGAACAAGGATAGGCTGATCAACCTTGGCCTTCACATTACAAATAGAACTCTGGTCTCTTCTTAGTGGAAATAGTAGCTAACCCACACTTCTTGAAGCACTTCAGCTGATTTACAATTATACATTTAATGCATAGTTTAAAAAAATCAGACTCTTACCATTACCACCTCTCAACACACAATGTGTCATTTAAACGCTGACTTTAAATGCATGACATCTCCTTTCTTTAACCTTATCCTTATCAAACTGGGACGGACAGAGACGGGAAGCATGAAATAACTTTCTAGAAAGCTCTTAAATGGAATCCCCAAATGGAAATGTTTTAAAAAATGGGATGAGGCTACACTGGTTAACCAGACATAGTTACATAAAAAACAAGGCACACTAACAAGTCACCTAGAAGCCAGGAACTTTCCTGTCAGCCTGAAAATGGCTCTCCTGCCACTCACTCATTCCCCAGTGCGTGACCCACAGGCTCATGGGCATGCTTGGCTTCTCGAACACCCACAAATCCATTTGCTTAAACAAATGATGGAGAATGCTCAATGGGACTCAAGCCACTTCCTGCGGAGTGATCTCTGCTTATTTCTTCCCAACCACCACAATTCACAATAGTCTAGAAAAGTTTGGTAAAATATTACAGATTCCTTAATGGAAGCGTTCTTTCAAATAAGTGGGAGAAATAAAGGAAGAAAACATTTATCTGAAAGTTTAAAAATTAAAAAAACAAAACAAAACAAAAAAACAACCATTTCCCTAGGTACCATTAATGAAAGTGGCTTCTGGGGTCAAGACATAGAATGAGGTTTTTAAGCCCATTTTTGTGTGTAGAGTCAGACAGTTTTCCCCCATCCTAATTTAATTCCATGTTCAAATGGGACTTAAAGCTTGGTTACAGGTGCAAAAGAAAAGTTGGCTGCCAATTTGACTCTATTTTTGGGCTGCTTTTTGGCTGGGCTTTCTACTGCATCTTTGTTGATCAGTGGCCTGGGGGCTTCTGAGGAGGGGCCAGGAGGAGCAGGAGCAGGAGCAGGAGCAGGAGCAGGAGCAGGAGCAGGAGCAGGAGCAGGAGCAGGAGCAGGAGCAGGAGCAGGAGCAGGAGCAGGAGCAGGAGCAGGAGCAGGAGCAGGAGCAGGAGCAGATGCTGGGCTGTTGGTTGAGGAGTCACAGGACAGGTTTCCCTTCTTCACTGGTATTGGAACTTCTAATTTTTCTTCTTGGTTTAAAACTAAAACAGAAAGACAGAAACATAAATAAATTTAGTTCTAGGGCTCATAAGAAGTACTGGTTTTCAGTTCATCTATATTTAAAAAACCAAAAAAAAGTTATAAAACCGCACCAGAGCCAGGGTGGTAGGTGGCTTGTAAATCCAGCTCTCAGGAAGCCCAGGCAGGATCACTATAGTGCCAGGCCAGCCTTGGCTACAAGTCAAGACAATGTTTCAAAACAAAAACAAAAACAAAAATAAAAAACAGCGCCTAGGGGGTGGAGGCTGAGGCCAGCCTGGTCAACAGAGCAAGTTCCAGGACAGTCCCGGTTGTTATTCAGAGAAACCTTGTCTAGAAAAAAACAAAACTCCAAACCCAAACAACCAAAGCACCAAATGTCACACTTAAATCACAGTTAGGTATTGGCTACATGGTGAATATTGTATGTCACAAAAATAAAATATTTATAAATAAAACATCACTTTTCTTTAGATTGCAAATTTTTAGACATCATAGTGGCTCCCTCTAAAGGGCAGTTTTTCTTCCTCAGACTCTGCTCCTTCATCCCTCTGTCTGGTGACTAAGACTCATCAACTTCCTGTGACTGTTCTGAGGCAGCAGAGAGAAGGACCTTAGTGCTTGCTAGTGAGTGCCTGCCCATTCTTCTTACAGAGACCACATGCTTGCCATGGTGTTGACACCAGAGACAAGGAAAGAGCCACTTGGAATCATGGCTACTGTAGAGGGTCAGCTGTTTTCTTCAGAGTTTAGAGTTCATGTAGCCTACATGTGTTCAAGAAAGACAGACTTCTGTGTCTCAGATGACTTCTATGTGTAGCAAGAAACCCCTAATGCCAAAGGCACAGGCCAAGTGACAGAGGGATGACACAGCCCTAGCTTCTCCTGAGATGGGCAGGAACCTGTGCTCCTCAAACTCTTGTTCTTCTCTGTCACAAGCATTTGGAAGAGCTCCTGTGTATGTGTGCATAAAGGCCAACACCCCATGAAGAAGCAACTCTCCACCTGTACCATCCCCAACCCCTCTTTTCACAGTGAGCCTACATTCTTACTGGCTCTTTCTACGTCATAAGCAGCTTCAAACTCTCTTGGCCCTATCTGGGGCCAGCAGTGTCAAATACTGCCTTACAAAGACTATGGACAGTGGAAGCGAGCCAACAGTAGAGAAGGAAGTACAGGCAGAAAAGGTAAGAGTCAGATTCAAGTGACAAAAGGGGAAAGTAAAGGCTTTCCAAAGAGCATCTGGGACTCCTCAAAGACAGAATGACAAACTAACAGTCAAAGGCTTTAGTCACTTAACCTGTAGAGCAGAGATGGTGGCCCATCAGCCCCAGCAACTAATACAGGGGTAAGAAACTGAATGGACTTCACCTCAGGCTTACACTAAGTTAGGATATTAAGAGACCAGCATTTAATTCCAGTACTCAGTAGGCAGAGGCATAAATATCTCTGTGAGTTAAGAGACCAGTCTAGTCTACAAAGCAAGTTTCAGTCCAGCCAAAGCTACAGTGAGACCCTGTCTTAAAACAGCAACCACCACCAAAGAGGTCACTATTCTTGGTTTTTAGGTCACAGGACTCTGGGACCTCAAGCCATAAGAACCTTGCTCAGACCAGCTTCATAAAGCCCAGAATCCACTGGGACCTAAGTAAATGTTGTGTAGCAGGTGACAGGTGTTGCCTAAGGTGCAGCTGAACCTCAGACATGGTGGGAAGGCCAGAAGTTCCAGAGGACCTGGGACAGGACTCATTACTGAAAGGCTCTTCCACAACCCAGTAACATTGGCCCTTAACTTTAGATTATACCAGATTTATAAATCCTATTAGCAGAAACTCCAACAAGGAAGGGAAGTGGCTGAATAGTCAGCACAGGTACTTTTATACCTGAAACAGTACTGCTTTTTCCTATGTTCGTCAGACACCTCCTACACTGGCATCATGGGTCATCTGTTAGACCCACAGACAAGTGTCCAGCATATAGGGTACAACCTACCCAAAGGCTCTTGAGAATGTTCCTCAAACTGAATGAGATCAGCGGGCTGCAGGATGACAGGATCTGGTCTTAGCTGAGGGGATGGTAGGCATGAAGGAACAGGAGCACAAAGAAGGTCAACAGGGGAGCTGTTGGTCAGGTGCAGAAGCTCCTGCTCCATCTGGCTGGGTCCTGCAGAGAGCAGACAGGCAGCTATAATCAAATAGACACAAAGGTCTGCCCCTGAGGTTTTCCTCAGCCTTAGAAATCAGCATCGTAATCAAATGGCACATGCTCTTTCTCTCCCATATTCATTCATTCATATATATATATATATATATATATACACACACACACACACACATATACACACACACACATATGTGTGTGTGTGTGTATATATATATATATATATATGAATGAATGTGTATATATATGTGTATATGTGTGTGTGTGTGTATATATATATCATATTAATATACATACATACATACATACATATAAACAAAAAAACAACCAAACATCTACGCCACTGTCAGAAAGAAGACTCATGGCAAACAATAAACCAAAGCCAGCAGTCTGCTGAAGATTTTTGTTCTTTAGTAACAGGAACTCTGAAGAGGCCCAAAAAGGAAAAGGCCTTTGGAGGAGAAACAAAATTACTGAAGGTTGGGGACAGTGGAAGGAGGCAGCCAGCGTAAGAAGTCGTAGCAATGTCAGATGCTTTTCTCTGAGAACAAGGAACAGCAATCCCTTTAGCTACTTGTGATATTATATGAACATCCCTCTTAATGGGATTTTGTTGTTGTTGTTGTTGTTGTTTGTTTGTTTGTTTGTTTTTCAAGACAGGGTTTTTCTGTATAGCTCTGGCTGTCTTGGAACTCACTCTGTAGACCAGGCTGGCCTCGAACTCAGAAATCCACCTGCCTCTGCCTCCCGAGTGCTGGGATTAAAGGCGTGAGCCACCCGGCCTTAATGGGATCTTCATACAACATGGTGAAATCCAAGTCTACAGAATTCTGGAGTTGGTCCATGACTTGGTTACCCAGACAAGCACATTTGCACCACTATATATTAATGTCCCATGTTCAGGTCCCTGAGCCATTTCTTCCTAAGGCCTGTATGCTGTGCTATATCCTTTCCAAATCTAGTCTAGCAAGAACCCTGATGACCCAACTCAGCATAGTCCACCCACTCACTCTGACCAATTATTAGCAAAATTTCATTAGACTATCAGCACAAATTCACCTACCCTTTCATCTACTTCCATCTACCCTTCCTGGTACTCTATACCAAGGTATTTGGGGTTGGGTTCTCTTTCCTTCTATTACCACAGTTTTAAACAGTCATTTTGGCAAGCATTTAAAAAAAAAAAAAAAAACAAAACACCTGAATTGGGATATTCTTTAAGGAACTTACACAAACAATCATTCAATACTAGCACATGTAGACCTGTTGTTAACTACACACCAAACTGCACTGGGAAAAAAGTGAATATTTAGGTCTAGAGAAATGGTTCATGAAGTTAAGAGCATTTGTTGCTCTTGTGGAGGACTTGAATTTGGCTCCCAGCACCCACATAGTGGCTCACAACCTTCCATTAACTCCTATTCTAGGAGACCCAATGCCCTCTTCCCATCTCCTCAGCACCAAATGCACACATGGTGCATACACATACATGCAGGCAAAACAGTCATATATATAAAAATAAGATATATCTAAAATTTTAATGCATATTTAAGTTTAATGAAATTGCCCACTATCCTTTTCCTCCACATGTTCCACCCCCACACACTTCCTGAACTTTAAGGCTTTGACTGCTTCCTTGCTCTTCCTCTAGTACCTAGTACCTGTTTGAAGCTGGAGTTCTGAGGCTAGACGGGATTCTGGCACCTCCAGGATCTGCCTGCTGACTGCAGCCTGGTCTTCATGATTGACAGAGAAAAGGTCAAATGAGCTTAGGCGGTCTAGAAAACAAGGGTGCCCATCAGAGAGAAAGGTCAGTAAGAGAATCAGAAGAGAGTCAGGGGAGGGGAGGGGAGGGGACTTACTTACTTTTCATGTCATTTTTTAACACTACAATTCTCTTATGACCATGTCCTTTTATCCAGACCACCTGCACACAAGACATATTCCTGGTTAAGCAGTGGAAAAAGAGAGAAAAGTACCCTAATATTCAGGAGAGTAGGGACTCTTGTGCCTGCTTCTTACATACCAGGGTCAGAACTCAACAAACACCAACAGCTTGCCTATGCATTCTCTTTAGCTTCTAAAGCAACTCTCCACTTCTTCAGCCAGGTCAGGGTGGAAGTAGGCCTGGGCTCCCAGGCATTCTTCCACTATTTCAACAGAAGCTGAGCACCTTCTGTTTCAAATGCTTGGACTCAAGAGAGTTTTGGATTTGGGAATATCTGCCTATACATAGTGAGGTACCTTAGGGGTCTGGGAGCACTTAAACTAGAAATCCAACTATATCTCATAAACATTGTATACACATAGCTTGGAGGCACTTTAAGTGAGTGTTTCCTTTTTTTATAGTGAAAACGTGTTCTGACTGCAATCTATCACAGGAGGTCAAGTATGGGCTGCCCAGTTTAGTTATCATGTTGCCTTCAGAAGGTTTTAGAATTTGTTTTAACCCAGCTCAACTCCTTTGCCAATACCTTCTGGAGCCTGGGCAGCAGTCAGGATCCTGCATTAGCTTCTTTTCCCACTCCACTTTCCCTCAGCTCTTCTGTGGACAGCAGTAATGCTTTCCAAAGGTAAAGCTGGGCTCCTCATGTCTGGAGGAGTAAGGACCTTGGAAGAACTCCCACTCTAGGGCTCTAGCATTGCACTTTTCACTTTTATTTTATTTTATTTTATTTTGGTTTTTTGAGACAGGGTTTCTCTGTATAGCCCTGGCTGTCCTGGAACTCAGTCTGTAGACCAGGCTGGCCTCGAACTCAGAAATCCGCCTGCCTCTGCCTCCCGAGTACTGGGATTAAAGGCGTGCGCCACCACGCCCAGCTTCACTTTTATTCTTTAGCAGCAATCTCCCAGAACAGTTTCATTGCTTCTCACAGCTGCTGGCTAGTGTTCATCGTGCATGCCACATGACCTACCATGACAGCCTACGCCTTTCTGCTATACAGTAACTCACAAACACCTGTGATACTGCCCCTCCAAGACTGCTCTGCTTAGGAAGAGAGCCTTGCCTGGGCCATTCTCTATATCCACTGAGCACAGGGGTCACAGTTATGCACTTCTGGCTACATTACACTCAGGGCATCTGCTTAGGTGTCCTGTCTGGTTAGGTGACCACTGACCACATTCCTTCCTACAAGGAAGGCCTGAAAACTTACTTGGCACATAGGAATAAAGGTTTATAAAAGTCACTGAGAAACACTAAAATCATTTATCTTATCTGGCAGCACTCGGGTGACACCTTACATCTCTGATCAGGCTTTTCAGGAAGACACTTTCCCAGAAGCTGAGGAAAACACCTACCTGTGGGATGGCTCCCAGTAACTCCTCCACACTACTGTAGCCGTAAGTTTTGGGCTGTAGTGTTTCTCCAACATATTTGGTATAGGCCATGGAAAATTCATGAAGGAAAATCTGCTGGTAGTGATAGGTATGAAGCAAAGACCTCACATTCTTTGCAAACAAGTATAGGCTTGTGAGCTTCACATACTCTTCTGCCTTATCATTCGTAAAAACCTGGCCCAGAAGAAAGAGGAAGATTAGGAACTTCCAGAGACTGGCCCTGTCTGCTTTGAAGTGAGGGCCTCCGGCCAAGAACACTCAGAAGGCCCAAAATCACCTTGGCTTCTAAAAGCACTCTAAAAGGGGCTCATAGACTGGTCTCCCAGAGCCTTAGGAGAGGCCCATGTCAAGGCTCAACAACCCGGGCAATTTTGATTTCTCTGCAGGTGTAATACTGTTGAAGCTTGAAGAAACAGAAGTAGGGAATCTGTAATCTCAATGCAAGCAGACAGAAAAGGTGAGGCAAGCCAGACACACATACACACACAGTGGCTGTGGGTACTAGACCTCATCAGAGGTTATATGAGACAGAAAATAGTGGTCATCCTTGCAAACACATACATAAATCCCCTATGTCTTTTGGTACCCAGCTTTTGAAACTGCATGTGAGGACTGCAAAAAAAAAACAAAAAAAAAAAACCTGGCAGTATAAAAATGTTTCTGAGGGCTAGAGATATGGCTCAGTAGTTAAGAGCACCAGCCGCTCTTCCAGAGGTCCAGAGTTCAATTCCCAGCAACTACATGGTGGCTATAAGGGATCTGATGTCTTCTTCTGTCATGCAAGCACATGCAGATAGAGCACTCACATGCATAAATAAATAAATCTTTAAAATAATGTTTCGGAATCCCAACCATCAAAAACGACTTCAAGAGCCAAACTGATAATGAATCCAAGGTGTTTGCAACAGCACTTCTCCGCGCGGCATCACACACTCGGTGCCACACATACTGCCACCATTGCAACTCCAACAAGTGCTGCCTAAAAGGTTTGCAGCTGAGTTATGCTATTAATAGCTGTGTTTTCCTGATCATACCAGTTTTCTGCTATTATTCAACTTTGAAAAACATTGAAGATGCTTTAGATCCTATAGTTTCAATATCTAGCTAAGATTTTTTTACATGAAAACAAATAAGAACATCCATCTCAATATGCAAAACAAAATACCAATTTGTAAATGGTAAAACTACATGCATACCAACAGTCATTTAAAAACAAATTTTCTTATCATTTATCATCAAACAAATATTTGCTTTGTACACCTATTTTACAGTGTTCTATCCCAAGGGTTGAACTGGAGAGAGCATAGGCAGCACTGTGCAGGCAGCACTGGGCAGGCAGATGTGCTAACATTACCAGAAGAGAGGGCATCACTAGTACTTAGCATCACCAAGCCACGACACGTTCTTCATCGTGATGCTCAGAACTTGCATTTGGTAGGATGTAATTAACAGTTTTAAAGTGTCAGACTTGGGACTGGGGTAAAGCTCTGCATAATACCTACTTAGAATATCATTCAGAAATCAAGAAGGAGTTGATTTCTTTCAATTATTGACCTAGCACATGGCCACAAGATGACAGTTTAATCATTTATTCTCTACATGGCTGAATTTTATCCACCGACATCTTCTGTAGATTCATTTTCTTTTAGAGAGTATTTTTTTTAATTTTATTTTACTCTTTTTTGGTTTTGTTTTTCAAGACAGGGTTTTTCTGTGTAGCCCTGGCTGTCCTGGAACTCACTCTGTAGACCAGGCTGGCCTCGAACTCAGAAATCCGCCTGCCTCTGCCTCCTGAGTGCTGGGATTAAAGGCGTGAGCCACCACGCCCAGCTTAAGAGAGTATTATTAAGATTAAAATAAGAATAAGTGATGTGCTAGGGTTTAGCTCAGTGAGTAGTGGCAGGATGCTTGCAAGCTTGGCATGCATGAGGCCTGGGGTTTGTGTCCCAGCACAACAAACCACAAAAGCAATTTTAAAAAAAGTAAATTATACACATTGCTTTTTATGCCCTAAAGTGTTTTGTTTGGTTTTTAAAGCTGAAGTTGGGGCTGGAGGGCTGGTTCAGCAGCAAGAGTAATTACTGCTCTTGCAGGGGATCTAGATTTGGTTTCCAGCACTCACATGGCAGTTCAAAACCATCTGCATCTCCAGTTCCAGAGTACACAAAACCTCCTTCCAACCTGCACAGGTACCAGTTATATGTACAATGTGCAAACAAACAAAACACTTAAACACATAAAAATTTAAAAAACCTTCATCTTTAAAAAGGCACAGTTAACTATTTTTTCAGGATTAATGGAAACAACATTTTTTATTTTTAATTTTTTACATTATGTGTGCATGTGGGTATATATATATATATATACAACTTCAAATGCCTCAGCAAGTGTATAAAGTACAGCCACTCCTAGAAATTGACCTCCAAACTCTTGCTACCATGTGCGCACACACCACCACCACCACCACCACCACCACTTAGAGAAAAAGGATAGAGAGATATAGCTCAGCAGTTAAGAATACTTGCTGCTCTTGAAAAGAACATAGGTTCAATTCCCAGCACCTAAATGGTGGTGAACCACCATTAGTAACTCCAGTTACTAATAACTCCAGTTTCCTGAGCTCCAAAGCCTCCTTCTCAGTTCTGTGGGTACCAGGCATACATTTGATACATATATATAATGCAAATTAAACACTCATACACATAAAGTAAAATAACCTAACAATAAATAATAATACAATTTTTTTTAAAAAAAAGGAAGACCATGAATTTGACAGAGAGAAAGGAAGGGGTTAAGGGGAGCAAATGAAGGAAATGAAAGGGAGAAATGATATGATATTTTAATTCCAAAAGATAAAAACATTACTAAGAGAAAGAAAGAAACATATCCAGCCAATTTTAAGACCTCTGGTGCCCCTCCAGCTCTACACATACTACGGTAGACCTCACAGAACTCCAGGCTGAGACGCCTCCGATATGATGGGTCTGAAGATACACTCACACACATACCTCTACTAAGTAAGGCAGACTCTTCAGTAGCTCAGTCAAGGTCATGAATCCATATTCACAGGGGTTGAGAGGAGTACTGTGAGTGGTTTCATAATGTCTCCTGAGCTCATCAACAGGAAGATAAGCATCTCCTTCCCAAGACATCAACAAGACCAGCAACTGAGCAGTGAGAGACCGCAGAGACTTCCTATTGATCAGTTGGATCTGTTTACCAGACTCCATATCAGCAACCTACAGAAAGGAGAATGCAAACCCAATTCAGATCATCCGTTCTAGCTACTGAGACCAACAGAGGCACTTACATACAAGCAGCAGTGGGCTTCTTTGTGATAGCAGACCAACACTTGGAATGAGACAGGAGCAGAAATTATTTTTACCCTCCCTACAGTCCATAAGCCCAAACTCCACCTACTCATCTTGAAGACATTTGGGAGACACTGCTATGGTTCTACTTCTGTGTGCTTTCCTCCTTGCTGCTTTTTTCCTAAGGCAGAGAGACAGCCAGCCAGCTGGCAGGTCTTGGCTAAGCTAGTGACCACAGGGAAAGCTGCATTTCTCGGATATCCTAGAGCTAATTTTAAAGATGGCATTTTCATCTGCTATGCATCTAGTTGATCATTTCAGATTCTCAAGGAGACAAAGAACTTGAGGGAACCTTTGAAAGATATATAGATATATACCTGGGGAGCCTGTGAAAGATACATGGTACTGTCTGAGCACCAAACACCAAGAGCAGAGACAAGCACTTGGTGATTGACACCTCTTGCCTTCCTTAGGACCCGCCATGGCCTTTAACTGCAGGCAGCAGAAAGAGCTCTGTGCTCTCACACTACCTGCCAGTCCATCCAGGCTTCTCCCCGTACGCTTCTTGCCCAATGGCTTTGCCTTCTGTGAGGACCAAATGGCTCCTTGCCTACAGTGAGACCTGAAGAGCCACTTATGCTTGTCCTCTTTAGGATTCTGGACTCAGTCCAGCATCAGCATCTCTTTACTTTTCAAGCATGCTCTGAACTGAGGTAGGAACATGCTGGTAGACTCTCACGCCTATAGTGGTAGTAGAGCTGTTCATATACCTGCTTTGAAAGCAGGGGAATGAGGGGACTGGAGATGGCTCGGCAGTTAAGACACTTGGTTCTCTTGCAGAGGACCTAGGTTCAGTTCCCAGCACTCATAAGGAGGCACAACCACCTGTAACTCTGGTTCCAGGTGATCCAATGCCGCCTTCTGGATTCCACAAGCACTGCACTGATACTTATGCACACACAAACAAGCAGGCAAACACATATATACATATAAATATAAGTTTTTAAAAATTAAATGAGAAAGCAGGCACTCAATCAGCAGACACAAGTCAAAAACATTTGAGTTACTATCTTAGATGTGTAGACGATTGCCAATGCTGCCTTTTTTCCCAACATAATATTTATATTAGTTCTTTGAGAATTTCACATTATACACCCAGATCACACTCACTTCCCAGTTCTTCCATGACTGCCCCCACTTTGTAACAACCCCTCCCCCCACATTCCATCTGTGTCACTTATCTATTCACTGGAGCATGACCAAACTCTCAGTGGCTTGCCTCTTAACTAGAACTGAGTCCTTCCTTTCCCAAACCCCAACCAGAAGCCATCAATGGCCGAGAACTACACTTCTGCATCCTTAACATACTTTTAAAGAGTTGTCCTTAATGGCCTCCTGTTTTCAATAGCTGTTTCCTTTTTTGTCGTGTTGCTTGAAGTAGGGATAGCGGTTGTCACAGAAGCCTTCCATGTCCCCCGCTCTCTCATCTATGCATCTAGTCACTGATACCACTGCTGAAGTTCCTTCCTTGCTCTTTACAGTCAGTGGGAACATGAATCAGGGGCTGCCATAAGGTTTTTGGCATAGACCACAAACACAGACCCTAGCTTCAGTAGGACCATGAACCCAGAAAGGCGTTCAGAGGCAGCCCAAACCATAGACATCAACAAGACCTCAGGCTGCAGCACAGACAATGGACATCAGCATGGCTATGGCCTTTGGTAGTAACATGGGCCATAGATATCAACACAGACCCTGCCTGCAGTAGGACCTCAGACCCTAACATGGTTCTCTGTGGCAGCATGGACCCAGACATCACTACAGCCTCAGGTGGCACTCACATCAATACTGCTATTTTTTAAGAAAACCAAAGCTCTGCTTCTCTCATGCGGCTGAAACCCACCCCTGGATCAATCATCTAGCGCATGCTTCAGAAGAAACACCATTCAGTGCACATTCAAGGATCTCTCAGCTTGAGAAGCCGGGCCTAGCATTCCCACAAGTTCGCCATGAGGCTCCAGTGGGCAGCGAGGGGTCGCACTGGGTCTCTCACATGTTCGTGCCTTTGCTACTTGAACCAAACCTCCCATTAATTAATCAATCTTTGGCCCTGGCTCAGGGTCTTCGCTGGCTTTTTGTTGTTTTGAGTCTCATGTAGCTCAGGTTGGCCTCCCTAGGTAGCCAAGAATAACCTTGAATTCAAGACCCTCCTTGCTTCTACCTCCCTTGTGACAGAACCGTAGATGTACACCTCCACGTCCAATTTATGCAGCACAGGGATGAAGCAATTGAGCACTTAGTGTATGGTGAGGAAGCACTCAACCAAGGGAGCCCTAGTCCTGGCTTACAACCTTCCTACTTACCTAAGCCCATCCGTACTAACCTGGACCTGTCGTACATATCATGGATTTCAATCCCTCAACTTGTAATTGATTCCACTGCAGACACTTCTCTAGAGAGATACATTCCAGGCTCTGGTTTACCCACTTCTAAAATTACTCACTCATATACATCATAGGGTGTCTGGGGTAAACATGGAATGGAAGGCAGAAGCAATTCATTGCTCAGCCCTTCTATTATTAAGAAAAGGGCTAGAGAGATGGCTCATTGGTTAAGAACACTGGCTACTCTTCCAGAGGACCAGGGTTCAATTCCCAGCATAGCAGATCACACCATTTGTAACTCCAGTCCCAGAGGATCTAATGCCCTCTTCTGGCTTCCATGGGCACTGCATACATGCAAGCAAAACACCCATATAAATAAAAATAAACAACTAAACAGCTAATTTTGAAAATCTTTGAAAACAGCTAATTCTGTTGGGCAGGACAATAGGTGGGATCATAAGACAATTTCCTTTTCCTTTCCAGAATTCCCAACCCCCAACCCACAAGCCAACACGAAGCCTGGCTGGGTCTGCCTGTCTTTCAGAGTCCTGATTTGGAAGGCCTAACTTTCCTTTTTCTTCTCTTCTGTCTTTTCTTTCAAATATGGCCAGAGCTTAAGCATATGTTCCCTAGGTACTTTGGGCTTCCTTACATTTTCTGTAAAACTCCCTTCCCTGCCATGTGGCTGACCTCTGTGCCAGCTTCTCAAATGGCATGTCCTACCCCCACCCCCTTTTCTCCATTCAATACTCTTCAAGACACTGGAAGATTTACAGTCTGCCAGTCTGGGTTTTTTTTTTTTTTTTCTTTAAAACTCTAATAAGTAACCTCCAGCTTCCATTTTGAGTCTATTCTTATTTTTGTCCATGAGACATGAGACTGAGAACGCCAAAGGGAACTCAAACTTCCCATTTCTCACATATCAATCAGCTGGCTCTGCCAAGACTCCTCAGGATTTCTGATAACACTCCTTGCTTGCCTTCTAATTACATAAAAAGAGGAGAGGATGGATGTGTTCCTGCACCCCAAGACAGTGCTACTGTTTTCAATCCCCCCATCTTCTTTCAAGTCTCACACGATCCTTTCCTCGTGTGCTTCTGTTTCTCCCTAGCCCCAGTAGTGAGGACTGAATGCAGGGCTTTGCAAGCTGGGCAAACTCTACCATTGAGCTATAATTCTAGTCTTTTTATTTTTAATTTTTTTTAAGTTGGAGATAGGGTTTTGTTAAGTTGCTCAGGCTGGCCTTAAATTTCAAGTCTTCCTGCTTCAGCCTCCTTAGGTTCTGGGATTATAAGCCAGGCTTGTTACTCAGTTTTCTGTCCATTTTAGCACTAAGGGCCACAGGTTCACTGGCATTCCTGTCAATAATCTAAGTTCTTTTGCCACTTACGTCCTTTCCATTGTGGTCATCTGGCCAGCTCCCACCATGAGCCCAGACATCAGCTTCTGGACCTACAGCTTTATGGCACACTCATCCCTGCCGGGAGCATCAGTTCCCCAAGTGCACAGTGCTCTTCCACACCCCTTACTCCACAAGTCATACCTTCTTTGAGCTCTTCTAGCTTAAGCTCTGATCCCTCTTCTCTTTAAACAGTTACCTTAACTTGTTGAGGGTGTATCTTTTACTGTCTATTGTAATGCTAAGTGAGGGGCCCCAAGACCTAGAGTCTGTACCATAGCCCCTGTGACATGGTCCCCAGCTAATTGTGATTGGTAAATAAAGATGTCAATAGCTGGGCAGAACGGACATAGGTAGGGTTTAGGTTTCATGGGCTTGGAGAGAGAGGGCCAGGAGGAAAGAGAAGAAAGAGCAGTCACAGAATAGAAGAATATGCAGGAGGAAGAAAGAGAGCTGCCATGTGTTGTGGATAGGCCTGGTGCAGTTCTTGTGAACCAATCCCCTAATGAATAAAGGAGCTAATCACTGGGTGAGTAGGAGGGACTTAAGGGTTGGACGGAGGAAGAGAGGAAGCAAGAGAGAGGTCTTTTTGGATGGGGATAGGGTGAGGACAAGATGTAGCTATGAGAGTCTCCCAGTTTCAATGGCAGATCCGTCAGGATTAGCCACAAAGGATTTAAGATTTAATAAGGCCTACAAGATTAGGATTTTAGTTGCTTCGTCGAGCTACAGAGTTACCGTTGTTTCTGAACTAAGTTTGTGTTGTGTTTTCCTTCACACAGAGGCTCATCTGGGTTCAAGAGAGAAAGGTACAGCAAAGTGTGCGTTTGCCTGAGGTGCATCACAGAGGCCATGGGGGATTTGAAGCATGGGGCTGGTGTGGTAGCGACATGCCAGTGGGAGCTTAGTGAGCTTGGTGGAGAGATTCTGGAGCTCTGAGTGAGAGAGTCAGGTCGGTCATTGTCTGCCGGTGCATGGCCGGCAAGGCCGCCGGGGAGAGCATTGCCAGCACAAGTGCAGGAACAGGATGGTTCATTTTTTAATATTTCCCGCAACAGACACGGGCCAAGGGCCAAGAGAGCGTGGCCCTGAGGGCTGCCCAACTGGAATTAAGAGCAGCCCAGATGGAACACAGTAAGTGATAACGTGGAGGGGTAAGCAGCTGCCCAGCTATTGTGCTGCCTAAGGCTATTTAAAAATATAAAGGCTGTGTATTTCATCTGGGAACATAAATGGTCTAAGAAACCCTGTGCCAGGATTTATAACTATTTTCTACTACATTAACCTTCCAATTAAAGGTAACATAGCATTCTTTTCCTGGTGAACATGTAGCTCTTGGGGCCAGATTTAGTTTTATCAGATCCCACCCAACAGCCCTAATTCCTGTGAAAGATTAAGGCAGCCCCTCCTTATGCTTCATCTCCCACCTTCTCATCACACTACCCCAGAAGTCCTTCTTGCCTGTGTCTGCTCACTTCTCAAGTCATTGTTCTTTGGACTTTCAAACATATTCAACTGCAGTACCTGGACATCAAGCCAGCAGCTCATTGGTTCCCTTCATCCCATGTGACTAGCTGTGGCTCTCCCACTTCCCCCCACAAGCAAGCGAGCCAAAAGCAGTAGCAAATCCTGCTGCCACTTTTCCTTGACACTTCATTGTTCAGTCTTCTAAGTGCTGTTCTCAGCAGCAAGACAGTCACCTCCTGCTACCGGAGTCTTATGGAATGCTACTGGTCACTTCCTTCCCATCTCCTGTAATAGTTCCACCTCTAATCTGTCAGTAATAAGTATATAACCAGATTCCCTACGAGCCTCTGATTGATGATGCCACTACTTTCTGCTTCCCTTTCCAGTTTTTCCTCCTGGCAGTTTTTCCCTAGTCCTGTGCTGTAGACCTGCAGATATTCTGGAAACTGTCCAGCTGTTCTACCTATATGTGGGAGGGTCAGTTTAGCATAGAAGGGCAGAGATAAGGAAGGTGCCCTCTAAAGGGGCTTTGCCAACCACAAGGGCAATTTTGAGCTTGTGCTTGTTCTCAAGATGACTCCTAAATGAGTCAGGATCCAAGGATGATCCATGGTACAGTCTCCCAGGAACCTGGAAGACAAAGAACTCTCTGGAAGGCTTCAACTTTGGGCCAGCCTGCCAGTTCAGAAAGGCCTTAAGTATAGAAAAGACTATAAATCTAAAGTGCCAAACCAAGCCACCTACTAGTACCTACTAAGGTTTCAATGACACACAGCTATAAAGCATCAGCAAGACACACGGGGTACACACAACCAAAATGACACACGGGATACACACAACCAAAATGACACACGGGATACACACAACCAAAATGACACACTGGGTACACACAACCAAAATGACACACTGGGTACACACAACCAAAATGACACACGGGGTACACACAACCAAAATGCTGCAGTATACACAACACCTCACACAGACCTGCCCACAGCCTTGTCAGTGAAAGGACATTGGCTTACCTTTACAACATGGCAGAGCTTCTGGGTCAAAGCTGAGACTGAACTGACATCATAGTCTTGGAGACGAAATGTATAACCAAAAGTTTTAGCATATTCTGTAAACAGATCTGTCATCATAAGGCAGTTACCCTTTTGGGACCGCAGAAGCTTAACAAACTGGGCAGCTAGAGCTTTGAATCGCTCCACTTCAGTCAAAGTCAGGATTTTCTCTTCTCCACATTCCAACACCTTAGAAACACACAGGGCGGAAGGGGGAAGGGGTTGAACATATGATTGTATGGAAAGTTAAGTGGCATGGAACACTACACATTGGTCACTTAAGATGGGAATGTGTTATGAAGGCCCACTTCTGCAAGAGCTCTTCCCTCAGCATTCAAACACACATCTAAGACATTCTTTTTCCTGGCAGTAAATTCTGTTATGGATATTTTATAACAACAAAAAGTTTTAACACTTTTGGAATGAAGGATGTTAATAAAACTAATAACAAAAATCTATCCCTGCTTGGAAGAGCTTGGCATGAGTACTCCCACCCCACCTCCAAGGGTGTTTGGAAAGCACAATGCTGCTCTAAAAATACTGTTTAATATTTAAACCATCTCATCCTATTTCCAGTGATTATTCTAACACAAGCTGAAGACTATCTTTTTAAAGACTTATTTATTTAATGTATATGAATACACTGTAGCGGTCTTCAGACACACCACAAAAGGGCATCAGATCCCATTACAGATGGTTGTGAGCCACCATGTGGTTGCTAGCAACTGAACTCAGGACCTCTGGAAGAGCAGTCAGCACTCTTAACCACTGAACCATCTCTCCAACCCTGAAGATTATTTTTGAGGTAGAGTCTTGCTGTTTAACCCAGGCTGGCTTCAATCACAGAACTCCCCAGGCACCACCTCATAAATTCTGAGTTTATAGAACAAATCGCAAATTAACCTAAATTTACTAACAGGTCAACAATACAGCTTTTCTGCTGAGGGTATTTTAGACTCATAACTAGAAACAGTAACACCTCCCTTATACACTGCTCATAAAAACAGCTGAAGAGTTAGAATCTCTTCACTTACTTGTAAAATCTCAGGTATGGCTTCCAAAAGTTCAAGCAGCTTGGTAAATCCATAGTATGCAAGTTTACACTGTCGGCCAAAGTGGTGGTGGTAAGAGGGAATGAACTTGTTGAAGGGCATTCTGAAATGGGGCTGGTGGCGCAGCAAGTCCACAACATCTTTGGAGAACTGCTTTGTCCTTTCTATTTCATCCTGAGTTCGTTCTTTAAAAAATAAAGCACCTTATAAGTCAGGCATCCACTCACTGTGGTTAGTACCAACCCTGTAGGAGCTCTGTCAGAGTCACAAGAGATCAGCGTTGTCTTCCCCAGCCACACAGCACACAATAAGCACATTTACTTCAAACTAGGTTCTTGGGGCCAGTGGTTCTCATACAGGCTCAAGGCACAATCCTGGGAAACAAGGGTGCTATTGTGGGAGGTGAAAGATACACATGTCATCACCTACAAGATAGGGACAATTTCTATAAATCCTGTCTACTACACCTATGTGAACAAGACAGACACAGAAGTCTGGGTGCTTCAAGCAATAAGATGTTATTTCTGTAACACTTCTGAGCATTCGTGTGTTTGCTTATTCATTTGATCTCCAGTTAAAAGTTATCAGCAGAAAGGAGTTACTAGGCATCAAAACTGTAACAAAACAAAAAAGTACTTAAATATTGGTCTTCACATCTGTTCATTTTAAATTGACTGAGAAAGGATACTACTGTTTTTAACTCCGGAAGCTTGTGACCTCAGGGACACAGAAACCCTCTCTCTGGCAGAATAAGGTATCGCTCGGACTTGACTGAACTACAACTGGAAAGACAAATGCCACATTCCTGTGTTTTCTTCTAAAATATGCATGGCGAAATGATTCTCAGAGCTAAAATGGATTCTCCATCAGATAACATGGGCACTAGAAACATGCACATAGCTGGGAAGCATTTAACAAAATGCTAGTTAAAGTTTCTCCCCTTTGAGTAGATTCTTTGCCTGTCTGCCTTTTCTTCCCTCGAGATAGGGTTTCCCTGTATAGCTTTGGCTGTCCTGGAACTCACTCTGTAGACTAGGCTGGCCTTGAACTCACAGAGATCAGCCTGCCTCTGCCTCCCAAGTGCTGGGATTAAAGGTACCCTGCTAACCAGTGTGTTCTTACAGGGCACATGGCTTTCCTTCTTCCAGAGAACACAGGTTTTGTACACCAGGTAATGTTACAAACTACACTTTCAAAGGAACCATTAAGAGCTACGGAAAGAGAAAGGAAAGTGCACCCCCCAACACACACACAATTAAAATAACCCTTCCATTTAAAAGTAAACACTGACTAGGCTCATGCCCACAATCCCAACACTTAGGAGACTGAGGTCAGAGTACTACTGCAAGCCTGAGCTATACAGTGAAGTCAGGTCTCAAAAGTACAAATAGCACCACTGAAGTAGACAACATCCCTCCATATACCTCTTTTTCGGATACAAATGACCATGTCGTCATCTTGTTGGGACAAGCAAATAGTTGTGTCTGGGATCTCTGATATTATATCAATCAAGTCACAAACACCATATTCCGTGACATCCCAGTCCTTTGAGAAACACCTATGTTTTAACATGGGAAATGGGCAAAGAATGAGTAAAATCATTGCCACAGTAACAAGCTTTACAAAAGACTACTTTTCTTTTTTAAAGTTTCCCATCAACTCACCAATGATAAGCCTGTGAAAAGTCTCTCATGATGACCTGCTTGCTGGCCTGGGACTTAAGAAGTTTTAGTAAATCCTGAGTAAAGCGCTTCACCTGGGCCCTGTGAGTAAGGGTCAGCAGACGCTTGGAGCCCATACCAAGAATCTGAAAATGAAATGCTCTAATTACTTATACTATGAAGAGCTCAAAAGATACATTCTTGTGTCAACCTTGTCTCTGTCTTTCTTGCTCTTGTTACTCTCAAGCTATCTCCCTCAAATATAATGTCTGCAATTTGAACAATGACCCAACTGTCTGGGGCCAAGATCATTTGTTTGCTTGTTTCAAAGTGCCATTGTCTCAAAAGATCATGAGCACAAAGAGGAAGTGCACATGTCCAGTCTAGGTGACTAATTTCACCTCTAAAAGACAGATGAAGTTTTTCAGGCCTTCTTAACAAGTAGGAAATTATTAAAACACTGTCTTCAGGGAAGTTATAGGCAGTCTAGACAGGATCCAATAAACCCTAATCAAGTGACTAATGTCCAACTACTTAACGCCCTGGTAGGTACCAACTTGTAAGTGCATTATGCTCATAGCAACCCCCTGCAATAATGAGCATACTGGAGAACACTGCTGGAAAGCAAGTGTCAGCCCCTAGAGACTAGAAGGAAAATGCCCACGGGCCTCTAAGGAATTCTTTTAGGTAGGAAATTTGTAGTTTCTTGAAAACTTGAGAGGGTTCCTGCATTTTGAAGCAAGCTCTTACAGGAAGTTTAGCTCACTCAGAATGGCTTTCTGAAAACGATAACTATTTTGTCTGAGTATTTGGTTGTGGCAGCTGAAGTCACAGAAGAACACTCGTTTCTTTAAACAAGCAATCCCTTTATCCTTTACCTGTAACACATGAGGCACAGCTTCTAGTAGTTCAATCAGCTTGGAATAACCATAGTCTGAAACCCTGCACTGCTTTCCAAAATGGTGATGGTATGAAGGGATGAAATTGCTGACGGGTAGTATACAAGATGGCTGGTTCTTCAGTAAATCAATGACTTCTCTGCTGAACTGAATCAGCTGAGGATTTCTCACAGGACTTTTAGAACGTAGAAGCCAAGGGTCTAGAAAAGAAAAACAAAACAAAACAAAACAAAACACCATGAGGCCTTAGGCATGATTTCACTGGTTCAAAGGCTTTTTTGTGTTCTTAGCTCAGGATCACTGTGCAGTAGCAAGCAGCAGTTTTAAGTTTCAGCTTCTACACACAGGCACCTACTTACTATAGTGAGGCAAACCATTTGCCCTAATTCTCAAAAAGAAAAAAACAACAACAACAAAAACCCCACAAAGCACTCTAGGGTGATGGTAGAAGTGAAGATGAACAAAGACTTTCCAGACTGAACTGGCTGTATTTCAAATATCCATTTGTACCTTATTCATCATATTGCCCCACAGACACAGTACAGATAGACACTAGGAAGGTAGCCCACAAAAACAGAATTAACCAACGGTAGAGCTGAAATTTTACCCGGAAAGCTATGGGAAACAGTCACTTGAACAGGACAGGAAACTGAGGAAGAACCAGATCTATCCACCTAACCTCATTATAGCCCTAGCAGGACTGGACCAGCCTATGAAGACTACATTCACAGCAATAGTCCTGTCTGTCTCTTAAATGCTAGAACAGGTCTGCACCATCAGGTTTTTAAAAAGTGCTTACACAAGAAAAAAAGCTTTTCTGAAAAAGGGTGTTTCAGAGATGGCTCAGCAGGTAAGAACGCAGGCTGCTGTTCTTCCAGAAAACCCAGGTTCAATTCCCAGTACCCACATGACAGCTCACAACTGTCTGTAACTCCAGTTTCAGAGTTTCTGACACCCTCACACAGACATACATGCAGGGAAAACACCAATGAACATAAAATACAAATAAATTATTTTTAAAAAAAAAGTCTAAGTAGAGCTGGTATAGTGGCAAATGTCCTAAAATTAATCTCAGCATTGAGGCAGAGGAGGCTGAAGAAAGAGGATTTGAATTTATGACAAGCCTTGGTTATGTCAGACACTATTTCCAATAAATGATAACAAAGATGATGATGGGGGCTGGTGAGATGGCTCAGCGGGTAAGAGCACCCGACTGCTCTTCCGAAGGTGATAAGTTCAAATCCCAGCAACCACATGGTGGCTCACAACCATCCGATCTGGCTCCCTCTTCTGGAGCATCTGAAGACAGCTACAGTGTACTTACGTATAATAAATAAAATAAATCATAAAAAAAAAAAAAAAAAAAAAAAAAAAAAAAAAACAACAAAAAAAAAACCTAAAAAAAAAAAAAAAAAAAGATGAAAAATCTTTATAGAGAAGTAGAAGGGATTTGTGGACTCAGCACAAGAGAGAGATTGAGAGTCTCCCATGGAGTCTGCCCGGTGCAGCCTAAGACTGAGAGAGGAGAGGACAAGATTTAGGAAGGAGCTTCTGTCCAGGGCTCCCCCAGAGCTGCTAAGGCCAGGCTTCCAGTTACCCTTCTACCTTTAAACAGAAGTGCAAGCCTAAGATGGAAGACACATTAGGGTCAAAGAAAAGGACGAGTGTGTGTGTTTGTGTGCGTGTGTACACTCATGTACATGGGAGCTGGCTCTCTCCTTCCACCATGTGTATCCTGGTGTTCAAACAAGATTTTTAGGCTTCATGGTGGGTGCCTTTACGCTCTGAGCCATCTTGCTGGCCCAATTTTGGTATCTTCAGAAGTCAGGTTCTACCAAGTCCTTAACATCTGGGGAGTTTTAAGATTGGAGGAGACATTCTGGTGAAAATGGTGCTGCTGTTTGACATCAAACCCACAGCTTCCTCCTGTCCTCCTGTAGACAGGTGGGAGTTGAGGGCTCAATCTCTGACACTGGCCCACCTACCAGTGTTGGGAGGTGGGGGCTTGTTGTGAATCCACTTCACTACTTTGACGCCATTCTGAGCAGTGGCAATGTTCACTCCTGGAATGCAGGTGATGAAGTGCTCTAAGGGGACACCCTTGTGGCTGTCTTGCGTAATTTCTAGGTCACCAAACTCCGCAGCATAGCAATCTGGAAAGCTGAAGGGATGAAAGGTTAAGAGTAAGGAAAAGGGCAGTGCAGGCAGAACAGCAGGCTTTAACCAATGTATCTGGTGAGAAGTAGCTGCTGGAGTACTGCCTCTGTGACACATTCTAATAGCTGTAAAAGTCCCTGGGCAGTGTTCAGTAGGGAGTTAGATAAAGCACTGTGGGGTGGTCAAGGCCACCAAGTCTCGAGTTGGCCTTGGTCTGCAGCCCAGAGTGGTTCAATGTACTCTGATGATTGAACTCCTTTACCCTTGGCACCTGAACACAGGTGAAATGATGCACTCTCATGGCACCTGTGCAGCTTTCAAATTGAAAGCATCTCTGTCCTGCAATGAAGAAACTGTTCTCACGTTTGTGAAATTCAACATACGCCCAGTTTCTTATTGAAATACTAAGTGCACAGTCCATTTCTCAAAGCTTCAGCCTTAGGACAGAGCCCTCCTTCTAATCCTTGCTTCCATCAGTAGGCAGACTTCAGGAATGACCCTATCAACACTCTACTCCCAATGACTACCATGGCTCACCTTAGCAAAGGCACAGTGCCCTGGTGGGTCTGCAGAAGACTATGAACTTGAGGTGCGAACACTTTCAAAGAGAGAACCACAAAAGGAATCTTGTAAGTGTCTGGATCAAACACAAGCTCACTGCAGGAAAGACAGAAAACAGTGAGCTGACTGCTCAGGAGTGGAAAGCATTCCCTGCGCACACTTTATGGAGGCCACTGATGTACCTGAAGTCCTGGTTAGAGCAGTGCTGCTTGCAGACAGGTTCGTGATACTCCAACTCTTCAAACAGAACTGGGCTGCAGTTTGTGGAGGAGCCATCATGTGACTGGGAAGAGCCCAGGGGGCTCTGGCGGGCCTGATTACTAGGTAAGAGACACACCAATCGCCCGTTTCCCTGTTCACGGATTGCAATAGTGTCTGTTAATTTATATAAATCAGACACATTTAACTTGTGTCCATACCTAAGAACAGGAAAAGAGATGCTGGTTTAGAATGTTTTTCTTTGATTATGTAGAAATACCTGACAACACAGAATGGTTTTCCTATCTCTCCAAGAGTAAGATGAAACTACTGCCTGAGCTCACTTACTCTTGAAACCACATGGCTGCCTGCTGGCTACAACTGTACTACTATTTCGTAGCCCCTTCCCATGCCAGTGTCCCCAGTGTCTAAGATGGGAGTGCTCTCAACATGTGTTACCTCCAACCACTGCCCTCTCAAGTACACTCCTTTAGAGAGCTGTTCGCATCACACTGACTTCAACTTTTGGATCACTGTGCTCTGTACCTGGACTCCTCAACCCTGATCTGGACCTGCTATAGCTGGAGAATAATGGCCCAGGCTCTGGATGCAGACAGACTTGAGTTCACATGCTGACTCTACTTCAGCCTTTTATAAACTTAGTTAAGATACACAACCAGTTTGAGTCTCAATTTTGCTGTCTTTAAATGTTGTGATAACTTGTACCACACCTGCTAAGTGAGGACCAAGTGTGATTAGGCCTGAGTATTAGTAACTCCTTTTTACCTCTCCAGGTTCTATTCCCAGTGCCTATATCCATCAAGCTTCGTCTCTACCAACACCAGTCCCTTGAGTCTCCCCACATAGGAAGATATGCATTCTCTCTGTGCTCTCTTATTCTTGGTCCTAAACTCCTGTCTTCTTTAGAGAGAAAATAACTAACCTCTCAGGATTGACATCCATTCAGGCTCTAACCTCTTCCTTCCTGGCTCTAAGTCAGTCGTCCTCAAACCTCACCCCCCCCCAAAAGCCCCCTCCCCATGTCTGGCATGTTCCCTTTCTACATACTTTCCTTACTTACCCCTACCCTCTGGGACCTTGCTTTATTCCTTAGCCTTCCATCCAGCTCTCCCTTCCACCTCTTCTGGTTCTATCTGCTTCCCTGCCCATCATAAATAATGCCTCTTCACCAAATAGCAGCTATTGCTTTCAGAGCCAACATCTCTCACACAGAGCCTCCAAAATAGCACTCCAACTCTCTCTCTATTGAGACTCCAAGGACACCCTACAACTTTTATGTCCCAAACCAAGACCCAACACAACCTTCTACTCAACAAACTGCTTCCTGTTAAACATGTCCCACACGTTTAGCTCTGCCATCGTGCTTCCTACCCAACACCAGTCCTAAAAAAAAAAAAGACTGTCTTTAAAAATTATTCTTTGATGTATATACATGTTTTGCCTACATGTATGTCTGTGTACCACATATGTACTGTGCCCTTCGAAGTCAGAAAAGGGCATCAGATCCACTGCAGATAGTTATAAGTAGGTGTGAGCCGCCATGTGCTGGGAATTGAATCTGGGTCTACTACAAGAGCAGTCAGTTTTCCTCCTAACTGTTGAACCATCTCTCTAGTCCAGTGGTTCTCAACCTTCCTAATACTGTTGTTACCCTTTAATACAATTCCTCATGTTGTGGTGACTCTGACCCATAAAATTATTATTTTTTTGTTGTTGTTTTTTCAAGACAGGGTTTCTCTGTATAGCCCTGGCCGTCCTGGAACTCACTTTGTAGACCAGGCTGGCCTTGAACTCAGAAATCCGCCTGCCTCTGCCTCCCGAGTGCTGGGATTAAAGGCGTGCGCCACCACGCACGGCTCATAAAATTATTTTTGTTGCTACTTCATAACTGTAATTTTGCTACTGTTATGAATAGCAATGTAGATATCTGATATGCAGGATATCTGGTATGTTACCCCTGTGAAAGGGTCATTCAACCCCCAAAGGGGTAACTATATACAGGTCGAGAACCTCTACTCTAGCCCATCCACCATCTATCCATTCATCTATTTAATTTTTGAGGCAGCCATGTCATGTCTGGCCTTGCACAGGTGAGTATGTCTCAAACTCCTCTGGCCTCCACTCCTAAATGCCATCCACCAGGTCTCAGAGAGGCTTAAAAGTTCTATAGCATAGTTCTTTGTACTCCAACTATATCAGCACAAAATTGGGACTGGCATAGAACGTTGCCTCTTTTCTCCCTCTTCTTGAGAACAGCTCTTACCACTACACCTCTCTCTTCCTCTTGTTCCTCTAATCCACGAATCAGCTCATCAGAGTAACTGCATACTCCCCTTGCTGGCTGGACCTCTGAAGCAGCACTCTCTCTTGCCTATACCTCCTTTTCATTGACATTTCTCTTTGACTCACAGAAGATTTTCTGAGATCTTCTTAAAAAAAAAAAAAAAAAAAAAACCTCTCTAGATACAGAAGATAAACAAACCCATATTTTCTGCAGTACCTCACTCAGCCTTTCATTCCACTAATACCTGCTATGCATCTACTTTACACTGGACACTGAAGATTCTAATTCCTGTCTAAAGTATAGAGCAAGCTCACAAACACCACTGGAAGAATAATAAACTAGTATGTAAGACAAACAAACAAAAAGACTTAGCTTTAGAAGCTATGATGGTTTGAATGAAAATAGTCCCCATAAGCTCTTAACAAGTGTTACTATTAGGAAGTGTGGCCCTGTGAAAGGAAGTATGTCACTAGGGGCAGGCTTTGAGGTTTCAGATGCTTACGTGACAATAATAGACTAAACCAGCTCCAATGAAATGTTTTCCTTTTTACAAGCTGCCACAGTCATAGTGTATCTTCACAGCAATAGAAACCCTAACTAAGACAGAAGTTGCTAAGCGAAATAAAGGGAATGGTGACCTCAGGGCAAGACCCTCACCCTGCTAAGCTTCCACTTTATGAAAAGGAATTAAAGAAATGTAAAAAGAGAATTAAAGAAAAGCTTATGGCCAGGCATGGTAGTGCACACTTTTAATTCCAGCACTCAGAAGGCAGGGGCTGGTTGATCTTTGAGTTTGAGCTTAGCCTGATCTACACAGAGTGAGTTCCAGAATAGCTAAGCTTAGGCAGAGAGAGAAACTGTTGAAAACAGAAAGCTGGGGCTAGTGAGATGGCTCAGTGGGTAAGAGCACCCGACTGCTCTTCCGAAGGTGATGAGTTCAAATCCCAGCAACCACATGGTGGCTTACAACCACCCATAATGAGATCTGACGCCCTCCTCTGGTGCGTCTGAAGTCAGCTACAGCGTACTTATGAAGAATAATAAAACGAATCCTTGGACCGGAGAGACCAATCGGAGCGAGTGGGGTTGTCCGGAGGGAGCAGGGCCGAACAGGGACAGCCGGGGCCAGAGCGAGCGGGGCCGAATGGGGACGGCCAGGGCCAGAGCGAGAGCAAGCGGGGCTGGCCGGAGTGAGCGGGCGAGCAGGGTTGACCGGAACAAGGAAAAAAAAAAAAAAAGAAGCTGGGTGTGGCCGGGCGTGGTGGCGCACGCCTTGGTGAAAAAAAGAAAACAGAAGGCTGTTAAAAATGTAATTAAATAAGGGACCATGTTCCAGCTCCAGGAAACAGCAGAATTTGGTAGCTTTGACCACATGGTTCTGGCTTAGACTCAAGAATAAAAGAAAGTTATTGAAATTAGTTTTACCAAGACTAAGGAACACAACTAAAGCCAAGCATATGTCAGGAGTGTACTTGCACAATGGCATAAAATTGCCAATGTGTGAAACTGTGAAGGCGACACCTGAAATACCGTGGAGACCTCAACTATTGGAGATACCAAAGCCATGTGATACTTTCCGAGTAAACCTGATAACACGGAATGGAACCAGCCCAAGAGAAAGAAGTGTGCTGCTGCAGTCAACAAAGCTGAAAGGAGTCGGAGATCTGAAGAGCATTCTGACATCAGACATGCAGAGTTTGGAGTTGGCCCAGCTGGTTTTCAGTCTTGCTTTGGTGCAGTATTTCCTCATTATATCCTATTCCTCCATTTTGGAATGGTAAGGTATAGTCTATGCCACTGTATGTTACAAGTATGTAATCTGAGCCGGGCAGTAGTGGCGCATGCCTTTAATCCCAGAAGGAGGCAGAGGGAGGTGGATTTCTGAGTTCAAGGCCAGCCTGGTTTACAGAGTGAGTTCCAGGACAGCCAGGGCTATACAGAGAAATCCTGCATCAATCAATCAAACAAACAAACAAACAAACAAACAAAAAAGAAGTATGTGATCTGCCTTTTAATCTGATTTTCCAGATTACAGTTAAAGAGACGGCCATGGGTATCAGAGACTTTGAATGCTGGAGTGTTGAGACTGTGATAGACTTTGGGGACTTCTGAAGTTGGAGTAAATGCAATTTGCCTTATGATATAGCTATTAAATCTATGGGGGCCAGAGAGTAGAATGTAGTGGTTTGAATGAAAATGGCCCTCATATATGTCCTTGTTGGAATAGAAGTGGCTTTGTCAGAAAGAAGTATGTCAACTAAGGGTAGACTTTCAGAGTCTCAAGCCAGGCCCAGTGTCTATCTTCCTGCTGCCCAGGGATTCAGAAGTAGAACTCTTAGCTACCTCTATAGCAACATGTCTGCCTGCATGCAACCACGATGACAACAAACTAAACCTCTGAAACTATAAGCCAGCCCCAATTCAATGTTTTCTTTTAGAAAATCTGTCATTGTCATGGTGTCTCCTCATAGCAACAAAACCCTAACTATGACAGGAACTTAAGTCTAAATTTGCTAAAAATAAAGTTGTAAAAAGAAATAAAAGAGTCCTATTCCAGTCTAAACAGCACAGTCCGCTTTGTGTTCCCGGGTGAGAAGTTCCTTAAGGGTGAGCATGGCAGGTTTTTACGTGGAAGTCATCAGTTACCAGCACAGGAACAGACAATACTTACTTCTTTTCATAGATGTCTATAAATTTAAAGAGAGGCAAGCAGCAGGCAGGAGCATCCTGAAGAATAGACATTGTTTCTGTGCTGTAGGACAAAATCCATGAGTCAGAGAATAGACTACTCCCATATACTACAAAGTATATTTTTTAAAGATTTATAAAACTAACACAATGTCAAACAAAGTAACTTACTAGTTTCTGAAATGTTACATTCTACTTTTCTTCAGAAAAGTTAAAAGGAAAATCAAAAGGATTTTTAGGACAAGCTGTGAAAACTGATCAATTCATTCCCTGGATTCTCTAGGACTCAGGAACACCATGTCACACATCTGTGTAGCAGGAAATCATGGACTGTCCTGAAGACAGGGGGATAGGGAGAGATATACTGGGTTTTAACTCAGAGTGAAGGCAGAACAGCTTGAATTATCTCTTGCCATGTGTGGCTTATGTGTGAGATGGATGGGACTGGAATTTCTGCACATGAGTGGACATATAACTGCATACAGTATCATCTTCATCACTCTTTACAAAAAAGGTACTAAAAATACTCAAAGACAGACAAAGAAAAAGCTCAACCCAAAAGGGTGATTAGCCTCGAGCCACAGAATTAGCGGTTTTAATCCTTTTTTCTCCCTCCCCCAAACACTGCAAAAACATGAGTATTATTTTTATTCTAAGAAACACAACCAACCAACAAAAACCAAAAACCACCCACAACTTTAAATACTGGCCAAGTACAAATCACAGAGAAGATCCCTGATATTCCAAAACACAGAGTGAATCTTACTTCACTAGCTCCCCACAGCAGCATGAGGACCTGCTTTAAGAGTCGCAAGAGCCTACAGTGACTCAGTCAGCAGAAAGACGCTGCCCTAGGATTCTGAGGCAGGACTGTACACTTTTCAGGATTCTGTGCTTTACTGTATAAGTCTGCTAGTCTTTTTTTTTTTTTTTTGGTTTTTCGAGACAGGGTTTCTCTGTATAGCCCTGGCTGTCCCGGAACTCACTTTGTAGACCAGGCTGGCCTTGAACTCAGAAATCCGCCTGGCTCTGCCTCCCGAGTACTGGGATTAAAGGCGTGCGCCACCACGCCCGGCAAGTCTGCTAGTCTTAGAACCTGCTGTGGGTATGCAGCATGGTATTTCACTCCCAAGGGCTGGCCAAGTTCAAGCTGTGTTTGTCTTTTGCTTAATGACTTGAACAAGAGCCAGAGGGCATATTTCAAACCCTATCAATTCACAATAACTATTATTGCATACAGTAGGAGTGGGAATATGATAAAATCAATTTTAAGTATTTTCCAAACCATCTGTGGGTCAAGTTATGTTGTGAAGTGCATGGCTAGGATGTATTTTACCTTAGTAGAGAGAGTGACTTGTTGGCAGCTCCTGTGGAGAGTGAGACCAGTATCTTCTTGCTGCCAATTTTGTGCCTATGGAGGCTGTTCACTGCACAGATGGCTTCATGCAGGTTTCTCATCTGCACAATGGCCTTGAGCTGGTAATCAGTATGGGGACTGAGCTCAACACTCTTCACCTACAACAGGACAAAATAAAACTGCACTACCAGTATCTACCTAGAGCCTGTAAACTACAAAAGTTAAAGTGAACTGTCAGGGCCTGCACAAGGTCACTTGTCTGAATGAGATACTGCAAGTGATCATAGTGAAAGTAATTTTCAAAGAAGCTATCCTGGTCAGTCAGGCTGCCATTTTGCTCTGGCACATACCACTCTCAGTGGCAGACTCAAAGTTTCTACAACTCTGAAAAATAACAGGTTTATAAAAGGTGCTTTTTTTTTGTTTTGTTTTTAGCAAGCTACACCTAAATACTGGGCTGGGTACATTGAGACGTAGCCAACGTTATTTTAGATCAGTGGATGTCAACCTGTGGGTCAAGACCCCTTTGGTGGTCAAACAACACTTTCACAAGAGTGTCCTATCAGATGTCATACATATCAGATACTTATACAGTTCATAACAGTAGCAAAATTAGTTACGAAGTAGCAATGAAATGATTTCATGGTGGGGAGTCACCACAACATGAGGAACTGTATTAAAAGGTCAGCCTTACTAAGGTTGAGAACCACTTCTTTAGACTTTCTGTATTTCTGCATATAGCTCTAAGTCCCTCTATCTATGACAGGCACTTCTCATGGCTAGATTTATTTTCTTTGGGGTGATGTCATAAAAACTATGTGTTCTACATTTGTTCTAACACAGAGAAGGGCAAAGAAGTTCAAACCTGTCCAGTCATACCCATGTCCCAGCTATGGCTATGTGTGTCCAATTAGGACCTCTGGCATTGAACTCCACCAGTTCAATAAAACCAGCAAGGGCCTGGGGGTGGGGGGGGGTGGGGGGGAATACACAACTGGAGAAATAGCTCAACAGTTAAGAGGTTACACCATTCTTTCCCTGGTCTTCCAGAGGACCAGAGTTCAGTCAAGACATCCATAATGGACAGCTTAAAACCTCCTGAAACTTTGGCTCCAAGAGATCTGGCACCTCTGGCCTCCAAGGCACCCATATACAACTAATTTAAAAATAAATCTTCTTTAAAAAATGAAAGAGTGTAGCTGAGCGCTGTGGTTTATGCCTTCCATAGTATCAATTGGAAGATTGAGACAGAAAGACTCTCACATGTTTGAGCTATGGAGTTGAGATCCTGTCTTGAAAATATGACCCACTTCCAAAAATCCAAACCAATTACCCAAATAACAAGACTGAAGTTACCTGGCCATGCTTGGAAAAGGCTTCCTGGAGGAGCTGCTGCAGCTCCTTCCGGGACAGCCTGTAGTCCACATTGCTGACCTGGATGTCAACACCATTTGCAAATGGGTCTGGGCAGTCAGCACCGCTGCTGGGATTGGCAATGTTGAAAGCAAGTGGTGAGGCTCTATTCAAAAGGTTTGGAGACATACTCCTGGAGAAAACACATAAGATACCATTCTATGCACTGAGGTTCTGCCACTCTGGCTTTGAAGCTACTGATGAAGAAACTTTCCTATTTGGTTTTGCAATATGTTTTACCTTAAATCTATGCTGATTTAGGTTTAATGTCTAAAGTACGAGTGGACCTCAATAAAAAATTATTCAATATCAAATGTTAGTTCACAGAAATATTTAAAGCAAAAAGGAATAAATATTCCTTAGGAAGCCTTGAAGAATTCAAATTCCACTCTCAGCATTTTAGTCTTACAAATTTAAAAATTTAGCCTCAGGCTGAAGAGATGGCTTTGCAGTTAAGAGCACTGACTGCTCTGCCAGAGGTCCTGGGTTTGTTTCCCAGCAACCACATGGTGGTTCACAACCATTTGTAATGGGATCCGATGCACTCTTCTAGTGTGTGTCTGAAGACAGCATCAGTGTACTCATATAAATAAAAAAATAAATCTTAAAAAATAAAAAATTAGCCTCTGATGCTTAATTTTAACCTCCTCTGACTGAAGGCAGGCTCTGGTGTCGACTGTTACATGAAAAGTTATACATTTCCTTTCTGCAGTAATTTTTTTTTTTCTTTTTTAATTTTTTGAGACAGGGTCTCACCATGTGGCTTTTACTGTCCTGAAATTCACTATGTAGACCAGGCTAGACTAGATCTCACAGAAATCTAAGATCACTGCCTCCCAAGTGCTAGGATTAACAGTGTGCAACCCTGTACTTGGCTTTTACAGTGATTCTTAACCAGCTCTGCACAGAAAATGCAGTCTGAGAACTGGTCTATAGCAGCCCCATCTGCCGAGTCTCACAAAGTGGGTTTCCAGCAGCCTTCTATGAAGTGCCATATTAAGAGCAGCCAATGCACATCTCATTTTGGCTTCCCTGAACACACACATAAAAAGAGTGTAAGGCCGGGTGTGGTGGCGCACGCCTTTAATCCCAGCACTTGGGAGGCAGAGGCAGGCAGATTTCTGAGTTCGAGGCCAGCCTGGTCTACAAAGTGAGTTCCAGGACAGCCAGAGCTAAACAGAGAAACCCTGTCTCGAAAACCAAAAAAAAACCCAAACAAACAAACAAAAAAAGAGTGTAAGATATTGTTTGTCTAATTGGTTGTTTTTATTTAAGGTCTTGATAAGTTACATAGGCTGGCCTTGAACTCATCAGGCTTGTGAATCTCCTGTCTCAGCCTCCCAAATTCTGAGAATCCAGGTACACACCACCACACCTGACCATGAGGACATCTTAACATTCTTCCCTGTTGTCATGGACTTACCTAGATTTCCAAATGTAAGAGGAACAATAGAGGAACGCATTGCCTCAGAATGTCAGCTATGGTAACCTGAAGGGAGGGCCTGGCAGTGAGAGTTGTCTCTACTAATGCAGTGATCTAGAACCTTCCAGTTGTATAGCAATGCCATGGGTGAAAAAGCTGGACTTACCTCGGAGACCAAGACTGAGAGGTGAGCAGAGGGCTGACTTGCCTTGAGGCAATCAGCTTGCTGAATGCAGATGGGTAGCTTACTTGGAAGACAGTCTCCTCTCTCTTCTTCTTTTCTACGGGAGAGTTGACAGTGCTCTGGGAACTGAGGTTCTCTTTTCTAAAAGCACAAAGAAATTGAGAGTAATGTCACAGGTTTCCATAATTTCAGAGAAGCAACTTCTATGAAAGAAAAACTGGACATACTTCTGACTGCTTCTGTAAAGTGGCTCTGTCACACCTGTGTTCTTCAGGATGGGCACTGAAGGAGTTGGGCCATTGTTAGGCAGTGCTGCCATCCTCCCATGGCCTTGCTGATGGTCACTGTTTCTACTGGCAGACTTTGACTCCATTCGGCACAGCTCCTATAAAGACACAAGTGCAGTGGCCTTAAGCCTAAGTATCTCAGATGGGTTAGATTCTACATAGAGTAAAATGACTGAATCTCAGCAAACACCAAAGAAGACACAACAGAAGTCCCAGAGCACACAGAAAGAAACCAAACCTACCATAAACTTCAGAAAGCAAGAGATATCAAAATTACCTGTAAACTTTTAATGTTTGTGGTTTTTGTAGCAGATCCAGAATTTGCCTGCAACACTTTCCCAGGCATGGCTTTGACACTGGGTGACTGTTCACTTGTGTCTTTGATGAGGCACAATTTTGTGTTCTTAACTTTTTTGGGAGACTTCGATTTATCGGCAATAGCATTTGAACTCTTGGCTTCAATGAATTCTCTATGTTTTGGAGTAAAGGACACAATGATCCTGTTGCCAAAGACATCTTCATTTTCCATTCGCTTCTGGGCCCGCTCTGCACTGTCCTGGTTTATGAAGCGGAGGATTGCGCTGCAGCCTGTGATACTCAGCACCTTGCCACCACAGTTATCAGAGAGGCGCCTGAGCCTGTTGCTGATGCTCTTGCCATCTTTATTTGCTGGCAGGTTATAAACATAGAGTAGAGTGTGGCACTGCAAGCATGGGAAAAAAGTGTTATATCAGGTTCAGTCAAAAGGATACACTCAACTTCAAAACAAGAACAAGTCATGTTTCCACTTCAGCTGATACACGAGAGAAAAAACAGCAACATTACAACTATTCAGTGTAATGCTGCTTCCAATAATCAGCTAGGCACAGCTATAGTGAGTAATTCCATTTGCCTGGGGTAAGGAGGGATCACCACTGACTGGCAGACATAACATGGAAACCATTTCAAGGATGCATCAAGAAGTAAAACAGGCCAACACTAAGAGAATGAAGATAACTGTGCAGAGACTAAAACTGTGAGCCATAGAAAAATAGTCAAGGGCAACAATGGCAAAAGAAAAGTTTTGCTTTAAAAAAAAAAAGGTTTAGTAAGGTCAAGTATACGCAGATAGTACTTTTTAACTTGTCACTTGTACTTCTCAATGATAAGAGTAGGACTCAAGCCGGGTGTGGTGGCACATGCCTTTAATTCCAGCACTTGGGAGGCAGAGGCAGGTAGATTTCTGAGTTCGTCAAGGCCAGCCTGGTCTACAAAGTGAGTTCCAGGACAGCCAGGGCTACACAGAGAGACCCTGTCTCAAAAAAAAAAAAAAAAAAAAAAACCACAAGAGTAGGACTCATTATCACTTTCTTGGATCACAAGAAAGACTTTACCAATAACTTCTAACCCAGAGCTACCACAGCTGAGAATGTATCCTCCAAAGAGTCCCTGGATGAGCTAGCTGGAAATGGTTAAAAAAAAAAGGGGGGGGGGGGCTGGTGAGATGGCTCAGCGGGTAAGAGCACCCGACTGCTCTTCCAAAGGTGATAAGTTCAAATCCCAGCATCCACATGGTGGCTCACAACCATCCGTAACGAGATCTGGCGCCCTCTTCTGGGTTGTCTGAAGACAGCTACAGTGTACTTACATATAATAAATAAAATAAATCTTTAAAAAAAAAAAAAAACAACAACAACAAAAAAAACCAACTTTGTCAAAACTTGTCCAGTAATAGGCAGACTGCTTAAACAAACCAATGGCCAGCCACAGGCATGCTATCAGTCAGTGTTCATTTTTTGTTTATTTTGGATTTCAAGATAAACAGGGTTTCTCAATGTAGCCCTGGCTGTCCTCAAAGTAGCTCTGCAGACCAGGCTGGCCTCAAACTCAACAGATTCACCTGTCTCTGCCTACCGAGTCCTGGAATTAAACTCGTACACTACCACCCACTCCAAGCTTGTCAGTCAGCATTCTAATGGCTAAAAATATGCGAAATTCATACCAGTATTTTAAGTAGGCATAGAAATGCACCCAAGTTATGATATTAAGTTGGAAAAAAAAGACATGTGACTTAATTTTTTTTTAATATTTGGAGAGCAGTGCTAACCTGTAAACAGTAGTCTCCTCAAGGTAGGCCTGGGAGGTTCTATGCTCTACATGTTGTTTTTGTTTTTTTTTTTACACTAACAATACTTTTGTATTGGGAACTGTCTTTTTACGTGGGTTATGTCAACAAGTCATTAACAAACTCTCACTCTTCCTGTGACACCATCAACTCAAAACCCAGGCAAAGTCAGCACAACTTACTAAAGGGCTGGGCTAAAAAACAGGAAAGAAAAGCTGTGCCATTACCACTCTGGGAATGAGAAAGCTGTTGCAAGAAATGTTAATATATGAACCCAACAACTCTCCATGCTCCTGCTTCTCTCAAGCCGCTAACTCTCCAGCCCTGCCAGGCCACATTCCTGCTCTAGTACCAGCACTGGTGGGCCACAACACTATGTTCCGGGACCAGCTCTGTCCCACATTCCAATAACCAAATAGATCCGCCATCCTTATGCTTTCATAACACAATACCCAGTCACCCAGTAAAAACAAGACTCAATGCTCATAGTTAACCAATCATTTATATATCAATAAATTCTCAATACACAATATGCCAATACAATCATTTCAGAACCAATTGATAATGATAAAAGCTGCCCACCTAGATTAGACAAATTATCCCAATATTCTAACCTTTATGATAGCATAACAACCTGTGGCTGGTCACAGTCAAGTTGACTCAAGTCCACCGCCATCTTCCTTTCTCCGAGATGCTCCACCTCTCCAACTCTTAGCTCCACCTCCCTTTCCTCTGTCCAATCACAGGCCTCCCACTGCCCTAATGTAATTGGACAGGGAAAATCCTGCGACATATCACCCTTTCTGTTTAATTAAAAAAAAAAAAAAACACTTTCTCTCTCAAAACATAGGAGTTAGCAGGTTGAGAAGCAGCACAGAGAGCTGGTAGGTTCATTTATTAATATTTCCCATAACACAAAGCACCCCACATGACTGAATATTCTGGATAATTGGTCTTTTTTAATCATAAGACCTCCTACATGGGCAAGCTCTCTGCCAAAATACAACTGATTTAATGGCCATTTACAGTTAGAGAGCAGCCAGGCGTGGTGGCACACACCTTTAATCCCAGCACTCGGGAGGCAGAGGCAGACGTATTTCTGAGTTCGAGGCCAGCCTGGTCTACAGAGTGAGTTCCAGGTCAGTCAGGGCTATACAGAGAAACCCTGTCTCAAAAAACCAAAAAAAAAAAAAAAAAAATACAGTTAGAGAGCACAAGACAGATACAAGAGGCAGGTAATGCAGCTCTGGCCACAAGTTCCCAAAACAAAAGAGATTAAAAAAAAAAAAAAAAAAAAAAAAAAGAGGCTCAAAAGGCTGCAGTAGCTGTGATGCTATCCCCTATCCCTTGAACGATTCTCCAAGCTCCCTCACATGGTTTTGATTAGGACAGACCCTGGGCTTGCTGGCATCTGGTACTAACCCTAACGTCTACCTCCTTCTGTGATGGCACTGGATACCATCCTTTCTTCTTGTTTCTGAGATAGAGTCTAACTATGTAGCCCTGGCTGAACAGGAGCTATGCAGCCCAGGTTAGCCTGGAACTTGTGAGACACTGCTTCTAACTTTTAAATGTTGAGATTACAGGTATATGTCCCAAGTACTGGGTTGGACATGATCGTTTATAAGATACACCTGCAACCATAAAGTTATTTTATTAAATTATATATTAAAAGTGCATTTAATGTATTACTGTCATTCTCCTGGAATGGAAAAATGGAAGTCTTTCCTATCACTGCTAGAATTTCTTTCAGAGTTACACATGCATTCCCCCAAGCAGTATACACATGGCTCAGCTCTGTGGCAATCCTTATCCCAAATCAGTTCTAGCAAAACTATTGAGCCTGGGAATGTGCTCACACTCTCCTAATATAGATATCCTACAACACCCAGTGGCCCCCATGCATGACAAGATACACACTGAAAAAAGCAGCTTCTGGTAGCTTTGGGAGAAAAAAACCCCCCCGCCAGAGATGCACAATTGTTCTGCGTATCTGAAGGCAGACACACAAGCATGTGTGCTCTTGCCATGCTCTTTACCCATAATGCCTAGGAGCAAAATGATACTTCTTCCACTTTTCCATCCATTTTATATAAAAAAAATCTCTAGCACTGGGGACAATGGCAAGTGCCTCTCTCTGAAGTAAAGCCACAAGTTTGGGAAGTCCCCAAATGAGATAAGAAAGAGGCTCAAAAGGCTGCAGTAGGCTGTGATGCTATCCACTGGACTAGGCAGTCTCTCTGTCTCCAGAATCTACCTAGAAAACAGCAAAAGCAACAGAAACCCACTCACAGGAATCTTCAGTGGTAACCGAGGGGGTAGATCAGAAATGAACTCTTCAAATCTGATCAGCTGGTTAGCATGATGTAACAAGGCTTCAGAGGCCTGGTTTTTATGTACCAAAATGATGTGGAAACCGTGCCGGTGCCTAAGATCACTGAGTTCCAATGCGAAATTGACATCAGCTGAAAGGAAAAATACAAGAATTAGAAACATTCAACAGAGATAGCCCTGAACAGCTAGTGCCATGTCCAAGAAGACAGGCAGGCCAGGCTCAGGTTCAGTCACTCTCCCCCTTTTGAACAAGAGCACATTTTCTCTCAAAGGGTTAACATGACAGGGCAATCATATCACACACATAAGACTTGGCCACCTTCTAATATTAAAGCAAATCTGAAATTATTCATCTTGCATTTTTTAAGTTATAATACCCACCCCCACATACACACAAAATAAAACCAACCATTTTCTTCAATAAACTGGCCCTGCAATTAACTCATGGAGAACAACTAAAAAATTAGATTCTGTTTTCGTTCTTAAGTTTTTCAGTTAAGTGTTCTCTATGTAGCCCAAGCCAATCTGCATGCTTGACCCTCCTGCCTTAGCCTCCTACATGCTGAGATTATAGGGGTAAGCTACACCAGGCGGTAGACTCAGCCATTTCTCTAAACAGTTGCAAACAATCATTACTGCATGCCCTGAGTTCACGTCTCTATGGTTCTTTGGCTTGTCGTTTCTGATAATTCCCATGCATTGAGTATGGCTAAAACTTTGACACTTGGGCTGGAGAGATGGCTCAGTGGTTAAGAGCACTGACTAAAGAAAAAAAAAAAAAAAAAAAAAAAAAAAAAAAAAAAAAAAAAAGAAAAAGAAAAAAAGAAAAAAGCCGGGCGTGGTGGCGCACGCCTTTAATCCCAGAACTCGGGAGGCAGAGGCAGGCGGATTTCTGAGTTCCAGGCCAGCCTGGTCTACAAAGTGAGTTCCAGGCCAGCCAGGGCTATACAGAGAAACCTGTCTCGAAAAACCAAAAAAAAAAAAGAAAAAAAAGAAAAAGAGCACCAACTGCTCTTCCAAAGGTCCTGAGTTCAAATCCCAGTAACTACATGGTGGCTCACAACCACCCATAATGAGATCTGACACCCTCTTCTTGTGTATCTGAAGTCAGCTACAGTATACTCATGTATAATAATAATTAAATCTTTAAAAAAAAAAAACAAAACCTTTGACACTTACTTGACACAAGAACCACAGTCGCTGGAGCAGTGTGCGTATTTGCGAACCTTCGCAGGCTCTGACGGAGTTTATCATCAGCAGCATTCTTTGCAGTAGCATTTATGTGAGCAACGGTTACCTGTGATTATTTATCAAAAGGGTCATTGAACAAGAGTGAGGATTGGAAAACTGCCACACACTTGGTCCACATTATTTTTTATTTTTATTTTTATTTTTTTGGTTTGGTCTTACGAGACAGGGTTTCTCTGTTTAGCCCTGGCTGTCCTGGAACTCACTCTGTAGACCAGGCTGGCCTCGAACTCAGAAATCCGCCTGCCTCTGCCTCCCGAGTGCTGGGATCAAAGGTGTGTGCCACCACACCTGGCTCACATTATTTTTTAAACAAAGGTCTCACTGTATAGCCCAGGCTAGCCTTAAATTCTTGGTCCTCCTACCTTAGCCTCCTACATACTGAGTATAGAAATATTCTACAACACCTGACCCCTAGTAAATAACACAGAAGGAAAGAAGCTCTTCAATTACTATTGTTGGGAATGGGAAGGTTACAAGTGGATCTCAGTTTCTTTCAGAACTGGTTCTCCATATAAAAAAAATGGAGAAATTACTGTCCTAATTCTCATTTCTAATTGCTTGAACTTTTCATCTCCCTTAAGAAAAGAATAGGAGAGCTGGGTGTGGTGGCGCATGCCTTTAATCCCAGCACTTGAGAGGCAGAGGCAGGCGGATCTGAGTTCAAGGCCAGCCTGGTCTACAGAGTGAGTTCCAGGACAGGCCAAGGCTACACAGAGAAACCCTGTCGAAAGAAAGAAAGAAAGAAAGAAAGAAAGAAAGAAAGAAAGAAAGAAAGAAAGAAAGAAAGAAAGAAAGAAAGAAAGAAAGAAAGAAAGAAAGGGAAAGAAAGGAAAGATAGGAAGGAAAGGAAGGAAGGAAAGGAAGGAAGGAAAGGAAGGAAGGAAAGGAAGGAAAGGAAGGAAGGAAGGAAAGGAAGGAAAGGAAGGAAGGAAAGGAAGGAAGGAAAGGAAGGAAAGGAAGGAAAGGAAGGAAAGAAAAAAGAAAGAAAGAAAGAGAAAAGGAAAAGGAAGTTCCAAGTTACTAAGCTTTCCACGATATATTTTGTTCACAATCTGCAAGGTTAAGGTACACTGGAGTTGTATTTTATCATCTGTCTATGTCATCCACTGTCTAGAGACTACAGAATCTGGGGCTGCATGACAGATGGGAGAGAGAATAGCACCTCTAAGAAAGCCAAAACTACCAACTCTTGTTAAGATTATTACACTTAAACAAAGCTGTCTCCAAAGTACTTCAACCACATTATAATTTTCATTTAGATTTGACAGCTTGTGTATGTATATCATATAATATATATGTATATGTGTGTTGCATATAAAGATATAATTCTATGCAGAAATAGGAAATTTTAGTGGCATTATTTATTCAAGAGTCAAAACATCTGGAGTCTATTATAGCTTTACAGCAGACTTTGAGGTCAGCCTGCCTTGATTTTTTCTAAAGATTTGTTTATTATGTATACAGTGTTCTACCTGCATGTATGTCTGCAGGCCAGAAGAGGGTATCAGATCACATTATAGACATGAGCCACCATGTGGTTGCTGGGCATTGAACTCAGGACCTCTGGAAGATCAGCTAGTGCTCTTAACCTCTGAGCCATCTCTCCAGCCCTAGTATCCCTTGATTAAAATTTTAGTTCTTAGCCGGGCAAGGTAGCACATGCCTTTAATCCCAGCACTCGGGAGGCAGAGGCAGGCGAATTTCTGAGTTCCAGGCCAGCCTGGTCTACAAAGTGAGTCCCAGGACAGCCAGCGCTATACAGAGAAACCCTGTCTTGAAAAACAAAAACAAAAACAAAAACAAAAACAGAAAAAAATTTTTTAGTTCTTAATGCTGTGCATGATGGTGCATACCTTTAATCTCAGCACTTAGGAGACAGAGATAGACAGATCTCTGTGAATTCAAGGCTGGTGAATATTCTAACTATTTCATTTATTGGCAATATACTCACAAAGAAGTTGGTTTCCTTCTTAGATCTTCAATTACATCTACAAATAATCCATCCATTTTGTATGCCTATCTAACAGAGCAGGGTGAAGCCGAAGCAGATAGCACATGCGGCCACTGCAATGCATGGTGTCAAGATATAAGCAGCGCTACTCAAAACTGTGTGTGGTTTTCTCTCATTTGAAGACAGCATAAAAAATAATATCACAGACTGGAGAGATGGCTCAGTGGTTAAGAGCACTGACTGTTCTTCCAGAGGTCCTGAGTCCAATTCCCAACAACCACATGGTGGCTCACAACCACCTGTAATGGGATCCAATGCACTCACTTTTGGTGTGTGTCTGAAGACAGCGGCCATGTACTCATATAAATAAAAATAAATCTTTAAAAGAAAAAAGATTCTAGCTTCTAAAAAAAAATAACAATATCACTAAACCAATGTGGAATTGGAATTTTAAACACAACACCCCGAATAATCACCCATACTTATTCTGCTAATAACCACACCAGATCAACATTTTTACAAATTTCATTATTTTAAATTTTCTATGTGTGTGGGTATTTTGCCTGCATGTACGTCTGTGTACCACATGTGCACCTGGGACTGAAGTTACATACAGATGGCTGCTAGCCACCATGTGGGTTCTGGGAACTGGGTTCCAGTCCTCTGGAAGTCAGAGCTGAGCTACGGCTCTGGCTCTCAGCAGGCTACAAAGCTTAAAAAACAACCAACCAACCAACAAACAACAACAACAAACCTTACCTGACAATTATTCAGCTCTTGAATAACTTCCTTGTTTTCTTTACTGATGTCACACACACAGATAAACTCTGCTTCTCTGTGTCCTCTAAAAAACTTCTCACGGATTCTCTGTACAACAGTTGTTGCTGACCGGCCAGAGGGGACTGAGCAGTTTTCAATATCCCAGAAAACGCCAATGGGGGGGAGGGTCTCCAGCACCTGTCCAGTGACTGAAACTTCTGGTGACCCTTAAGAAATGTTAATACTTCAAGTTACACAAAGTGTAAAACAAACAGCAAACTAAGTTATAATAGGTAACTACCCATCATTCTAAATAGCAGAAACATCAAGTTATTGCTTGACATTAAGTTTAAGGATACCAACTTCCCTGGCTAGCCTAAGAAGCAACCATGACATTCCAGTGACATACTGAGACCACTCCTATTTTTAGTAGCAGCAAACCTACAAACCAGTGGTGCTATGACCTCATCTTCTACTGAGCCATGGTGCTTCTCCAATGACGACCAGAAACTAAGTGAATGCTAAGGGCCCTGGACCTGCCTCTACCTCAGTACAGGCCTAGCTTCCTATTGGATATGAAAGAGAATTGAAAAGACCATCAAAGTGAAACTATAGCAATGTTTCTCACTTGAAACTACTCTGGTACATTATGAACATCTGGTTTAACCTTTCAGAGATGTTTTCTTCAATAAAATATCACAGTAACTGTGTTTTAGGGAAATGATTTTGATTGAGAACACTCAGGTTTCAAATACTATTAATAATGGCACTATGGCCAGGCAGTGGTGGTGCACGCCTTTAATCCCAGCACTTGGGAAACATAAGCAGGCAGGTCCCTTTGAGTTCCTGGTCAGCCTGGTCTATAGACCAAGTTCCAGGACAGCGAGGGCTACACTGTCTTGAAAAACAAAACAAAAACAACAAGGAAAATCAGGATACTACTAAATTTTTTTAAATACTAAATATGCGCAGGGAGCATTAACAACCTAAGCTGAGTTCAAAGTGTGATGGCACAAGCCTTTAATTCCAGCAATCAGTAGGCAGAGGCAGGTGGACCTCTGTGAGTCTGAAATCAGCCTGCTCTATACAGAGGGTTCCAGAATAGCCAGGGCTACACAGAGAGACACCATCTCAAAACAAAACAAAACATACAATCTAAGTGAGTCCAAGTCTCTGACAGCACTTAATCTAATAGACTCATTTTCCTATACAGATTCTGGTCTCAAACAGCCTCAACCCAACAGAAAGGCCTATAATAAAAAAAAAAATCTTGCCGCTGGGCGTGGTGGCGCATGCCTTTAATCCCAGCACTCAGGAGGCAGAGGCGGGCGGATTTCTGAGTTCAAGGCCAGCCTGGTCTACAAAGTGAGTTCCAGGACAGCCAGGGCTATACAGAGAAACCCTGTCTCAAAAAAAAAAATAAAAAACCAAAACCAAAACAAAAACAAACAAACAAAAAAAAAACAAAAACAAAAAAAAAATTGCCAAATGAGGGAAAGGAAGTCTCACAGATACTTTAAAACACAAAAGTACCCTTAGAATCACCAGGAAGGTTTTAGAGGCAATTAAATACAACATTTGTGTAAATACTGAAAACAAATCAAATGGAGGCTATAGATATGTGTCAGTACTCAAGAACACTTGCTCTTGCAGAGGACACTGGTTCAGTTCCCAGTACAGACATGGTGGTTGATGACCTTCTGTCACTCCAGGTCCAGGGCATCCAGTGCCTCTCTTTTGGCCTCCGCAAGCAGCAGGCACACATTTAGTAAGTTTACACACAAGCATGCAAAACACTGTACACATAAAATAAAAGCAAATAAACCTGAGAGAGAGAGAGAGAGAGAGAGAGAGAGAGAGAGAGAGAGAGAGAGAGAGAACACTTAAATGCACTTTTTAATGCAACACCATTATTTACCAAATTTCGAAGCAGTTTTGCCTAGATTGGTTGCCAACAATGAGGTCTCCTTTTCCATGCCTTTTGTTCCACAGCCATTACACAGAGGAATAGCTGGAGGTGCAGGCTGAGTACTTGGAGGTGGTATATTTGGCCAGATTTTAGCAGCATCAATTATACTATTTCTTGCTGGCTGTTTTGATTTTTTTTTAAAAAAGGGAGACGTTTTAGACACATCAATACAGAACCTAGATTCATATACAACTGAAACATCATTCTAAACATTTCACCTTTATTAGAACAATCAGCTACCAAGCCACAGTTTCATCTCAAGAAGCAACTTGAAATGATCAGGAACCTGTTCAAATGCTCAGTCCTTTCCAACCTGGGATATCCATTTGATATAAAGGAGATCTTACATACACCTCCTAGAAATGGCAGAAAAGCTTTCCTTTGAACACTAGTATGCCTGGAGCTGAGTTTCAAGTTCCTCATATTACAAAAAGACAACGTGTAGTTACTTTCCTGCTGTGGAAGGTCCCATGTTTAAGCTGAGTTTAAGTTATAAGAACTCAACTAACCGCATCCTAGGGAAGGTGAAACAGATCACAGACTGCAAACTAAGGTGTCCTATAGGACATAACTTTCTTGTGACCAGAGGCTCTAAAAGCACAAGCTAAACACATTACCTACACTGCACCTTTTTGGAAGGCCTCCCATTTTACCCTTTATATCTTTCAGCACCAGAAGCAGCTATGCTGATGTAGTGTGATCTACATCATGAAGAATCTTCAATTCCGTGCACAGTAAAGATATGGCAAGATACAGAACCAAACCTCATCTCCCCCAAGATAAAGAATAAAAGATACAGACCTTGTTTAGACAGTCTTCACAGTAAAGTGAGCCCTTTAAACAAACCGGAGGTGCCACATTTAGGTGAAGAGAGTTGGTGCACAAGTGAGGTGTAAGCTCTGAATGGGAAAGGCGCTCTTCCAAATGCCCAGGAGCCCCACTTGGGAAATCGGAACAGGGGAAATAGCCAGCAGAGGTACAGCCCTGAAGATTCTGGAACTGATGCAGCTTGTGTACATTACTGTGACATGACTGGAAATGGAGCTTCCCACAACATGACAGGTGCTTGCAGGAAGGTAGGTTACTCTCTACACACATGCTGGGGAAGTCACTCACAAGGCCCACCAAGTTGTTCCTAGTGGAGGCATTCTGCAGTGAAGACACGGACTGGAAAGCAAAACCTGACCCTACTTGACATGTGACTGTCCCGGTGCTTGGTGAGTCTAAGAGTGAGCCCGTGTGAATCAAGCTCCCAGAATCTCCACTACTGCCACTGCCACCACCAAAACGCATGGGTGAAGTGGAGGGTTCAATAGGGCAATGAGCACAGCAGCTTACTTTGGGAATAGCTGAGAGTTGTACTTTAGGTTGCTGAAGAGAACGAATATCAGGAAGTGGGACTGCTGGGAAAAATTTAGAGCCAACATGAAGGGGAGATGGTACATCCTTTAACTCCACAGCAGCTTTCTTGTTCTCCATGTACTCCTTCTGAGGAGAGATCAGAACACAAGTGAGGTTTTGGAGCCACTGTGTTTTGTTCTTTCATACATTACAGCATTTAAAAATGGAAAATAATGCTCTCTTTACACCATTTAGTTATTAACTGAACAAATAGAACAGCATCCAGCTAAGACCAGGGACAATCCTAATAGAGGTCTACAGGAAGGTAACTAAAGAAACCTTCAACTAAAATTAACACTATGTTTGTCAGAATCTTAAGACAGTCAGGCAGAGGGGTCTGTTTTAGCAAACCAGATTAACTATCCATACCTCAGAGACTATACCTAACTTCTCCTTGCTTCAAAGCACTGTCTAAAGAAAACTGAGATATGCAAACCATGATTTCACAGACAGCATTCAAGGAAGGTGGTTTATAAGCAAGTGACTGCCTTTCATTTACTTCTGTAGGTGGTAACAGTTTTTAGTAGGATTTTCCTTAAAGGAAAAGACTGGTATTCCAAACAATATGAATGACACCTGCCATTTGCCCAAAATGACCCAAATGTGATGCTGATAGCACTGAGGAAACACTGAAGCTTTAATGCAGCTTTTATACTGTGGCCAGTGCAAAGATACAGTGATTAGAACTATCCATTCTCAGTTCAAACTCAGCACCACCAAAAAGGAAAAGAAAGAAGTAACATATTTAAAATAATCCCAAGAAATCCTGGACAAAAAGTTATTGTCAATCTTTTCTAATTTATAAGACTTAAAACTAAACTGGGAAGGCCGGGCGTGGTGGCGCACGCCTTTAATCCCAGCACTTGGGAGACAGAGGCAGGCGGATTTCTGAGTTCGAGGCCAGCCTGGTCTACAAAGTGAGTTCCAGGACAGCCAGGGCTATACAGAGAAACCCTGTCTCGAAAAACCAAAAAAAAAAAAAAAAACTAAACTGGGGCAGTGGTCACACATATCTGTAATCCTGCACTTGGGAGGCCAAGGCAAAAGGATCACAAATTCAAAGCCAACCTGGACTATATAAAGAAAACTTATCTCCAAAGCCACTTAAGAAAGTATAGTTAAATACAATTTATTTTATACTTTTCACTGATTTTACTATGCAAGCTTTGGAACTTGAGGCTTTAATAAGGAGCCAAATTCCCCCCAATTTCAAACACTTAAAACCTCTGCCACTCTGAGTGGTATACCGAGTTGAGCAAGCGTGTTCTTACTGAGTGCGAGTGCATAAACTGGCTGGAGAGACCATCCAGACCACATGTACTCATTCATTCTCTATCCAGTGAGCCATGTCCCGCATGTAAGTTACCGTTTGGGAACTAAGAGGCAATGTCTGCTCAGGACGAGAAAAGCAACCAGAGAATTTCCAAAGCCACGGCTTAGCATCATTATCTTGGTGAAACCATCCAAGTGTTCTGCTGCAAGGGTTCTCAGTTCCGTTCCCTTCCATCACATAGCCAGACAATATGGTTCAACATTCTTTCATCTTTCTTTTCTCTCTTTCTTCCACCCTGTTAAAAATGAGTCAATGTCTATGTTACTTCTTTGCACAAGTACCCATTTTAAAATGTTAAAGTATGAGACCATAGCTCATGGTGCAACAGCTCCCAAAGAGTCAAAGACAGCATGGATATCAAAGCTCACTACAACTACAGGCTTCAAAAATCTGGTAAACTTGCTCGATATAAATTTGATTTAGGAAAAAAAAAAAAAAACCTATTATCTGAGGTTGGGAAATGGTTGAGAAAAGTATCTGCTACACAAAAATGAGGACCTGAATTCAGATCTCAGAACTTTTATAAAAGACAGGCACGCAAGTGTAACTCCAGTGATTAGGAGAAAGAAACAGCCAGGTTCCTAGAGTTTAATGGCTACCCTGCCCAGCAAAACCAATCAACTCCAGGTACAGTGACAGACCCAAACAAAAAAAATCAAGTGGACAGGAGCCAGTGGCATGGCTCAGTGGTTAAAGGCCACTGCCTCCAAGCCTGACAGCCTTAGTTCCACTCCTGAGATCATCATATTGGAGAGAACTGACTCTTACAATGTCCATACTCATGCTGTGGTGTGTGTATACACACCACACAAAAATAAGTGTAATTCTTAAAAAATTAAATAGAGGGGCTAGAGAGATGGCTCAGTGATTAAGAGCACTGACTGCTCTTCTGAAGGTCCCGAGTTCAAATCCCAGCAACCACATGGCTCACAACCATCCGTAACGAGATCTGATGCCCTCTTCTGGTGTGTCTGAAAACAGCTACAGTGTACTTACACATAATAAATAAATCTTTTTAAAAAAATAAATAAATAGAGAATGAGGAGGAAGGTATTAAAAAATCACCAGCCGGGCAATGGTGGCGCATGCCTGTAATCCCAGCACTTGGGAGGTAGAGGCAGGTGGATTTCTGAGTTCGAGGCCAGCCTGGTCTACAGAGTGAGTTCCAGGACTGCACAGAGAAACCCTGTCTCGAAAAACCAAAAAAAAAAAAAAAAAAGCCGGGCTTGGTGGCGCTCGCCTTTAATCCCAGCACTCGGGAGGCAGAGGCAGGTGGATTTCTGAGTTCGAGGCCAGCCTGGTCTATAAATTGAGTTTCAGGACAGCCAGGGCTATACAGAGAAACCCTGTCTCAAAAAACAAAACCAAAAACAAAAATCTCCTCTGGCCTCTAGTGTGCATATCTGGCCTCTAGTGTGCATATCTGGCCTCTAGTGTGCATATATGTGCTTGTGCACCTGCATGCCTGCACATGTGGACACACCCACATGAACACATCCATACACTACACATACCATTTCTGATCTGCCATTCCTCATATCCCAGAGTTCTTTTCTCTATGTGTGTAAATGGGGAGATGCTCCCACATGTGTAAAGACCAGAGGTCTGCTTTGGGTATTTTCCTCAATCTATGACCTCTTCTTCCTCCTCCTCCTTTTTTTAAGACAGGGTTTCTCAACGAACCTGGAGCTTACCAATTTGGCTAGGCTGGCTGGCATAAACTCTCCGGGGTCTGCCTATCTCTACTTTCCCAGCACTGGGATTACCAGCACATGTTACCACCACAACCAGCTTTTCTGTAGGTGCTAGGGATTAAATCCAGGTCCTTGTGCTTATGCAATAAGAACTTTTCCTTCTGAGCCACCTCCCCAGCCACTACAACTTTTCAAATGAGAATGGACATAGGCATTCTTGAAGGACAGAGCCAAATCATGGACAGTGCACAGCTCTAGGTGAGAACTCTCCTCTTCACTTGGCTGAAATAAGTCTCCAGGCTCTAATCAGACTTTGCCTATAGTTTTTCTTTTCTTTCTTTCTTTCTTTCTTTTTTTTTTTTTTTTTTTTGTGACAGGACTTCTCTGTGTAGCACTGGCTGCCCTGAAACTCACTATGTAGTTCAGGCTGGCTTCAAACTCAGAGATCTGTCTGCCTTTGCCTCCACAGTGCTGGTACTAAATGTATGTGGGCCACCACACTCAGCCTATAGTTTTTCTTAACTATCAGATATTTCTTCTGTAAGTCCTGCCTAGAGAGCAAAGAAATTACCAGTAAATAGCATCTTAGTAAAAGAACAACCACAGTATCAACCTTTCTCTATGCCCAGTGTAAGCACAGAAGGGCCGAATTAAATGACCTCTGAGGACTTTGATTCTATTCTACAAATGAAGCCAACCTACTGATTTCTTGGTTTGTTTACAATGAAAGAGCAATGTTATCACCAAACATCCAGAAATTAAGTCAGTCATTACCCCAGACACTCGTCTGAGTCTTAGTGTACCAAAGGCAAAGCCAGTGCACACTCTGAGCAGGGACAGAGCTAGTAATGACGACAACTAACCCTTATGCTAAGTCCTTGGAACAACAAACCACATTCAGTGAGGATTTATCAGAGATTTCATCTGTGCATGTAAAAGATAATTTCTTTCCGCTATAACTCTGGTAAAATGCTTCTGAGATTTTTATACCTTCATGATAGGGTGAGAGGAGAATGGTTCATAATGTATTTCAAGTTTGGGTGGACTGATCACACAAAGTAAAGTATGGTCTGCAAGCCAAAGTCAACCTGCTGCCTGTATGCATGTGTGTGCTTGTGTATGTCTATCTAGTTTTTCTTAGACAGGATCTGATTCTGTAATACTGAAGTTAACACGCTTCCTGCTTCAGGCTCCCAAATGCTGAGATGACAGGTGTGAGGCATGACACACTTGGATTTAAGTGGCCTGTAAACTAAGAATATATTTTCAATTTCTTAAATTATTGAGAAAGTGTTCTTAAACATGAAACTTAAACTTTAGTATCTGTAAAGTTTCATTAGGACATAGCTACACTCCTTAAGTAATATCTATGGCTGAGTTGAACTAGATAGAGTTGAGACTTGAGTCCTTGCCATATGATCCAGTTGTAAAACCGAATATATTTACTTTTTGGGTAGTGTGCTGAAACTATTTAAGTTTCTGTTTGTAGGCCAGGGAATGTATGGAGCTTAGTGGCATACGGAAGGGTCTAGGTTCAATCCCAGACAGAGAGGCAGAGAGGGAGGAAAGAGAAGGGGAAAAAAAATTTTGTTAGTTTGTCTCCTTGTCTGTACACAGCATTTTAAAAAGTAAATTAGAAAATACATGCGCTGTCCATTTTCACCACTATATCCTGTGCTCAACCCAAGACTATTCTGTGGTAATCACAGAGTAATCATTTGTTGAATGAAGGAGGTAGAGAATTACACTAGTACAGTTTACTATCACGGCTTCAATTACAACACCTATTTTTATAATTAAATCCAGGTTGTACCAGGTGATGGTGGCGCATGCATTTAAGCCCAGTACTAGGGAGTCAGAGGCAGGTGGATCTGTTTAAATTGAGGCCAGGCTGATCTATAGAGAGAGTTCCAGGACAGCCAAGGATACACAGAGAAACCCTGTCTCAAAAAACAAACAACCACACACACACACACACACACACACACACACACACAGAAACAAACAAAAACAAACCCCACAAAAACCCAGAAATCCAGGTTTTATATCACCCAACACACCCCACTTATTCATAAGAACTTGTTATAATCACAGTGTTCATAATTTCAGCATGCTTAAATCTTTCAAAGCCAAATCCTAAAATGAACTACTATATCTAACACTTCACTGAAAAGCAGAAACTTTTAAAATAAAGTTTCATAGCTAGCTTAAGGTCAAAAGGCTCACCTACCTCTTTCTACACCAAGGTGCCTTCAATATTGCTCAAAGAGCCAGGAGTGGTAGCACAGGAGGCAGAGGCAAGAGGATATCTGCAAGTTTAAGGGCAGCCAGGTTCCAAGCAGCTGTGGTTACACAGTGAGACTGTTGATAGATCGATAGATAGACAGACAGGCAGGCAGGCATATATAGATAGATTACTCAGTTCAAACAAATATAAGGAAAAACATTAGTGGCCTGCAGCCTAAAATTTTCCCAAATATTCCTAGAAATTCCATTTAAGCAGCTGAATCAGTCAGGGGAAGCTCTAATGTGAGAGAGTCTTCCCTTCTGAAACTCGGTTTCTGAGCAACTTAGACACTGGCTGAGAATGCAGCGTGCAACATTGTACTGCCTGCATGTTGGTTGTGAAGGCCACCTATCTGTGCTGCTGTGGGCATGGCATCTTTCTAAACATAAGGCCCATCTCTTGTGAGTCCAATCAGCATGGCAACCCCCTCACGTACAGTTATTTGTAGTTTGGTGACAAGAGATACCTGAAGATGAATTATTTCCCAAAGACCTCCCCTCTGCCACAAACTCCCAGTCCTATGTATTTGCTCGTCTTCTACCTTTTAACTCAAATGACTATTTTTCTCCAATATAAATTCCATAACAGTATTGACTGTACGTGAATATACGGTATCCTAACCTCCCAACTCCACTGTGCCTCACAAATAGCAGTAACTGACCCTGGACAAATGTAGAGCTCACTGAAGGTGAAGAAAAACCATTTAGCTGACAATTTCCTTGCATGCCAAACAGAAAGAGCTCTGGAAAGTCCAGAAGATACTAGTGTAACTAGAAAGCACCACGTTCATGCTAGAACTAATTGGGGAAGTGGCTGAAACTGAAAGTGCATCCAAAGTGGCTACTAAAACATAAAAACAAAAACAAAACAAAACAAACAAACAAAAAAAACGGTTAGGGACTCAGCCCACTGTCCTTTTTCTCAACTTTCCAACTTTGCACATCCTGCGAAGGTTGCTACTGCCATCCGGAGGGCCGGGGAGCGAGCAGGAAGACAGGCGCCAGCTGGGACTAAACGCCTCAGAAGAGACTGGGGGGGAACACTGGAGAGCGACTTTTTCGCGCGGCCCCTTCGGCAGGTCCCAGTCCTAGTCCTTCAATCCCAGAAGCATCAGTCTAAGGGGGGGAAGAAAGGCGCCGTTTCCAGAGCAGCTACGTTGCTGACCAGAGCATCCGGTGCGCCCGAGTGGAGTCCCGCCACTGACAGAGGACTCACCTCAGCCACCAGCTCCTCCTCCGCTCACATTCCGACACCGCCGCCTTCCCCCCACCCCCCCAGGCCCTTTATTTTGATTCCCGACTCCGCAGCTCCCGCCGCCGCCGCCAAGCGCTCCCTCCGCTTCCGCTTCCGCCCCGCCCCGCCCCTGTCGCAAAACCGACACGCTTCTCTACTACTAGCCCCGCCCCTCTCTCCGAGCCTCCCTGCCTCACCTCCTCCTCCATAATACCACACCCTTCCTCTGCTCCGCCCCCTAAGGCCGCTCCCTTTCTCCGCCCATTCCCAGCCCGTCCCCCACTCCGCCCAGTCTCCTCCTCCAGTAGCCCCGCCCATTCCCCTTCCCTCCCTTCCTCTTTCTGGCTCCACCCCTCCCTGAGTCTCGCCCAGTCTTTTCTTTCGCCCCGCCCTCGCCTCCGCGTCTTCTCCGCGCAGGGCACGCTGGGAAGTGGGGGGGGCGGGGCCTCGCGGCCCTGCAGCCTCGTCAGGCTCAGTCCCCTCCCGATAAACCTCAAAATAGGGTCTTACCTAGGGGGGTGGCAGCGTATTTTTCTTTAGCACGAACCCCAGTTTAGGAGTTCTCACCACTGGTTTGATGACGCCATGTCGAACGGAGCTTCCAGGCGAAGAACCAGGGAGCTTTTGTGATGGAGTCAAGGAAAGGCCTGCCAGATGGGATTTGTTAGGGTCCCGCTCTAAAAGGTCTTGGGAGCGAGGACTAAGGAGAGAAGATTAATGTGAAATAAAGTGTGGCTTTTTAATGCTCTGCCTCGTCACGTGATAACCCTTATTTTTACAAATTAAATAGTGCACGCTGCACGGCATCTTTGGGCGCAACCTAGTGGCCAGTGGAGGAAGAACAGTAAAACCTGCCAAATGGGCTTATGGCAAGGTCCTTCCCACCTACAGCAGTTTCAGGGCTGATAAAAGTACATGCAAAGACTGCTGCTGCTGAATATTGACATCAACAGTTAAGACTACATGATATCCTGCCCAGTTTTTTTTTTCTTTTCAGAGACAGTGTCTCACTTGTGTAGCCTTGGGGTGGCCTGGAACTTGCCCCGCACACTATGCTAACTAATTAAGAAGCAGAAAATGCCAAGAACATTTGAGTCTCCAGGTATGCAGTGCTATCATAGTGAATCAGACTCGGATTCCCTTGCTTTCTGAGTGCTAGGATTAAAGGAGTTTGTGTCGCCTGGCAAACTTTTTGTTTTAATAAACCTAGTGCTTTGTAACCAATGCTTTTCAGATTGGCCACGAAAAAGAAGATGCTAAAGTTATAAGAACTTTGTGAAGGCTTCACTTTTACTTGACCTAAATATGAGTTGGGGTTTTTTGTTTGTTTTGTTGTTTGTTTTTCCAAACAGGAGTTCTCTGTCTGATAGCCCTGGTTGCCCTGGAACTCTTTGTAGACTAGCCTCAAACTCAGAGATCTGCCTTCGGTTGCCTCCCAAGTTCAAGAAATAAAATTATAACCTTTATTTATAACCATGCCTGGCTTAAATATGAGTTTTCAGGATTCCATAGGGGAAAAGATAATTTCTGAAATCTCCATCTCTTTGCTGCTTCCTGTTGCAAGTTAGGGAAAGAATATAATCTAAATGTAGGCACAGTATAGAATGTCCTAGCTGGTTATTACTTTAAAATAGTTTATACTTAAAAGTCTGCAAGAAAACAAATGAGATTTGCTAACTAATTAAGAAGCAGAAAATGCCAAGAACATTTGAGTCTCCAGGTATGCAGTGCTATCATTTTGAGACTTGCATTAAGTGGAATGAATTTGGTATCCCTGGCTTCTTGTGTCAGGAGGGTAAGTTCAGACATTTAGTTGAAGAATCCTCTGTGTTTCTCTTGAATTCTCCAGAAGGCACACAGTGACTGCCTGCTCAGGTGTGTGTTATTGCTAAGAACACTACTGTACCTGAGTGGAGGGAGAATTTTGCAAGGGAGAATGGAAACCAATAAAAAAGATTCTAGTTGCTGTTTGTTTTGTTTTGTTTTGTTTTTCAGAGTCTCAAACAAGTGTGATACTCACTGTAGGTGTCTATTTTACCTCTACTTTATTCTAGCTACTTTTGAATACTGACAATACTAACTAAAAAATAAAGGAAAAGAGTGATTGTGATATTTAAGTTATTTGAACAAATTTTAGCTACAAAACATAAAAGAGCCACATTTTCCTTTGACTTTGCTTGGCGTTTATTCTACTCCAGGTATGCTCAGGTCAACGGATAACATAATAAATAAAGCCAGCCAGCTAAATGAAAAGCTAAAGAGAGAACACTTTTTAAAAATATATTTATAAATATATAAATAAATACATAAATATATATACACATAAAATTTGACTGTATGTGAGTACACTGTCGCTGTCTTCAGGCACACTAGAAGAGGGCATCAGATCCCATTACAGATGGTTGTGAGCCACCATATAGTTGTTGGGAATTGAACTCAGGACCTTCAGAAGAGCAGTCAGTGCTCTTAACCGCTGAGTCATCTCTCCAGCCCCGAGAGAACACTTTTTGTGTGTGTGTGTGTGGTTTTTCGAGACAGGGTTTCTCTGTGTAGCCCTGGCTGTCCTGGAACTCACTTTGTAGACCAGGCTGGCCTCGAACTTAGAAATCCGCCTGCCTCTGCCTCCTGAGTGCTGGGATCAAAGGCGTGTGCCACCACGCCCGGCCCAAAAGTCTCAATTTTACTTTCTCTACAAACTAGGCCAAGGGCTGGAGAGATGGCACTGTGGTTAAGAGCACTTCCAGAGGAGGAGGCAGTGGTAGCCTGGTGTGATGACGTTCCCTTCCCAGTGTCCAAATGGCTTAGAGTCTGTTGATCCCTGTCCAGGGGGATCTAACACTCTTTTTGCCTGCTTGGGCACCACACACATAGTACACAAACATACATGCTGGTAAAACTCTATACACAATGCATAAATAAGAAAAAATGTAGGCCAAGAAGAGGATGGAGAGGTAAGTGGAAGCACACAATTTAATCTTTCTGAAAGAATGTTTCCAGGGCGGGGAGAAGGTTCAGTGGGTAAACCAACTGCTGCTGTGCAGGCCTGGCAACTGGAGTTCAGATCTCCAGAACCCATGTAAGGAGCCAGAAGCAGCTCATCTGTCTCATCTCAGAGCAGGCCTGCCAGGAGAGGGGAGGCAGACACAGGAGAACGGCCCGAAGGTCTTAGACCAGCTAACCTGGTATTATCAAGATAGAAGGCAAGGACCAACATCTGAGATTGTCCTCTAACTGCCCACCCCAGGCAGGTTTCAAATTCAGGAGGGCTAGATAGGAAGACCATGCCCCTGAGAGAAGTTTAAGCCACATAATAAGAGCCTATCTACAACAGCAAAGGCAGAGAGAAAGAGAGGAGAAATTTATTATGAAAAGATATAATATCTGAAAGTTAATTTTCTTCCTCTTCTTTCTTCTTCCTCCTCTTCCTCTTTCTTCTTCTCTTCTTATGTAGAGTCAAGGTTTCTCTACGTAGTCTTGTTGTCCTGGAGCTCACTATACCCTCTTGCTCACAGAGATATGCCTGTCTCTGCCTCCTGAGTTCTATAATTAAAAGCACTACTATTTAATAAAAGTAGGTTTCAACTTTTTGCCAGAAGTAGTGGCACAGTTCCAGGGCAACTAGAACTGCACAAAGAGACCCTGTTTCTTTTCTATTCTTTTTCTTTTCTCAATAATAATCTTCACATTTATGAAACAAAGATAACACAGATTTATTTTTGGTATTTCACTGGATACTTTACATTTGATTCAACTCCCCAAAGACCTAAGTTACTAAATAGAGTTCTCCTCTACCACCCATGAGGACAGGACCAAAGGAAGATAAGTCAAACTCTCAGCTTGATCACAGCACAAAAGCTACAAACAAAATGAACAGAAATTTGTTTTGTTTTGTTTTGTTTTTTTCGAGACAGGGTTTCTCTGTATAGCCCTGGAACTCACTGTGCGCCACCACAGAATTTTTTTTTAAAAGAGCAAACCAACTACAGTAGCCTAGGCCTTTGATCACAGTTCCTTCAAAGGCAGAGACAAAATTATAAATTCAAGACTTATCCAGGCTCCAGGGTGAGCTTAGGTCCAGCCTGGGCAACTTAGAAGGAATTTGACTCAAAAGAAAGAAAAAGCCTGGGCTGGAGAGATGGCTCAGTGGTTAAGAGCACAGACTGCTCTTCAGAAGATCCTGAGTTCAAATCCCAGCAACCACATGGTGGTTCACAACCATTCATAATGAGATCTGATGCCCTCTTCTGGTGTGTCTGAAAGCAGCTACAATGTATTTAGATATAATAAATAAATGAAGGAAAGAAAGAAAGAAAGAACCGGGTGTGGTGGCGCAGCACACCTTTAATCCCAGCACTCGGGAGGCAGAGGCAGATGGATTTCTGAGTTTGAGGGCAGCCTGGTCTACAGAATGAGTTCCAGGACAGCCAGGGCTACACAGAGAAACCCTGTCTTGAAAAACCAAAAAATAAAAAGGGGTGGGGGTGGGGGCTGAAAGGTATAGGTCAGTAGTGGAGCATTTGCCTAGAGTGGATAAGGTATTGACTTCAACAAACACTAGTGGGAGGAGTGGGCAGGGGGCAGGGGAAGGCGGCATTACTTGTGTAGCCCAGGAGGACACAACATGGTTGTAAGAGTCAAAAAGCCTTCTGAAGCTCCTTTTTTTTAGGTACAATTCGAAACACTTGGATTTCCTGTACCCTTTTTTTTCATCTTTTAAACAATAATAGGGGCTGGAGAGATGGCTCAGCGGTTAAGAGCACCGACTGCTCTTTCAAAGGTCGTTAGTTCAAATCCCAGCAACCATCTGTAATGAGATCTGTCGCACTCTTCGGGTGCATCTGAAGACAGCTACAGTGTACTTACATATAATAAATAAAAACCAATTACAGGAGGCCAGGGATACAGCTGAATGATACGGTGTTTGCCTAACATGGCCAAGGCCCTAGGTTCAAGCCCAACACTGCCAGAAATGTAAGCTAAATATGCTTTTCTCTGGCTTCCCAGTCAGCAACATTTGGCATCTGAAATCTGTTTCCATTTACTGTATTAACCCTTTAAGATCAGATTCTTTGTCTTATTCACCAGGTGGTAAAATTACCTTGTGCCTAATAGTACCCAATAATTAATGAAAAATTAGAATGACTTAACGTTGTTAAGAAATTATTATTAGCTGGGCCTGTGATCCCACTGAAAAATAAGACTATGGCAATGCTCAGGAATTTGAGGCTCATGTTACATAGGAAAAGTGTCTCAAAAAAAGGAAAAACCAAGGGGCTGGAGAGATGGCTCAGCAGTTAAGAACACTGATTGATCTCCCAGAGGTCAGTTCCCAGCAACCACAAGATGGATCACAACCATCCACCACCACCCACAAAAGAATTTATCATTGTGGGGGCTAGTGAGATGGCTCAGTGGTTAAGAGTGCCTACTGCTCTTCCGAAGGTCCCGAGTTCAAATCCCAGCAACCACATGGTGGCTCACAACCATCCGTAACGAAATCTGATGCCCTCTTCTGGAGTGTCTGAAGACAGCTACAGTGTGTACTTACATATAATAAATAAATAAATCTTTAAAAAAAAGAATTTATCATTGTGTCTAAGACACATTGGTCATTCAACTAATACATATGTAGTACTTACTACTTACTCTTTTTAAAAATCTTTGTTTGTTTTTCAAGACAGGGTTTCTCTGTATAGTTCTGGCTGTCCTGGAACTCACTCTGTAGACCAAGCTGGTTTTGAACTCAGAAATTCATCTGCCTCTGCTTCCCAAGTGCTGGGATTAAAGGTGTACTCCACCACTGCCCGGCTTACTTACTATTTACAAAGCACGGCCCAAAGTGTTGTAAACTTATTTATTTAGCTCTGTGGGAAAAAAAAAATTTTATCCACGAGCAATTAAATACCTTGTCTCAAATTCACATAGCTAGTAAGCAGCGGAGTTAGGACTCTGAGTCAAGTACTTTCACACTAAATTATTCTGTCTCAGAAGAAGCAACAACAGTTAAAGATTCCTTTTGGGGTGTAAAGTTGTGGTATAACAAGAGCCCTGTGGGCTGGGCGGAAGTTTGTCGTTCTCTATGCCTGTTTTTGTCTTTGTGCATTCTGGGCTAGTATAGCATTTTTGGAATTGGGTAGGGTTCTTACAAGTGTAACCCGATACCAGCTATTCCTAATGCCTGGGTTTCTCCGACCAATTGCTCCTTTGTCTATTCTTGGGCAAGAGCAAGAGCAGATAAATGCAACCAGTGTGAAGAAGAGGCGTGCGGATGTCCCAGAGTGCGTGGCACGGCGAGCACCGAGCCACCAGCAGGCCCTCTCCACGCCCGCCCTCCCGGCCAGTGGCCTGCGCCTCCTGCGGCCCCTCCCGCACAGCACGGTGGCTCAGCCCCGCCGCGCCCGGGCCTAAGGGGAAAAAGTTTCCAAACCTCGCTTCTCCGCGCTGATTGGCCGAGTCAGACGCGTCCCGAGAGCGGCAGCCAATGGGAGGCGCGAACCGCGCGGTGCCGGCGAGGCTGGTGGGCAAGAAAGGCCTGCTAGCCCGCGCTCGCTGGGATCGTCGCCGCCCGGGCGGGGTAAGTGGAGCCAGGCTGCGGGCAGGTCTCTGGCACGCCCGCAGCACCCACCCGACGTATCCCCCATTCCTGCCCTCCTCAGCTTTCCACCCTCCATCCGTGAGCTCCGCCGCTCGCCCTGGCCAACTCTCTTCCTCTTCTGCTGGCTGCTTTACTTCTCTCGAACGTCCTCAAGACCCGTGCCCACGCCGCCCCACGGCCCCCGAGTTCTTCGTCTGCCCCTTCACCCCACAGTTCCCGGGTCCCCAACTGCTGCCGCACGGATACCAACCTATATCCAACCTTCCCCTCGATGCCTTTGGGTCTCGGCCGCTGGACGTTTCAAATTTCCCTAGACAGCACTTTGGATCGGATAAACTTTATCCGACAAAGGGTGATAGTGCTTACCCCACACCTTGGATGTTGGCCCAGCTCACCTACCTCTTTGAGGTCCTGGGCAACCCGGAGTCACCTTGACTCCAGAGCGAGTTTATATTTCCTAAATCATCTCGGCATTTTGCCAGGTTGTGCATCCTTCTGCTTTTTAGCCGGATCCTTCCTCAACTTCTCTGGCTGGGTGGGGATTTGTAATTTGCTCTGCCACCTGTTTCTGTGTGTTGTGTGCTAGGATAACATTTTAGGACTCAGAAGGGGGTGCTTTTGAAGTATAGTCTGATACAAACTACTCCAGAGCACCCCTCTTCCCCAACACAGTGGTATTCAACCAGTTTTGAGGTTTAAGTAATTCCCCTTTTAGAATTCCATGTGGAGTTCAATAAGAGGAACTTACAGAGCTATGACCAACCTGAAGTCACAGGTGCCTCTGATGTGTGTAGTTTATCTTGATTTGGATAATGGTTTGCTACCTTGACTTAACCTGAGGGGATATTATTTTTGCTTCTAAAGTTCTACCTTAGAACTTAGGAGTCTGGTGAGATTAAACCCCCTTTCTTTCAGTGGGAATTTCCTAGCGTGAGCCTCTGTAGCCTGTACTGGGGTTGTGGATGAAGGTGCTTGGTATAAGGCCCAACTCACGGTGGGTGTTAAAGAAATGGTTAAGAGGGGCCCAGACCACAGGAAGAATTCCTCAGCACCTTTAGCTGGGTGGTAGTGGCGCACACCTTTAATCCCAGCACTTGGGAGGCAGAGGCAGGGGGATTTCTGAATTAGAGGTGAGCCTGGTCTACAAAGTGAGTTCCAGGACAGCCAGGGCTACACAGAGAAACCCTGTCTCGAAAAAAAAAAACCAAAAAAAAAAAGATAAAAAAATAAAATTAAATTTAAAAAAATTGAAGAGAGAGAATAAAATGACCTAACAATAGTTACTGTTCTTATTCTTACTTAAATATAAGTTCTTTTCCTTTTATTTATTTTTTTAATGTACTTGCCACCGCTCCCCACCCCCATAGTAACTGAGAGTGAACCCTGGGCCTTTTGCATTCTAGACAGGGCTCTATTCCTGAGCCCTGCCTTAGCCCACCAATGATAACCTTTTAAAACTTCAAATGAAGCCACTTTTTCAACTCAAAACCACAGCACTCACCTTAATCAGAATAATAGACAGTTCCTTCTGGAACTCAAGATGAATTAGAGTGGCTCATCCACCCCACCCGCTTACTGAACTCTCGTTACAGTACAAAGACTGTAATAAATTAAGGTGTTTACCATATTCGGTGGTAGGGGTCACAGCAGGGAAAACCCTAGAAGAGTTTGGGTCAGGAAGGCTAGAAGTCAGCTCAGAACACATTTTAGGTTTTGATACTGTACTGGCTGGTTTTGTGTGTCAACTTGACACAAGCTCTGGAGTTATCACAGAGAAAGGAGCCTCCCTTGAGGAAATGCCTCCATGAGATCCATCTGTAAGGCATTTTCTCTTATTAGTGATCAAGGGTGGGAAGGCCCATTGTGGATGGTGCCATCCCTGGACTGATAGTCCTGGGTTCTATAAGAAAGCAAGCTGAGCAAGCCAGGGGAAGCAAGCCAGTAAGCAGCATTCCTCTATGTATGGTCTCTGTTATCAGCTTGCCCCGTGTAAGTGAGTTTCTGCCCTGACTTCCTTTGGTGATGAACAGCAATGTGGAAGGGTAAGCTGAATAGACCCTTTCCTCCACAACTTGCTTCTTGACTAAGACAGATATATACAAAGATGTTAGGTAAAACCATGGTATGGGCAATGAATGGCTTTCAGAGAAACAAAAAATAGCACAGATAATTTGCCTCTGATTTGCAACATTTTAACTCCACAATCCTGAAGTTCAGTCATTTGGTCTTGTAGAATCTTTAACATAGGTGCAGCTGGTCCTAATTCTTTCTTTCCTTCCTTCCTTCCTTCCTTCCTTCCTTCCTTCTGGAAACTTCAGTTCACAATATATTACTGTAAATTGTATTTCTTTTACCAAAAATTCATTATAAAGAATTGTGTTAGGTACAAGTTCAAACTCAGTAGCTTATTCTGGCACTTTCCAGTACCTTTCTATCCCTTGTTACAGAGAGGGAGACAACAGCTATCCAGACTGCTTTTGAAGAACTGGCCAGGATGAAAACTGGCCATACTGGCGCCCCCTTGTCTCTTAGAGTTAGCTATTACCTCAAGCTGCTACCTGGGCCTCTTGCTGATGTTTGAACTAGCCAATCATGTGAAACCTTGCCAATTTCCCCAACCGCCTACCCCATTACTATAAAAGCTTCTAATTTTTGAGCCTCGTGGTTGACTCTCCCACCTCTTGCATGGGTTGGGTGTCGTCGTCGCCCCGCGGAGCTCCGTGAATAAACCTCCCTCATGTGTATTACATCAAGATGGTCTTTCGTAATTCCTTGTGTGCGCGAACTCCTGAGACGCGAGTGGGGTCTTTTTTCATAGACCTAACACTTTTCTACCTTAGTGCATATAGTTCTGATTTAACATCATGGTTTCCCAGTTGTCCTGTGCTGGTAGTTCTTCATGTTAGAGAATGGCGAGTGGCCCTTTGAGGACAAGGACATGTCCTTGCATGTCTTTGTACTTAAGCAGCAAGAAGACAAGCTAGGCTTAGTGACTCTTGATGTGTTTGACCTGGAACTTGCTCTATAGACCAGGCTGGCCTCGAACTCAAGGAGATTCTCTTGTCTTTGCCTCCCAAGTGCTGGGATTACAGGTGTCCACCATCACCTAGCTCCCATTCACTTCTTGTTTTGATAGAGACATAAACTTAAAGTGGAGAAGCGTATTGGTTCATGTATATCAAGTATTGGTGATCAACTTGGCTAGCTTTCTTCACTCAGACATCACCTTATTTCTTTCCTAGAAAGTTGAAATTAGAGGTGTGTGTCTTGAGTGTGTTCTTAGACAGTTTTGTAGATTTAATTTTGGGGGACCCCTCCCAACAAGACTGAGGAGATGACTTAGCCACTAAAGCTCTTATTTCAAAGTGTGAGGACCTAAGTGGTGTCCCCAGCACTAAAAAGCTGGTGTGATGGTGCACAGCCGTGATTTACAGTACCTGGCTTGGGGGACGGGGCGGGGCCCTGAGGCTTGCTGCCCAGCGCAGCAGAATGTGAGCCTCGGGTTCAATGAGAGACCTTGCCTCAAAAAAAAAAAAAAAAAAAAAAAAAAAGGTGGAGCGTGATAGAGGAAGACACCTGATGTCGCTTCTGACCCTGCATGCACACAACCACCTGCACACGCACACACACCCCACTTCTGGCTCCTCTTGCACGGGAACACTTGCACATACACAGAAACCCCATGCTGAAATGAATTCTTAGAAGTGTAAAACCGGGCTGGTGAGATGGCTCAGTGGGTAAGAGCACCCGACTGCTCTTCCGAAGGTGATAAGTTCAAATCCCAGCATCCACATGGTGGCTCACAACCATCCGTAATGAGATCTGGCGCCCTCGTCTGGAGTGTCTGAAGACAGCTACAGTGTATTTACATATAATAAATAAAATAAATCTTAAAAAAAAAAAAAAAGAAGTGTAAAACCAAGTTACAGGAAACAGGTGCTTTTTAAAATTTGCTTTTTGAATTTTGTGTAGTGTGTATGCTTGTTAGCATGGAGGTACTGTGTGGAGTACCAGAAGTCTATGAGAGGACTCTTTCTTCAGTTGTTTTCCATCTTAACTTTTGTATTTATTTATTTTTAAGGCTCACTGAACTTGAAACTCCTTAGTTGGGCTAGGCTGGCTGGCCACTGAGCTTTAGAGATCTTGCCTATCTCTGTCTCCCCACACCTAGCACTGGGATTCTAGAACGCCAATGTGCAGCTTTTTACGTGGGTGTTTGGATTTGAACTCAGGCTCTCGTGTTTGTATGAGAGCCCTTTACTGGTTGAGCCATCTCCCCTGCCCTACCAAACGTTTGTGTGACCTTGAATGGGAAAGATTGGTCCACAGAGGCGTAAGATAGCAGCACCAAGGCATTGAAAAGCAAGTTACCAACACATGAGTAATATAAATGGACATCATATTCTCTTGTTTTTTGTTTTTTAAAAGATTTATTTTATTTATTATATGTAAGTACACTGTAGCTGTCTTCAGACACTCCAGAAGAGGGCGCCAGATCTCGTTACAGATGGTTGTGAGCCACCATGTGGATGCTGGGATTTGAACTCATCACCTTCGGAAGAGCAGTCGGGTGCTTTTACCTGCTGAGCCATCTCACCAGCCCCCTCTTGTTTTTTTATAGTTCTTGGAATTAAACCCCTGTGCCTTAGCCGAGCTTTCCCCTGACTGAGCTGCTTACCCAGTTCTTTGTTTCAATTTTATTTTTGAGATAAAAGTCTTGGTCTTTCTAAGTTCTCTAGGCTGGACTCCCATTTAGGAATCCTCTGCTTCACGTGTCGTAGTAGCTGGGATTGTAGGCGTGGACCACCACTCTGTTCTAGTGTTCATTTTTAAGATAGCAGGCACACAGCTATGTGTACTGTAACCTGGTATTAACACCTATTATAATGGTGTTTTTAAAAGATGGTGGTCCAAACTGACTTCCTGCCAATCTATGTGCAACTTTGCAGTTCTTGCATTGACTTCAAAAGAAGACATGCTACATTTGGGTCTAGGTGCTTCCACCACTGCTTCTTGGTTGTTAGAGATGATCAAGGGCTGCGCTAGCTGCTGCCTCTGGCTGTTCCTGCACCTCTTTCTTCCCCCCTTTGCCCTCCTCTTTTTTCCCCTTCTCTCTTCCCTTCTCTTACTCCTTCTCATTTTTTTCTCACTATCATCTCAGGGTTCATGTGCCCCAGGAGGCCCTCTCAAGGATGACCTTGAACTTCTGATCCTCCTGCCTCTGTCTTCCTGGATGCTGAGATTACAGGCCTGCAAGGGATGGAACTCTAGACTTCACAAATGTTAGGTAAACCCTGTACCAACTGAGCTGCATCCAGGTCTCTGCATTGCCATCAGTGATTGCTTTGCCTGTCTCCTAGAGCAGAACAGCCTAAAGAGGTTAAAGCCTCTTGAAAAGTTATTACACAGTAAACTTCAATAAGCTCTGAAAGAAATGACTCTTCGTGAGACATTTTGCGTGCTTTCTGTGGTAGAGAGCAGTGCTTTTTGTGAGACAACCGTTTGTGAGACAATTCCAAAGAAAAAGAAAAATCTTATATTTTGAAGACTGCAGTTTCATAAGCAAGAGATGTAGCTGTCACTTATCTCTTGTGGCTTTCCCCCTCCTTTTGAAATGTTTTTAGAATGTATATGGTTTTGATGGACATGCCATTCCTATGCTGCTAGTCGGTGTGTTATCAAGCCCACTCCTGGTCTCTGCTCCGTTTCTCTGCAGTACTTGAGATCCAGATTCATAGACTTTTCTCTATAATGAGGGCCTCGTCCTCCCATCTGTGAAAGCAACACTTTAATGATGGTTTGTTTGTGCCCTATGGAGAGGGTGCGGGCCTGTTGGAGTGGGCGTGGCCCTGTTGGAGTAGATGCGTCATTGTGGGTGTGGGCTTTAAGACCCTTATCCTAACTGCCTGAAAGCCAGTATTCTGCTAGCAGCCTTCAGATGCAAATGTAGAACTCTCAGCTCCTCCTGTACCATGTCTGCCTGTTGATGATACTGGACTAAACCTCTGAACCTGTAAACCAGCCCCAGTTAAGTGTTGTCCTTCTAAGAGTTGCCTTGGTCATGGTGTCTATTCACAGCAGTAAAACCCTAACTAAGACAAACACCTCCCCTATAACCCCCACACACAACTTCCATCAGTTTCTTTCTGAAGATCAAGTTTTAAACTTCACTAGGCAAGAAAATAATGATTTGAGAAGTTTTTTATTTTTGTTTTTTTGTTTTTCCTGATGAGCACTGTGGCACATGCCCACAGTTATAGCACTTAGGAGGTTGAAGCAAAGGGTCATAAGTTCAAAGTCAGCATGAGATACATAATGAGTTCCGGGCCAGCTGGGGCTACATGGTAAGATCCTGTCTCAAAGACCTCTTTCCCTGCCCCCTCCTGTTTCCTTTTCTGCCTCACCCTTCCTCTTCTTTATATGGGTCCATGTTCACATGTCCATGTTCACATGTGTGCAGGTGTGTGTTCATATGGAGGTCAGAGCTTGTAAGACAAGGTCTGTTGTGTGTAGCATGTATACCAAGCTAGCTGGCTCATGAGCCTCTGAGGATCCTGTCTCTGTCTCTTGTAGTGATGTTTTTACAGCCAAAAAGTAGTGTTGCTTTTGTCTTGAAGGGTGATTTTTGTGTGTTTACAGTCTTGGTCACTCTCCACTTGTTTCTTTTGATAGTTTTTATACACTTATCCATTTTACTCCTTGGCCCTCCCCAGCCAGCCATGCCACCAGGATGAGCTTCTGAGTTGAAGAGTCTGTCTGTCACTAAGTGTCCCAGTAGCTCCTTGTGGCCACCAAGCATTCCTTCTTTTCTCCTTCTGTCCTTCTGTCTTTCCAGTGTCTTTCTCTGTGGCCCAGGTTAGCTAAGGATCTTACATCCTCCTGCCTTAGCTTCCCGAGTGTCCACCACTGTACAGTTTGGCAGTACGTTTGTTAATGTGTTTGAAAGGCTGCCTGTGATTTAGCCCTGGAGTTCAGTCTCTGCTCTTTCCCTCCTCCACTTTCAGCCTTCCTTGGCTCCCACATAAGACTAGCTACTGCTCTTCTGTCCGTGAGTTTGGTGTCCTCTTTTTCCCCTCATCCACCTATTTTCCTATTCTACTTTTCTTTGAGACAGGGTCTCAGACTGGCCTTGAACTTGTGACCTTTTGGCCTCAGTTTCCTGAGTGTTGGGATGCCAGAGGCACTATGCCCAACTCTTCCCACGCTACCTATATGAGTTTTGGGAATCTGTCTCACAGTGCGGCTTCTCAGGGGCTCATTGATGCCCAAACGTACCAACAGTTAATCTACACGGCTAGCCATGTGTTGTGGGTCAGCATCCCATGCAGAGCAGGGTTCTGTCCCTGTGCTCCCCTGGGGCTGAACAGTAATTTATATATAACCTCCCTCTCCAGAGGAGCCCGGGATCTAGAAGACATCTTATTTGAATCTAAGAGCTAGGTACTAAGTGTTTGTAGGGAGATTTACATAAACCCTGGGCTGCAACTGAAGGTAGGCTACTTTTTATTTGGATTTAGTTTTGGTTTTAGAGGAAGCATTTTTTTTTTTAATTTGATCTAGCATGAAGTTTGGGCTTTTAGGGTCTTCACCCAGAAAAGTCACTAATCATTTTCAAACTTTCCTCCTAGACATCATGCCACAGGAAGAGTGAGCTCTTGCCCATTTTACCATGGAGGAGTCGGGAAAGACATTTGAATCAGAGGAGGAAGAAACAAACTATTGGAGAGACCTGGCCATGACCTACAAACAGAGGTCAGCCCTGCAGCTTCCCTCCTTGTTTTCCCGGGGAGTAGGGTGGGCACCATGCCTTCGGCCTTATCGTGAGATGAAGAAACTAGGATCACTTTTATCTATAGAAGCTCCTGAGCAATTGGGAACTCAGCCTGCCTAAGGCAGCAGCTGTGAGAGGTAGAGTTGGGATTTGAACTACAAACTGCGTCAGCTAACCATTCTAACATCTCATTGTATGTTCTAGATGGGTCTTTGTCTATGTCAGGTCTTCTATGGGGAAGACGATTTACCTGTACCTATCAAAATAGACTGTTGCTGGAGAGTTGCTCAAGGTCAAGAGCACTTGTTTTTGTAGAGGATCCAGGGTCAGTTCACAGCGGCCACATGGTGACTCACAGCCGCCATCCTTAACTCTATTTCCAGAAGACCCAGTACCTTCTTCTGATCTCCTTGGGCATTAGGCTTGCATTTGGTCTACATACATGCAGGCAGGCAAAACACTTGTACAGTAAGATTGAAAAAAGATAGCCTCTTGAAGATTTTAAAATTGAAAAGTTGGTGTTTCAGTGCATGGATCTAAAAGTGCTGAGAGAGAGAGAGAGAGAGAGAGAGAGAGAGAGATTGATTCAACACTGTAATTCAGACTGGTCTTGAATTCTTGAGCCTCCTGCCTAAGATTATAGCTGTGTACTTCACTGCCAGCTCTTACAAACTGTTGTCTTTTCCATGAAAATGGGAATAATGCTGACCGAATAAAGTCATGATCCACGCACCCTACTTTGTGGCACACTACCAGCATCATTAATCCTGTGATGAATTTATTTGTAATACTGCCACAGGGCGGAGAATACACAGGAGGAACTCCGAGAATTCCAGGAGGGAAGCCGCGAATACGAAGCTGAGTTGGAGACTCAGCTGCAGCAAATTGAAACCAGGAACCGGGACCTCTTGTCAGAGAATAACCGCCTTCGCATGGAGCTGGAGTCTGTGAAGGTGAGGGATGGGGGACATATGTATAGGTAGGGATGGCTGTGGCAAGCAGGGGTTCCGTGGCTCAGGAAGTGAGGAAGTGACTGCACCAGGCCCACTCCCTTCTGCCATCCCTGTGCTTGTGGTTTCTGGGCTTTTCTGCTCCAGTAGGTTGAAGTCCATGAAAAGCAGGCTATATATATATACAGCCTACAGCCCTATACGTGGCCTATAGCCCTATACATGGCCTACAGCCCTATACATGGCCTACAGCCCTTTGTGGTGGTGTCTTATATACATGGCCTACAGCCCTTCGTGGTGGTGTCTTATATACATGGCCTACAGCCCTTCTTGGTGGAGTCTTATATACATGGCCTACAGCCCTTCTTGGTGGTGTCTGTTCTGATTTCACAAGGGACATGGCAGGGAGAGTGCTTCAGAGACTTGCAGTGTCAGAATTGTAGCTCCTTGAACCTGAGTCAGGTAGCCCAGGCCCACTGAGCAGCCCTGAATTTACTATGTAGCTGAGGGTGGCCTTTGACTCCTTGCATTCGCCTCCCAAGTGCTAGGATTAAAGGGAATCAGATGCTAAGATTTATGAAGTTTTCCAGAAAAAAAAAACCAAAACAGGGTTTCTAACTTCCTTGGAGAGAGACACCTGGTTTCATAAGGCCTGCACTAGTCCACACCAATGGATAGTTGGGCCCAGCATGTCCTGGTCACACCAAATATTATCTTTTTGTTTGTTTGTTTGTTTGTTTTTTTTTGTTTTTCGAGACAGGGTTTCTCTGTATAGCATAGCCCTGGCTGTCCTGGAACTCACTTTGTAGACCAGGCTGGCCTCGAACCCAGAAATCCACCTGCCTCTGCCTCCCGAGTGCTGGGATTAAAGGTGTGCGCCACCACGCCCGGCCTCAAATATCGTCTCTTGCTCTTGTCCTATGTAGGGTTCAAATTTCTTGTTGACCCTGGAAGTATTTTCATTTGGCCTCTGAAACAGGCAATGAGGAATTGTTACTCTTCAGTTACTTCAGAAACTTTGAGCTTGCAGAAGACCTCTTCATTACATCCTTTGGCCAGAGGCATGAGGCTTCACACAGAGACTAAGGGAAAAAATACTGCAGAGAGAGCCTGCCACTTGTCACTGCCTATTAGTCACCTATGGTGGGTGTATCAACTGTTCATCCAGCAGCCTGTGAGGCATCAAGCAGCAGGTACTGAGCCTCCATCAGCTGACAGTGAAAGCCCTGTGAGACCACAGTTTTCATGTCCTAAACTCAAACTATCTGAATCCGTACAGGCAGAGGATCTGGGTCTCCGCATCTTAATGATCTAGGACCCAGTTTCCTTTTGCTATGTGCAGCCACTTGCTTTTGTCTTCTTGCCAGGAAAGCCCTGAAGCCTTAGGATGTAGAAGGTCGCTTGATGTTGTCAACCTATAAATCACTTAAAGGCCACTGTGATCATTCTTCTTTCACAGGGCCTCTCATCCCACACTCTGGTCTGGGCACTATTTATTACCTCCTGTTCATCTGACTGAGTCTCACAATAGCTTTGCTTTTTCTTTTTTGTTTTTTGTTTGTTTGTTTGTTTGGTTTTTTGGTTTTTTTGAGACAGGGTTTCTCTGTGCAGACCTGGCTGTCCTGGAACTCACTCTGTAGACCAGGCTAGCCTCAAACTCAGAAATCCACCTGCCTCTGCCTCCCAAGTGCTGGGATTACAGGCATGCACCACCACTGCCCAGCCATAGCTTTGCTCCTTGAATCTAGGCAGGAAGAGGAGTTAGCTTTTCTCTCCTTTTTAAAAACTTCCTTGATGGCCTGTGTGGTGGTTTGAATAGGAATGGTCCCATAGTGTCTTGTGTTTGAATGCTTTGCCCATAGGGAGTGGCACTGTTAGGTGGTGGTGGCCTTGTTAGAGTAGGTATGGCCTTATTGGAGGAAGTGTGTCACTGTGGAAGCAGACTTTGAAGTCTCATATGCTCAAGCTAGGTCAAGTGTGGCAGTCTCCTGCTGCCTATGAATCTAGATGGAGAACTCTCACCTCTTCCTCTTGTACCATGTCTTCTGCCTACCTGCCACCATGCTTCTCACCATGGTAATAATGGGTGAAACCTTTGAGCCTGTAAGCCAGCCCCAATGAAATGTATTCCTTTATAAGAGTTGCCATGGTCATGGTGTCTCTTCACCGCAGTAGAAGCCCTAACTAAGACAACCTGCGTGGAGATTGCTAAGTGTTTTTGCTTGAAGAGTACATGCTCTGGTGGCCCTGATCTTGGCTGGGTTATTTGTTGCAGATCAACTTTGGACCAGGCAAGTTACTGAGTCTTATTTTCCACATCTCTGGTGTGGGCTCAGATGAATTAACACACAGTAGATTCATAAGTGTTAACTGCTCCAGATAGGCAGCAGCTAACCAGTGAGGTGTTATCAGAACTGTTCCTCGCTCTTGGAAAGCACCGGCCAGTCAAACTGCTCTTCCTTTCCATTGCTGTGGACTGTCTTGGATCAAAAAGTCAAGCAACTAAAGTAATCCCTGCCGTTCTGCTCAAGCACAAAGCCGCACCGTATTGAGTTGTAACTGGGGACTGAGTGAGTGCTTGTGACTAGGGACACCTTGAATGATTCATTTGAAGGTCAATGGGCTCTGCAAGGACCAGGTGAGAGTGGACAGGATAGCATGTAGCAGGTGGTGAGAGGATTGGCAGGCACATGCTTGGGAAAGTTGGAGCATGCATTCTTTTTTTTTTTTTTTTTTTTTTTTTTAATATTTATGTATTTAATGTGAGTACACTGTGGCTGTACAGATGGTTGTGAACCTCAATGTGGTTGTTCCACCTCTGCTCGCTCTGGTCAACCCCACTCACTCAGTCCCTGCTTGCTCCGGCCCAAAGACTTATATATTATTGTACATAAGCACACTGTAACTGACTTCAGATGTACCAGAAAAGGGCATCAGATCTCATTACAGGTGGTTGTGAGCCACCATGTGGTTGCTGGGATTTGACCTCAGGACCTTGGAAGAGCAGTCAGTGCTCTTATCCACTGAGCCATCTCGCCAGCCTTGGGGCGTGCATTCTTTGAATGACAGTCACTTGTCCTTCCCAGCGTCTTCTGTTGTCCTGGCCAGTTGTGTGTCAAGCTGGAGTCATCTAAAAGGAGGGAACCTCGTTGAGAAAATGTCTCCACTATAGGGCATTTTCTTAATTAGTGGTTATTGGAGAGGACCTGTCCTGTTGTGCATGCAGCCATCCCTGGGCTGCTGGTCTTGAGTTCTATAAGAAGGAAGGCTGAGCAAGCCATGAGGAGCAAGCCAGTAAGCAGCACCCCTCCATGGCCTCTGCATCAGCTCCTGCCTCCAGGTTCCTGCACTGTTTGAGTTCCCGTTCTGACTTCCTCTGATGATGAACAGTAATGTGGAAATACAAGCCAAATGAACTCTTTCCTCCCTAAATTGCTTTGGTCGTGGTGTTTCATCACAGTACTAATAACCCTAACTAGGACAACAACTGCTTCTCATCTGAAATTTCAGGTCTGTGGAGAGAAGGTTCTGTTGACTGAGCTCAGGGGAGGCTGAGACAGGAGGCCTGAAGCTGCCTCATAGGGGTCATATGAAGAAATACCTCAGAGACCCTAAAATGAAGAGAGAGACATTCCTTAGGATGTTGGGGTCATACTGAGACTGTGCCTCAGGTGAGGACTGAGAAAGCTTGTACAAAAGCCCCCATACCGCATAAACTGACTCTACCTGGAAGGTGGGAGTACAGGAGGATCCTTTGCTTCTTGGTTACACAGCTCGTTACATAGCTCGTTCAAGGCCAGTCTGACACACATGAGATACTATCTCAAGGAAAGAAGATGAGGTACTGTTGCTGGAGTGGAAGGAGGGGAAGAGCTTATATTCAGTGGCCAAAGCCATCAAATGCCTTGAACAGGTAGATAGCACCATCCAGGAGTGCCATCCTGTATTTGATGGTGGGATGATGATAAGGAAGGGATGCAAACATGGATTGTCAGTCTTCACTCGCTGACTAGGCTTCTGGTCTGTTCTGCAGGAGAAGTTTGAGATGCAGCACTCAGAGGGTTACCGGCAGATCTCAGCCTTGGAGGATGACCTGGCGCAGACAAAAGCCATTAAAGACCAACTGCAGAAATACATCAGGGAACTGGAACAAGCCAATGATGACCTGGAAAGAGCCAAACGGTAGGCGGGGCAAGGAAAGTTTTGTGAGGTGACAACCACTAGGCCTGAGTGTGAAGAAATTAGTGCTGAGCATGACAAAGCCCTAAGGGCTCATGGACCAAATGGAATATGTTTACCATTTATGGTGTTCTGCCTGCCTTCCTGAAGTTGAGAGTTTTTGTCTGGTTTCTTCTTCCTCCAGTTTAAAAGACTGCCCTCAGGATTTCTTATAGAATAAGACTTTATTATGATGGACTCTTATGTCTCTGTGTTGCCTCCATTCTTGCATATATATGTGTATTGTGAATTCCCATGCACACCCTTGAACATTTGTGTTTGTGAATGTGGATGCACACTTAACAGAAATCAGAACAAGGTTGAGTATTTTTGGTCCTTACCTTCCATGTTAGACTCATGTGAGCTTTCAGGTCTGTGAGCTTCCAGACTGTCCTGTCACCCTGTAGGTATACTGAGACTGCAGACAGTCTCATTTTAACATGTCTAGCTTTTTCATGGCTTTTGGAGATTAGAATTCAGGTCTTCATCCTTGCGAGGCCCTATAGGCCCTCCCCTCTATAGATTTTGAGACAATGTCTTGTTGTATACCCTCCAGCTCACAGCTGTGTTGCTTCCTGACTTGTCTTCAAGGATCGGCTCTTCTCTTTTCTCCCTTGCTATTTTTCTTTTCTTTTTGAAACAGATTTTCTGGTGGGTTGAAACTCTGTGTATACCAGGTTGGCCTCAGATTCATAACAAGGCTCCTAATTGACACTCCTCCCACCCCCACCCCCAGTGCTGGAATTTCAGGTGTGCCGGCTTTCCATGCTGGCTTGGAGGGTTTTTTCATTAGATAGAGAATTCTGGCCTTCTGGCCTGACAGGCTTAGACTTTGAAGGTGATGTTGCAGTCTTCTGTAATTCTTGTTTCTCTATATGTCCCAAGAGCTGTTTTCTATCACTGCTCTCGGGATCTCATCAGCTTTGGTTTTCTGTGCTTTGGTGGACTGTGCTCCTTGGCAGGTCTCGGCCACCATATGCCAAAGAGATTATACCACACAGCACATCTCTTGCAAGAGATTTATTTGAAGCAGAGGTGGGTCTCAGAGTCGGGACATAAGAGAGAGACGGAGACAGAGAGAGCAAGAGAGTGGGTAGCAGGGACCCATTAAAGGGAGTGTGTCCCACTTAGTGGCTGGTGACTTAGCTGCTGGTGCTGAGGTGCTGAAGGTAGGCTGGGGCTAGCATTTGTCTTTCATCAAATTTAACTTTGGTCACTCTTCTTTTCTATTTGTCTGTCTGTTTGTTTGCTTGCTTGCTTTGGAGACAGGCTCTCACTAAGCGCCTCTGGCTGGCCTAGACCAGGCTTTCCTTAGATTTACAAAGATCCCCCTGGCTCCTCTTTCCTTTTGAGGCATGATCTGGATTCTGTCCAGATATGAATCCTGTCATACGGGTCTCAGAGGTTCGGTTCTTCCCATTTCTCTTTCTTTCATTCTCTCATGTGGTCTGTGCTTTATGTTGATACAGTTGTACAGCTACATTTGGAGGGTTGAGCTTGATTTGGGGCATCTTCCTCTGTTGCTTTTCATCGTAGTTTTTGAGGCAGGATTTTCCACTGAACCTGGAACTTGCTGTCCTGGCTAGACTGGCTGCCAGGCAGCTCCTAGGTTTCTCTTTTCTCCTACTTGCACACAGGGAGGTTTCATGCATTTGCCACCATACCCAGCTTTTATGCGCGTGCTGGGGATCCAAACCCAGGTTCTCAGGTTTGCACAGCAAGCACTTTACACACGGAGCCATTTCCCTAACCATTCATTTGTTTTCCCTTTAATCTTGTCTATTTGTATTGTTTTAATTTAAAATTCTCTTTCTTCTAATATGTTTTAAGCTGGTTATTGCTAAAATTCCTTCACAGGAGGAAGACTTAAACAACAGCTACCTCTCCTGAGGTCCAAACAAAAACCAAGGCATGATTCTTCTAAAGTTCACTTTGAGGAAACTGAGTTCACTGGGCTTCCTTACAGAGCATAGGTGAGGGGTCACTTACAGGGTATTGGTGCTTCTCCCCCAAAAGACCACACCTGGAAAGCCCACCTAGTGGAGTGAGCACTTCCCAGTGGCAGTGTAAATGGAGCCTTCCTCCCCTAGACGTCTGACTATTCTCTAACTCTTTGAGGCCACATGCAATTAAGGCAGAGTTTTGTAGTTGCATGTTTTAGGTAAGATACTCAGGTGAGAGTCTTGTGGCAACCCTCCATGTTGGGCTGTAAACACTCAACAAGCACAGCTGGGATGAAGCCTTTACAAGGGGATGCAGCCAGATGTGTCTAAACTCTCCACGATATCAGTTACTCCAAGATCCAGTCAGTCACTAGATTAAATGAGATTTGAATTTTGTTTTTTTGTTTTTTGTTTTTTGTTTTAAGGCATTTATTGTAGAAAGGCAGAGAGAAGGAGAAGCAGAGTGTGTGGCCATGGCCACATGGTGAGAGGTGGGGAAGAGAGAGGGAGAAGGAGGGAGAGAGGTGAAAGTAAGAGCAAGAAGGTAAGAGAGCAAGAGATAAGAGAGCATGAGATTTGATTTTAAACATTGTTTTTTTTTCAGAACTAGAATTTCCATTTTGTTGTGGTTGTTGTTTTTGTCGTGGTATCCTCCTCTTCCTCCCCCTTCCTCCTCCCCCCTTCTTCCTCTTCCTCTTCCCCCTTCCCCCTCCTCCTTCTTTATCTCTATTCCTTCTTCCTGCACTGAGCTTTCTTCCTGTCTCAGATCCTAAGCATAGTCACAGTGGCTGTTTTTAACCTTTGACCTATTTCCAGCAAGGTCATCTCAGTGTTGATCCAGTGATTGTCTTTTTCCTTGAACTCTGTCAGGTTTTCATTGTCTCATAAGTCTAGTTAGTTTGGGTTGGGTCGTGAACATTGTAGTCCATGTTTCTGAGCCTGGGGTCCCATTAGCTCTTTGCCTCTGTCTCCTTTCCCAGGCAGATCACATAGCTGAACTTGTACTCCACACAGTTTGTAGCAGGCAGTAGCCAAAATGTCTTTGGTCACTTTTAGACTTTCCCTGTACTCAGGTTCAGAGGTCACCCAGAAATATGGGCAAGAGCTGTGCAGATTTTGAGGCCCCTTGGTGGTGCTGGTTTCTGTCACTACAGCTTTTTAAAATACAATTCTCTGAAGATGCAGAATCAGGAGCACTGCTCTCTGTTCCAGCATCTATTTCTGGATTTATATTTGGTCCAGTCTTCAGTTGGTAGGATATGCCCTGGCTAGTTTTATGTCAACTTGACTCAAGCTACAGTCATCTGAAAGGAGGGAACTCATCTGTGAAAACACTTCCTTAAGATCAGGCCTGTAGGACAGTTTTTAAATTAGTGATTGATGGGGGAGGGCCCAGCCCTCTGTGGGTTGTACCATCCCTTAGCTGATAGTCTCCTGGGTTCTTTAAGAAAAGCAGGCTTTGCAAGCCAGTAATCAGCACTCCTTCGTGGCCTCTGCGTCAGCTCCTACCTCCAGGTATCTGCCCTGCTTGAGTTTTTGCCCCAACTTCCTTCAGTGATGACTATGATATGATGTCAAAATGTAAGCCAAGTAAAACCTTTCCTCCCCAGGCTGCTTTTGGTCATGGCTTTCATCCCAGTGATAGTAACTAATTAAGATAGTATGTGAAGTCACATTCTGAAGTGGCCAGTGTCATTTTCACATATACATCTTTTATAAACGGCAGGTCACACGGTCCAAGGGTGAGATTGTATTCTACCCACAGTGAGGCTCCAGCAAGGATGTAGGTGCAGGAACAGATGAAGAATTAGGATCAATAATGCCATTCTCCACAAGAATTTAGTACATTCACATAGTTCAAAACTACGATAGGAAGGGTTGGAGGTGTTTCCCCGCCCCCCAAGATTTCTTCTTATTTTAAATTATGTGTATGTATAAATGCACCTGTGTGTAGGTACCTACAAAAGCCAGAAGAGGCTTCAGATCCCCTGGAGCTGGGGGCCACAGAGAGATTGTGAGCTGCTTTATGTGAGTGCTGGGAACCAAAATCAGCTCTTTATAAGAACAGCAAGCACTTTTTTTCCCCCTGTAGTTTGGTGGACTGTACTCCTAGGTGTTGTTTTACATTCATTCATTAGTTTATTCACTTTACATCCCAATATCAGGCCTCCTCCTCCCAGTCTCCCCCTCACACAGTTCCTCCTCCCAACCCCCACCCCCTCCTCCTCTGAGAAGTCTGAGGCTACCATGGGTATCACCCACCCTAGTACGTCAAGTCACCGCAGGACTAGGCACATCCTCTGCCATGCAGCAAGCACACTTAACCACTGAATTATTCTCACCAGCTCAAGGGGTGTTTGTTTGTTTGAATTTTTTAAAGGTTTTAAATTTTGATGTGCATGGTATTACAGTGTCTACAGAGGACAGAGAGGACATTCATCCAAAACTGGAGTTAGAGACAATTGTAAATTGCTATATGGGTGCTGGAAATTGAACCTCTAGAAGAGCAGTCAGTGCTTTTAAACACTGAGATATCTCTTCAGATCCTTTTAAAACGATTTTAATTTTGCGTTTAGGTATTTATATGTGAGTATAGGTGGCAGTGGATGCTAGAGATATGGATCCCCTGGAGCAGGAGCCCGATGTGAGTGCTGGGAACTGAAAGTGGGTTCTGAAAGAGCAGTGCAGCTTGTACTCCTTTTTTAATAATTAATTAATTAATTTATTATATGTAAGTACACTGTAGCTGTCTTCAGACACACCAGAAGAGGGCATCAGATCTCATTATGGATGGTTGTGAGCCACCATGTGGTTGCTGGGATTTGAACTCAGGACCTTCGGGAGAGCAGTCAGTGCTCTTAATCGCTGAGCCATGTCTCCGCAGCTTGTACTCCTAACTGCTGAGGTATCTCTAGCCCCAGGGGAGTTTGTTTTTTGGATTGGTTTTATGGTTTATTTATTTAATTATTTATTGTATGTGACTTTCTATATGAACACCTGATGCCAGAAGAGGGCATCAGATCCCAGGATAGATGATTGTGAGCCACCATGTGGCTGCTGGGAATTGAACTCAAAACCTCTGGAAGAATAAAGACAGTGCTCTTAGCCACTGAGCTCTCTCTCCAGCCCTGTCTGTTTGTTTTTAATGGAAATTCAAACAAATAGAAAACAGATACTGTTTATAGCACTCTATCATGAAAGTGGGAGGGTCTCAGGAGACCCCTACTTCTCCCTGAGGATTTATGAGTAGTTGTTGATGGTTGCAGCTAGTAGCAGAGATTTTCCTTTAATGGTGCAGCACTCTAAGATGGCCATACCCCTGGGAGCCACCCTCACCTAGCTCGTTGGGTCACACACACACATGCACACACACTAAAGACATGAAAACAAAAGAGGATAGTGGGAGAGTGTAGGGGACAGAAAAGGATAATGAGTGGTTATGGTAAACATCATCAAAATGATGCTCTTGTATGAAAACGCCATAAAGAAACCTTTATGTATAGTTAATATATGCTGATAGAATAAAATAAAAGGCATTGTCATTCCTCCACCTCTGGTCCCCATAATGGAACACTTTGTACTCAGAGTTGTACATCTTGCTTTTCCACTTAACAATGAATGCTGGAGATACTATCGGTTGAAGGATATGGAACACCCTTGATCTTTTCTTTCCAAACACATATCTAATTGTCTACTGAATGATTAACATTGGCTGATACCATGATGACTTACTTATCCAGGTTCCTGGGGGTGTGGCTTGCTATTCTTAGTTCCTTTTCTGACCAGAGTCTCTGTAATGAGCAACCTCCCATGATATGTACCTGTGCAGTGGGTTTCCATAAGTGGAGTGCTCTGTCTGAGGACACAGGCCTGTGTGACTTGGATAAGTCTTGTCCATCTATTTATATTTTACTAGTTTATATTCCCAGTGGCCAATTCCCAGAGGACCAATTCCTCATTTTCCAAATAGCTTCCTTAACACAGTGAACTTACATAGTGGACACTTAAGATTTCTGCCAATCAAATAGAGGAAAAATGAGTTCACTTCAGTTTTGAATTCCAAATGACCTGGAGCTATGGTAATCCATTTGCTATGTGCTACATTCTCTCCCTCTCCCTCTCCCTCTCCCTCTCCCTTGCCTAAGTACCCTTCCCTCCCTCCTTCCCTCCCTCTTCAGTATTTGATGTCAAGTCCAGAGCTTTCACATACTGGACAAGCTTTCTACCACTGAACTGCATCTCTCATAGTGTTTTGTCCATTTTGAAGGTGAAGGGTTTCACATAGCTGAGATTGGCTCACTCTGTAGTCCCCCACATCGACCTTCTAAGTATTGGAAATAAAGAAGTGTCCCCCACCAGTATTTTGACACTAGATTTATGTGGGTTTTCATTGTTTCTAAGGGACTTACCTGTTTGTCTATGACACGAGTAGAAAGTGTCTGGAAGTTCTTCTGGCTTCCTTTAGTATGTGCTTTGCTGGCCATGGGCTATTTGACTTTTATGTATTCAAGACAGTCACAGTTAGAGCTGTCTGTTGTCCAGTTGTCTAGAAACCTTTCTTGTGTTTTGTTTGTTTGTTTTTTGTTTGTTTTATTTTTGTTTTGTTTTTTTTTTTTGTTCTGTTCTGTTTTGTTTTGTTTTTTAGTTCAGGAGAGGGCAGGGGATTGAGATAGGGTTTCTATATGTAGTCCAGGCTAGCCTTGAACTTGCAGTCCTCATGTATTAGTCTCCCAAGTGCTAGGATTGCAAGGATATATCATTACACCTGGCCTTTTGTTTATTTTTGAGACCCTGGAGTAGTGTGAGCGTCATACCTGTAGTGATTCTTTACAACTGGTCTTTCCATCTGCCTCCTCTTGTCTCTGCTGTGCCCCCCCCCCCACCTCCCTACCCCTGCCACTAACACCAATTGGTATTTTCTTATAAGGTGATGAAAGAATTTTTTCTTTTCCATTTTCATATGTGTGCAGTGTGCATATATGTATGTTTTACTTGTGCTCACGTGCATGTGCGGCCTGAGGTTAATGTTGAGAGTCCTCCTTGCTCTTATGCCCTATTCATGGAAGCAGCATCTCTCAGTCAGACCCTGAGCTCACTGAAGTGGTTGGTTGGTTGGTCTAGCTAGTCAGCTTGCTCTGAGGTCCTTTGACTCCACCTTCCCAGACAGAAATTACGAGCAGGCCACCATGTCCACCTGGCATTCCATGGGTTCTCAGGATCTGAACTCTGGTCTTTGTGCTTGTAGCAATTGCTTTAACCATTGAACCATCTCTCCATCTCCCCGTCCCAGTGTCTTTCCCTCATGGGCCTCCTAAGTACAGAGCATTCATCTGCTTTTTCAGAAGTATCCACATTCCTCCATCTAGGAGTACCTAGATGTTTGATCTTTCTCGTTGTTGGAGACCTTGGGTCCCTGATGTCAGACTCCTGAATGTTTTCTTTTGTTGTCACTAGGTAGGCACCTTAGGTAACTATCCCTTTCACTTTCTCTGAAGACCTTTTGAGAACAGGCACTAACATAGTGTTAAGAGGAAATGTTGAGTGAGTTAGCAAATTTAGCCTTCCCCCGTAGCCGAAGGAACAAGAACCCCAGTGAGTCTTACAGGGAAGAGCAGAGTGTTAGCTCTGGACTCCACTCCAAACCTGCTTCCTTCTGCTTTAGAAAATGCAGTTGCACTGCCAGATGCCTTCTGGGGGCAAACGCAGGGCCATTAATTAAAAGTGCCAGCGCTGACTGAGCATATAATCATATAAAGTATGTGTCAGCTGTTTAGTCTACTTTATTCCCTGTCTCATATCACAGCGGTGCCCTTACTGCCCCTGCTTTACATATGAGAAGACATCCAGTGAAAGTGGCTGGGCCAGAGTTAGACACTTAACAGATTCTTTTTTTTTTTTTTTTTTTTTTTTTTTTTTTTTTTTTTTTTTTTTTTTTTTTTAGTCATTTATTTATTTATTTACTTATTGTTTTGAGACCCAGCTCATTATGTATGTAGCTGGCCTATTTGTTTGTTTGTTTGTTTGTTTGTTTGTTTATTTATTCCTTGTTCTGGTCAACCCCGCTCGCTCTGGCCAGCCCCACTCGCTCCCGGCCGCCCCCCCCCTCATTCCAGCCAGCCCGGCTCGCTCTGATCGGCTCCGCTTGCTCCAGTTGGCCCTGCTCGTTCCGGCCCCCGCTAGCTCCGGCCGTCCCTGCTTGCTTTGGCCATCCCCGTTCGGCTCCGCTTGCCAGACAGCCTCACTTGCTCCGGTTGGTCTCTCCAGTCCAAGGATTCATTTCTTATTATTCTTCATAAGTATGCTGTAGCTGACTTCAGACGCACCAGAGGAGGGCGTCAGATCTTGTTACAGGTGGTTGTAAGCAACCATGTGGTTGCTGGAATTTGAACTCATCACCTTCGGAAGAGCAGTCGGGTGCTCTAACCGGCTGAGCCATCTCACCAACCCAACAGATTCTTTTTATTACCATTTTTAAGCTATAGCCCGTCTCTGCCTCTATCACCATTTACCACTGTGGTCTAGTGAAATGCCTGCTGTGTTCACAAAGAAGTGGCCGTTGGAGGGGTCTAGTGCCAGAGCTTTTGAAACTTTAGTTTTTATCATCACATGTGTGTGCATGCGGAAGAGAGAGTGGCAGAGGTCAGCATCAGGAGTCTTCCTCAATCACCCCCACAATATTTTTGTTCCGGATAGGCTGGCTGGGTGGCCAGGAAGCCACCTAATGCTGGGATAAAAGGCTTATTCTGTGTTCCCAGCTTTTTATGTGGGTGTTGAGGATCTCAAGTCGTGCTCAAGTGCTTTAGTGACTGAAGTACCACTTTAAAGTCACTAAGATTGATGCTGGTCTCTTCTCTGTGTGTGTGTGTGTGTGTGTGTGTGTGTGTGTGTGTGTGTGTGTGTGTCCATCCTTGTTTGTGTCCATGTTTGTGCTGGATTGTTCTGAATGTTAATTAGCATTCCTAGACTAGCTGGGGCTGGTTGCTGTCAATGACTGGGTGGAGCGTGTGGCCCTAATGGGCAAGGCTTTAGGTCATCTTAGGTTTTACTGCCATGTGGAAATTATGGGACTTGACCCTCAGACAACCTGGTGCGTGGTCTTAGCCCTGATGACTATTTTGTAGGTGAGGATTCTGAGGCCCAGGAGGCCCTGTGATACTTAGAACCACCCAGAGCCCTCTGCTGTCACATCATCCAGGTCTTCAGGCACTGACAGATGCTGCCATTGCTGTTTTGGGTAACTGTGTGCTTCTTCTACCCAGAGCCACAATCATGTCCCTGGAAGACTTTGAGCAGCGTTTGAATCAAGCCATTGAAAGAAATGCCTTCCTAGAGAGTGAGCTGGATGAGAAGGAGAATCTTCTAGAATCTGTACAGAGGCTGAAGGATGAAGCCCGAGGTCAGAGGCTTTCCCTGTTTCTCCCTGCATGGTGCTTCTCCATCTAAGACAACATCTGCCCTTGGCCTTGCCAAGCACTGCCTTTCCAGGGAGTCTGGAGCTGTTCTGTACATAGGCCAGCCTCGGAGAGGCGGAGGGGCAGCTCTGTAAATGGTTAGCCGGGGTGGGTGTTCTGGATGGTCAGCAGTTCTCGGGGATTACTGGGATGGCTGTCAGACACCTCATGTGTGTCTGCAGGAAAAGCCGTGGGGTTCACAAATTCTGTCTTTGTTCATGGGCTTTGCCTCCTTAGTTCAGAATTGTTTCCTCAGAGAACAATTCCCACACATGCCAGACAGGCTTGAGTCCTGGCAGAAGCACAAGAGTTTCTTGGGGAGAAAAATGCCATTGTATTGCTGGCCAGCTTTTGGCTGTTGTGCCAGGCATGGAGTTCTTAGACTAATGGGACCTTCATTGGTAAGCCATCCTAGCTGCATTCCTAAGAGAGTTTATTCCAAGTCCTAGTTTCTTGTTTGTTTCTTCAAGACAGGGTTTCTTTGTATAACTGTCTTGGCTGTCCTGGAACTTGCTTTGTAGACTAGGCTGACCTTGAATTTACAGAGGTCTATGTGCCTCTATCTCCTGAGTGCTGGGATTAAAGGTGTAGGCCACTATGCCTGGCCCTTAATTCTTTTTAAATAAGAATTTAAATTTGATATCAAATGGTGTAGTCAGTAGCTAGGATTTAAAAAGCAATGGTCAAGTTTAAATAGTTTTAGATTTCAGGGCATGTTGAATTCCATTAGAACTGCTCAGTGGGCCTGGGCCTGGGGGTACACACCTGTAAGCCCTACATTTTGGAGGAGGATCAGTTCAAGGTCATCCTTGGTCTCATAGCAAGTTCAAGGTCAGGTGGGCTACAAAGACCAAATCTTAAAACAAACAAACAAACAACAAAGACTTGGCTAGAAGAAATTCTCCAATGATTGATACAGTCTAAGCAAGTATTACAAAGTTTAAAGAACTCGGCACATATGGTCCCGAACATTTCTGATAAGAACTACTGGCCTCTTCAACCTATACCATTAGTAATGAAGATACCAGCAAATCACAGGAATTTATTTTATGGAGTGTTATTAAAATGAGTGGGCATTGGTGGATATGTTGTCATGGGAAAGATGGCAGACCCTTCATGGAAGGGGAGAGGATTAGTTACAGACAGGCCTATCCACCTGCTAATGATTCCTAAAACCATTTGCACAATACTCAGTCAGAGTTTCCAACAGATGTGAACCGTGAGGAGGAGATCTGGAAGGTTAGGTGGCTGTATACATTTGGGATCCCAGTGCTCAGGAGGCCTGAGATGATCTAGTGTTTGACTTCATTCTGGATTCATAGCAAAAAGGCAGTCAGTTGCTGAGGCAAGTTTGGCACGCTGCAGAGCTCTGCCCCGCTTTCTGACTTGCTCATCCTTGTCCCTTCCATCTCCTTTCATACTGGCCAAAGCCCGGGCATGCTGGGCTCCTAACTCTTTCTCTGACGCTCTCCACCATTTCCTTGCACTGCCCTAACTGAAAAGCTGTGGCTTTCCCTCTTCCTTTCCTTTTAACTCCATCTGGTATCTGCTGAGATTTCAAGCCTGCCTGCTTGGGGTGTTTCCTTTGAACTTTAATAAAAATTGTCTTCAAGCTTCACAAAACAACAAACACAGACCCCCCCCACACACACACACACAAAACAAAACTTGGTTATGTGGTCCAGACAGAAGAGAACTGGGGGGAAGCAAGTTTTCACTTAGGGTTCTGACCATACCACAGTGTTGCAATCTTTTTTAACAATTATGTTAACAAATATGTTAAAGCTATAGTTTTTAGGTTCTTTTGCATTTTATGCAGAAGAAGAGTATGTTGTTTGCATAACTATTAAGAAGAAAATATGGTGTCCCTCCACTGAGGGTTTCCAGATTGATTTCTAGCTTGTACACTCCTATTTTGGCTGCATCCTCACCCAAAAGCAAGGACTCACATTCTGGACCTTTCCCTGTACAGACCTGCGGCAGGAATTGGCTGTGCAGCAGAAGCAAGACAAGCCCCGGACCCCCATGCCAGGCACAGGGCCAGCCAAGAGGACAGACATGGCTGTGCAGGCTACAGGCTCTGTACCATCTACTCCAGTAGCTCACCGAGGACCTAGCTCTGGTTTGAACACACCAGGAATGTTCAGACGTGGTAAGGAGGTGGGCCAGAAGGAAATTTTTCTTTGATTTAAAGAGTTTGCCCTTATGCCAGTGTGGTGGTACAATTAAACCTAGCACTCAAGAGGCAGAAGCAGGTAGAGCCCTTTAAATTCAAAGCCAGCCTGGTCTACATAGTAAGTTCCAGGACTTGCAGGGCTATGTAGAAAGACCATGCCTCGGGAGGGAGGGAGGGAGGGAGCAAGGGAGGGAGGGAGCAAGGGAGGGAGCAAGGGAGGGAGGGAAGGAAAGAAGAAAGGAAGTTTAAAAAGAGAGAGAGAAATAAACAAACAAGTAGTTTGCCCTGGTAAGAACCTGGTGTGAGTCCTCAGGGAGGTGGCTTGGGTCTGGCTCAGTTAGGGAGTAGTGTGGGAAAGCTCAGTAGGGCACGCTGTTGAAATTTATAATAGGAGAATATAGCAGATCCTGTGATAAAGAACAGAAACTGTCTAGAAGGGCAGCAACCTCTGCCACAGGGGACATGGGTCCATCCTAGCATTCCAGGTACCCCTAGAGGCCAGAAATCTGAAGGTCTAAATGTTACACAAAAAAGTCAAAATCATCATGGATTGAGCATGGTGGATACATATCTGTAACCCCGGTGTTCTGGAGGCTGGGATTGTAATTAAGAGTTTAAGGCTAGTCTCTTGAACTGTGTCTTAGTTAGGATTTTACTGCTGTGAACAGACACCATGACCAAGACAAGTCTTATAAAGGACAACATTTAATTGGGGCTGGCTTACAGGTTCAGAAGTTCAGTCCATTATCAATCATCAAGGTGTGAGCATGGCAGTATCCCCGCAGGCATGGTGCAGGAGGAGCTGAGAGTTCTACATTTTCATCTGGAGGCTGCTAGCAGAATATTGGCTTCCAGGCAGCTAGGATGAGGGTCTTAAAGCCCATACCTACAGTGACACACTTCCTCCAACAAGGTCACACCTTCTAATCGTGCCACTCCCTGGGCCAAGCATATAAAACCATCACAAACTGGTCTACTTAGTGAGAGAGCCTGTCTCAGAAGTAAGTAAATATTTATGAGGGGAGAGGCTGTCCAACAATAGATCTATCTGGAAATGTGCCCAGTGCAATTCTTATGGTTAAAACTGAGATATTTGAGTTCTGCCCCCAGCCTCTTAACTGATTTAGTCAGGCCACCAAAGGCAAATAGACAATTATTGAATGCTCATTGTATGCTAGACAGTCTTTGCAACACTTCATATTAGGACCTCACAGAGCTATCTTCACAAGCCTACCCTGCAGGAGTAGTCCCATCTTTCAGGTGATGTCCCTGAGTTGAGGTTCTCAGCCAGACAAGCTGGTTCCAGGGCATAAGCCTCAGCTCACACTGTGAACCTTGGGGACTGTTGTGGCTTCTGGTTCCAGTCCAGAGCAGTTCCTTGTGTTTTGGGATTCATAGGACTCACCTGGTGTCTCAGTTATTGTTTACTATTAGTTACTTAGTTACTTAGTTTACTATTGCTGTAGAAAGATACTATGACCAAGCAACTCTTAGAAAAGGAAGCACTTGACTGGAGACTTGGCTTAGAGTAGAGCTTTAGTCCATTATCATCATGACAAAGAACCTGGCAATGGCAGGCATGGTGATCCACAAGTAGCTGAGAGCTACATCCTGATCCACAGGTAGAGACACACACTGGGCCTAGCATGGGCTTTTGAAACCTCAAAGCCAACCAACCCCCAGTGACACACTTCCTCCATCAAAGCTACCCTTACTCCAATAAACCCACACACACCTCCTAATCCTTATAATCCTTTCAAACAGTTCCACTCTTTGGTGACAAACATTCAAATATCTGAGCCTATTGGGGCCATTCACATTCCAGTTACCACATTTTAGGCTTAGATGAGTTAGTCGCTCAGGCTCAGCTCATCTTAGATGAGTTAGTCGCTCAGGCTCAGCTCATCTTAGTGAGGCCTGCAGTTGTACCAGCTGTGTTGTGGGGGTGGTTGTCGTGGTTTATGTGTGCAAGTTAGGTTTGGCAGTGAGTACCTTTTACCCACTGAGTCATCATTGGCTGTGAGAAAGGCTGCTTTTCATGGGGATTGCTAGGCTGGCTGTGGTGATGCCAGACTACAATCCTAATTAATACTCAGCAAAAAAGACTGCCAATGTAAGCGCAGCAGACATAGAGGGACCCTGGTTCTCCCTCCCCAAAATGTGGCTTTTTTTTTTCTCACTATGTATATATTTATCCTGATCACTGTTTAACATAAACAGTGTTAACGAGGTATATGGAATTCTTAGATATAGCTTGGCTTGGTTTAAGAAGATTAACTTGTTTTTTAAAAAATCGATGTTTAAGATAATCTTACCAAGGATTCTAAAAGGAAACTGGTAGTTTCTTGGTGTGTTGTCCAATTAGTTCCTTAATGAAAGAAGATGGTGATCAGAATGAGAGGAAGGTGTCATCTCCACACCCACACCCATCCTGCTTCTTGCACATTCAGGTCTGGACAGCTCCAGCAGTGGGACCCCACTCACACCTGCAGCCCGGATATCGGCCCTAAACATCGTTGGGGACTTGCTTCGGAAAGTTGGGGTAAGTCTGGGCCTTTGTAGAGTCTTTTGTCTGAAGGTTTGTCTAGACATGGGCCCTCTCTTCACTTTCACAGAGACCTCCTAAATGTTAAATGCGGCTAGTCCATCTATGCCTCTGAGCATCCTCTGCTCATTCGATAGGAGTTTCATTGTAGAGAGGCCGTGTGTTCCCCTTTTCCTTTTCAGGCATCTTTCATTTTTCCTCCAAGTAATTTTGGATAGTAGGGTGGTGTCTGTGTCTGTACCTCTCTCTGTCTTTCTTTCAGGATTGGGCCTCATCCTGTAGCACAGGTCTTCCTTACTCAGGCAGCGACCTCCTGCCTCACAGTTGCCCAGATTCTCAGATGATAGTTATCCACTACCATGCCCTAGCTGTTACTTCTTAATTGAAAAAAATCCCAGGGCCATTTAAAAAACGAGTTAGTCCCTTCCTCCCTCCCTCCCTCCCTCCCTCCCTCCCTCCCTCCCTCCCTCCCTTTCTCCCTCGCTCCCCCATCTCTCTCTGTCTCTGTCTCTCTAGTAGAACATCTTAAGAATGGAGAGCAAAGGCCTTGACCTTTCTGCTTTATATTAATTACCAGAAGGGGCCACAGGATTCAGTGGAGCAACATAATTCTTTGTATTTGCACTTTGAGTTTTAGAAATAAAAGGCCAGTTACCATCAGCCCAGCCTGTCCAGAGGCAGAAAGAGAATGAGCGCGAGCACGCGTACACACACACACAGGGTCTGCTTGCATGCACAGGTCTGTAGGTCTATGGATATTTAGGTTTATTTACTCCAAGTTCAAGGCCTTGTTTGAACCTCTCTTCAGGTTTAATGAGCTAAACAAAGGGAACAATTCCAAAAGTTACTATTATCGTTAGTATTTGCTGAGGGTAGTTCTTGTTGTGGGGTTGTTTTTTTTTTTTTTTTTTTTGGTTTTTTGAGACAGGGTTTTTCTGTGTAGCCCTGGCTGTCCTGGAACTCACTTTGTAGACCATGCTGGCCTCGAACTCAGAAATCCGCCTGCCTCTGCCTCCCGAGTGCTGGGATTAAAGGCGTGCGCCACCACGCCCGGCTCTTGTTGGTTTTGTTTTGTTTGATACAGGGTCTTGCTCTGTAGCCTAGGCTGGTCTGGAATGTATAGTAATTCTCCTTCCTTGGTCCTTTGAGTGCTGGGTTTATAGGTTTGTACCACCATGCCTAGCTCATATTTCACTAGGTAGAGTTAATTTTCTGGGACTCTTTGGATATTTTAGATGCGTACCTTTCAGTACTTGTAGATGCACTGGGTTCCACTGGAACCACAGTTTAGATTGTTTTCTCTGTTGTGGCCCCCATGCTCTATTTGGGTTTGCTGTTTGTTTTGTTGTTGTGATGGTGGTGGTGGTGGTGGTTTTTTTGTTTGTTGTTGTTTTGTTTTTTAAGATGGTTTCTCTTTGTGTAACCCTGGCTTTCCTGGAACTCACAGAGCTTATACTATGTTGTCCAGGCTGGCCTTGGACTCTCAAAGCTCTTCTTGCTCTCTTCAATGCTGAGATCAAAGGTGTATGCTACCATATGCATTGGTTCTCATACTTTTGTGTTCCTGGATTTTATTTTTCCCTCTTTGAGGGGTGGGGAAGGGTATGATAGGAACAGGGTCACATAGCCTGGTCTCAAATTTGCTATGTAGCTGAAGATAACTTTTAACTTCTGACCCTCCTGTCTCTACCTCCCAAGTATTGGGGTTACAGGTATGCTGTACCTAGTTATGTGCCACTGGGGATCAAACCCTGGACTTCATGCACAGTTGGCAAATGCCCTCCAAGCTAACTACTTCTCCAACCTTTTGTCTATAACTTGACTGATGAAAGTCAATTTCTTTTCAGGCCCTGGAGTCCAAACTAGCATCATGCAGGAACTTCATGTATGATCAGTCCCCAAGCCGGACAAGTGGGCCAGCCTCAGGGCGAGGAACCAAAAACAGAGATGGTGTTGACAGAAGGCCAGGCAGCACCAGTGTGGGCGATAAAGGGTCAGTACCTTTGATACTCTCTATCAGGACATACAAGGCTCCTCTAGATAAGCCCCAGCCTGACCTAGTCTCTCATTTTAAGGCTGTAGGATTATTTCAGCAAACCCTAGCCTTCCTTTTCATGAGACCAAGACTCCCTCTGTAGCCCAGACTGATCGTGAATAAGCCTCTCACCTGAGGGCAAAAAGATGACATCTGAATTTGGGCAGGAAGACAAGTGTAGAGAGTTGTGTATGTAATGTGATTTGCGCCGTGAGGAGGCCCTGTCCAAATCCCGTGTTTGGGAGTTGTACTTCCCCAAGAACATTTTGTGAGTTGGGATACACTTATGGAGGCCCAAGGTCACCTTTTTTTTTTTTTGGTTTTTCAAGACAGGGTTTCTCTGTACAGCTCTGGCTGTCCTGGAACTCACTTTGTAGACCAGGCTGGCCTCGAACTCAGAAATCCGCCTGCCTCTGCCTCCCTTCAGTGCTGAGATCAAAAGCATGAGCCATCATGTCTGGCTTTTTACTTGGGTATTGGGGATCAGACTTGGGTCCTGACACTGTGAGGCAAGTGCTTTTGCCAACTGAGCTATCTCCATGCCCTTAGTTTTAACTCTGTGCACCCTTAAAGAATCAGTCCGGCCAGACCAGCTTCTCAAAAACAGGTTTGCAGCTGCCTCTGGATCTAGTTCACTGAAAGGAGTCTGCATTGCCCTGGGCCCCAGGCCATGTCAGTGTGATAACCGTGAGGCAAACATAGGAGGGAAATGGATTGATCCATGGTACACACTTAGCATCTGGACCTTTAAACACAGATCTTTAGCTGTATCTATTTTTGAGACCAGGCCTCACTGTGTAGCCCTGGCAGGTAGGGGGACTTGAAGAATCTGGGGTATGCTGCCTGTCTTTGCCCTTTGTATGCTGGGATTAAAGGCATACATACCACCATGCCCAGTCAAAATTTTTGTTTAAAATAAAAATTTTTTCAATTATATTTATTGTGTGTGTGTGTGCACAGGCACAAGTGTGTTTCCCATAGTACACATGTGAAGGTGAGAGGACAACTTGCAAAAGTTAGTTCTTTCCTTCTATGATGTGGATTCTGGGATTGTTAGGCTAAGCAACACGCATCTTTACCTGTTGAGCCATCTCTTCAGCCTAAAAAAAAAAATTTATTTTATTTTTTATTTTTTTGTTTTTGTTTTAATTGAAGGAGCTGGGAATGTTGCCTAGTAGCAAGTCCCTTCATTCAACTCTCAGTGCTCCGCAACCCAAGAAGTAGACGCTTTTGTAGGATACTCTGAGACTGGGATCTTTTTCTGTAGCCTTGGGAATCAGGAAACCAGATGGCCAGTGTTGTTTTCTTCATTTCACAGGAGAGAAAATTGAGACCCTGTGAGACTTGGTTCACTCTTAGAACCTTGGGGGCCCTGTGCTAGAACCTGGGATTCTGCTGTCTCATCCGTTAAATCTGGTTTGCTCTGTCTGAAGGTCAGGAAAACGCTTGGAGTTTGGGAAGCCAGCCTCAGAGCCACCGTCGCCAGCGCCGCCATCCGCCCAGGGTGTGGTCAAGCTTTTGCTTTAGGACCAGTGCGAACTGCGCCCTCCCCTGTCTTCCCTACTCTATCGTCGGCTTTTAGTCGCTTTATTTTCAAGGTAGTTTGAGAAATAAGAGCCAGCATCACCAGCGTTCACTTTGTGCTGTGCAGCCTAAGCTGGCTGAGGCTGTTGGTGGTGCGCTTGGCATCGTCCCTATGATGTGGCTCAGGCCCTAGCAGTGTGTGTCATTGAAATGAGCTCACACACACTCCCAGCACCAGGCAGCTCTAAAGTATGATGCCATTGGCTACCTAGAGTTTTAATGGCCTCCAGTGGTGTTTTGAATGTGTATAATCTTCAGAGAAGGACTAAAGCCCCAACTCAGGAGCTCTCTGCAGCCTACTTCCAGCTGAAGTTGTCTTCTGGAACATTCTCCTGGTGCTTTTACAACATGATTAAATTGTATCTAGGACTGAGAGATTACAGAGGCAAAAAAAAAAGGCTTTATTAAACTATGGTCATGTACCTTTGACACTTCAACACTGTCTGCTTCCTAAGTCAGTGGGAGACTATCCTCTATCGATAAACCCTGACTCCTGTCTTTCTTGAGGCCCCTTCCCTGATGTTGGGGTGGCATGTGCATCAAGAACCTGGACAACTTGCGTTGCACTGGCCTTTGTTACACCATCCCTAAGAACAGAACCTCAGCCAGCCAGCTGGCCTTCATCCAGACACCATAGAGCAACCAGGAGCTGGAGATCACCGCAGAACGTGCCCTCGGGATGTGGAAAGATCAGCACAGGCTCTGCAGTGCCAGCTCGTCTCTCATCTCTGGGGTGTAGCGCTGCCTCACGCTTCAGCACAATGAGAAGCACACTAATACCAGAGCTTGGCACCCTTCGCTGGCTACTAACTTATCTTCTAGTTGATGGGTAAAACTGGCCTAGAGTTGGACCTAGAACTTTCCGTGTGCTACTGACCTTACAAGGTGATTTTAACCTGCTGGCTATTTGTTCTCCTTAGCCATAATAACCTGGGGAAAGATGGACTTTATTTTTTATAAGAAATAAAATAAAATCAAAAGAAATCCCTGCTCAATAGATGTGTGTCCTTCCATGTCTGTGCACAGGGCCATGAAGTTTGTTTTTAACCAGGTAATAAAATATAGAACAAAAAAAAGTGTTTTGTGCATTGTATATGTAGTTGTTTATGTGGATTTGGAGAAACATGTACACATGTATGGGAATCATGTCAACATCTGGTATCTCCCTCAATTGTATGTGTGGTGTATGTAAGTAAATAAGTTTGCACATGTATGCACAGAGATTGTATTTAGTGTCTCCTCCCACACATGTATGCACAGAGATTGGTGTTTAGTGTCTCCTCCCCCCCCTTTTTTTTTTTAAAGATTTATTTTATTTATTATATGTAAGTACACTGTAGCTGTCTTCAGACACTCCAGAAGAGGGCGCCAGATCTTGTTACGCATGGTTGTGAGCCACCATGTGGATCCTGGGATTTGAACTTATCACCTTCGGAAGAGCAGTCGGGTGCTCTTACCCGCTGAGCCATCTCACCAGCTCCTCCCCCATTTTCTTATTCCATTCATTTACATCTCATGATATCCCATGATTCCCAGTTACTCCTCCACAAGTCCCCCACCGCCACCCCCCACCCCCCCCACCCCCGTCTCACAGCCTCTGTCTCCCCCCTCCCCTGGGTGCTGTCTGTCTTCTTTCCACCTCAGTTTTAAGCCTGTATCCACTCATTAGGTTAGGCTGTCCTCCAGGGTGGGGCTACAGAAGTGTGCCGCCAGTCCCAGCTTTTATTTGGGTTTTGTGGTGCTGAACTCAGAGCCTCATACTTGCAAAGCAAGCACCCTGCACACTGAATCTGATTTTTAAAGATCTCTATTGAAGTCAGCTTTTCAGCAGTGATGTCAGGGAAATAAATGTCAGTCATCCCAGCTATAGCCGCATTCGGCAGGGGATTGGCTTTTCAGTATTTCCTATCGTTTTTTTATTTTTTTTAAATCTGTTAAGTTGGGCTTTAGGAAAGTTTTGCGTGGCTAGAACTTTTGCCAAGCATGTCTCCCTGTCTCCCTTAAGCACTGTAGTTGGAGAATTAAAGGGCCCTGGTCTGCTTCTGTAGGGTCTTCATGCTAAGGACACTTTCTTAAATGGTTGTTTGGGTAGGGTGAGATAGCCTAGGAGTTATGGTCAGCCCTGCCTCAGCCTTCCAAGCCCAAGGGTTATAGACACGGGCTGCCATGCCCTAAGTGGTTTTTGCTTTTTGTAGTTTTGTTTTGAGCAGTTTTGCACATCTTGTTTGAAGATGAATGTGTTATAGAGGCAGATGTGGTCTACAAATCTGAAATATTTAAGTCCATTATTTGTGCGTGAGGGTATGTGTCACAACATTCATGTAGTGGTCAGAGTACAACTAACTTTATGTGAATTCCAAGGATCAAACTCAGCTCATCAGGCCTGCACTGTAGGTAGTGAGCAGCAGTCCTAAATCCTGCATGTCTGGCTTTTATAGAGTGTTCTGCTGACACCCTTTGCTAGGCAAAAATACTGTATTGCAGTTTAAACAGATGAAAGAAACTTTGTACTTAAAATATTGAATGAATGTGCTGCCCTCAAAAGGCTTGGGTCCAGAAGTACCTAGGACTTTGTGTTTTGGGGATGTTGTGATCTTTGTGCAGCTTGGAGACAGGGCCCAGTTCTAAATACAGAATTCATTTGGGCTTCATGTACACTTGTAGTGGCATCACTGAGAGGATTAAATGAGATTGCCCAAGACAACAGCTGGACAGAAGAGCCACCTCCATTCTCGTGACTTACAACCTTTTATTAGTGAAAGTGTCCATGGGTACAAATACGAGTGTGATCGATCTGCTCCGCTCTGGGAGCAGTGTTTCTTTTTTAATTCAGATGACTAAAAAAGTCACTTGGGCAAAGTGAACTGTGTGTCTGAGGTGTAGCAGGCAGGAAAGGGAAGGGAATTTTCGAACGGGCTTTCCTCCCAAACTGGGAGGTCAGGCAGGTCAGGGAATGGTTGGGAGTGGGTTGGGGGGTCAGTGGCACCCATTCATGTAACGTCCTCATTTCATGTAAACAAAGTTGCTGGTGACTGTGGCTCCTGACCTGCACGTCTTATTTGGATTTTCACTGATAGCCCATTTAAAAACTTGAATTCACACCCTTTGTGCAGGGCTGTGGTTGACTCCTGGTGAGGGGTGGGGTGATGTCTGTGACTTGAGAACAAACGGAGACAGGTGCTAAGCAGTCTGCTGGGCTCTGCTGTCGTTGAGTGTTTTGTTTTCCCTGACATGGTGTCCAATCCTGAATTCATTCACTGGCTTTGGTTCCATTGAAGTCTGAGTCCCGAGCGTCCATTTCTTCTTCAGAACCATCTGTGTTTTCAATAACTCTACGGCCCCCAGTCCTTCTGGAAGGAACAAATGAAGCCTCGTTTCCTCTCCTATGGGTTTGAAACAGAAAATACACTTACTAAAGAGTAAGGAAATCTCCCAGTGATTGGAAGAAGTTTTTTTTTTTTAAATCAAATACACACTCAACATGAATGAGTCACAAACAAATTCAGGGTGAGTCCCAGCCAGTCTTAAAAGTCTGGGTGGTCCTATTTACTCATTTAGGTTTTCAAAGTGGAGAGGGAGAGTTTCAGAGGACAGGCCTTAGTTGAAGAGTGATACAGCGCCATCTGCTGGTGTGGGGCTTCCTGCTCTGAGATTTCCCCCATGGTAGAGAGATGGTGTCTAACTTGAGTGTATTTTCTCAACATGCTCACATGATGAAAAACACAAAGTAGATGCTCAAATGAATAGTTGAAAAATTGTTAATCTGAGGTACATTTTTGTTCTAGTGGGCAGGACAGCCCTGAGTTTTCAGTACTTCAGCCTTTAGCCTCTGCATGTCCCATCTTGGATATCCAAGTGGCTGATTTTACTGGAAGGGCTAGATATGTAGTGTGCATCCTTGGGTAAGAGAGGAAAGTGGACAGAAACGGGGACAGGTCGGTTTACTTGCAGCTAGCTTTTGCTATTTCTCGAAAGGTTATGTGGATTTTCAGTGACCTAACACTTGATCTTGTTGGGCCAGCACAGCCCTGTTTGACCTGAATGTGAATAAGGTGGTAACACATTTTAGTACAGTTAAGAAAACCAACATTGGGTAACAAAAGCAACTTGCTGGCCATACGGAGGCTAGAGGGAGAAGCTATGATGGTGTGTCCACCCTCTGACTCATTCCTTTTCCCAAAGGAACACATTAGACAGGTAATACACAGCAGGTAGGAAAACTCCCTGTGTAAACATTTTATGGTTTTCTCAAGATGTAGCAATCAAGAATAAATACTTAAAGTTATAGCCACTCCCAGAATAAGACACTGGGGCCAGCTTCAGAGGGCCATTTCAGAAGGGCTTCTTCTCTTGAGAGGGTGAAGGGCCTGGACTGTGGTATAAAGGGATGACAGTCAGTGCCCCTCTCCTTATGGCTACCCTTTGGCTTCTGAACCCAGTGGGTGGTGTCCTGGGGCTAGAAAGAGTGTCTAAGTCTACATCAAGGCTCTAGACACTTTTTGCCTTTTGGAACAGTTTATATTTGTTGACTCAAAGGGTTTATCCCTAGATTTCAGAAACAAGTCATACCCTACTCATCAAGAGACCACAGGGATCACTATTGGAGGAAGCAGTTCTAAATCCAAGACAAAATGTTGACACCAACTCTCAGTTATGGGGCTCCTAACAAAGGTTTGTTTTAAAACCTCCAGGGTCTCATTCTGGAGAATTGTGGATCTTTCCAAACACTAATAACCTAGTTTTTTCTAGGTGCTGTGACAAGTCTCCACAGGAGATCAGACTTTGTTTCCTGCTGACTGGGGCCTCCTCTGATCCCCCTGTATCCTTGGGGATGCTCTCTGCAAGACCTCAATTAGTTTAAAGTATTTGACAGCAAGAGCAACGTTGAAATTCTACAAAGAACAGGTGGTTATAAGCAAGGATGTCCTTGAGCTCAGCATGAGGTACTGGGGACTCCATTGAGCCATTGTTGCCTGGATACACTATGGGGGAATAAAGGTGCTTAAAATCCTAGAAAAGGAGAAGCCCCCTTTTGACAAGGGCCCCATGTGCTTTGAGTTCATTCTCCTATCTTTGGACATGTGCAAGCCCATGAGGCCTCCCGAAAAAGTTCCTACAGGTAGTGTCCAATTCCCACCCTCATGCACTGAAAATACAGTAAGCAGTGAACGCCAGTTCAAGCTGTGTGAATCCTTGGCATCTGTGCTGGGGCAGGGAGTGCTCATGTCCTTTGACAGGACAGGCTTAACCATGAATAGATGAGTTTCTGGGCTGTGGTCACTGTGGCCCTGGGTTTATTTTATTCTGGATTCATGACCCAGTCAGTTAGAAACCATGTCCATTCTTTAGGGGTGTGTGCAAAGAGTAAGAGGTCGTTATGTACTCCGTGAGTTGTCAACCTCAGAACACCGATGAGAGTCTTGACAGTCTAAGAGTGGCTCTCATGCAGGTAAGAATAATCCCCCAAACAGCACAGTTGGTGCTTGTTTACCACGTATGAAGCCCTGGGTTCCGTCCTCAGCATCACTTAAAAGAATATAGTGGTACACACCTGTTATTGGAGCATGTGGGAGGCAGAAACAGGAAGATATGTTCCAAGGCCAAACTGAGCTACATCAGACGCTGTCTCAAGACAACAGACCAAACCAAAATAACAACAAAAACTCCAACATGCAGTATTTTAAAATCTCATGGAGATGTGATCAGAGTGTTTTGCTAGAAGCCATGTTTGACAGAATGCCAGAGGGAAGGACAATGCCTCAAAGATGAGGTCTGTTTACATTCCCAGCTCTGAACTAAGCCAAGCCTTTAGATTTGGGGGGTGGGTGGGGGGAGTGTCTCACAGAAATTTGCAAGGACTTGGAAAGGGGAAGACACAGGAAAGGGGTGCTGGGCACAGAGGGATGGGGACAAAGGAAGGGGTGCTGGGCACAGAGGCATGGGGACAAAGGAAGGGGTGCTGGGTACAGAGATAAGGGACAGTGTGACACACGAGCTGTAAAGCTGGAGGCACAAGGTACCTGGTGGCTCACTGCGAAGTTTCCTGTGGGGGAGGCCCTCTGAAACAGAGAGAGTCCCCAGAGGTTACCATCCACACTTGGGAAGGAGCCAGTTAACTATGTTAAGGGCACTAGCTTCAATCGAGTAATGAAAGGTATTTCTTAGTCAACATGAACCAGAGAGCCAGCCCGGAGAAGTTGGCACTTTAAATAAGGACAGACACCATTTAAACTTCCTTCCTCCTGAGTCACTTGAGAAACACTTAGAAGTTCCAGCATTGCATAAAGGTAAAGAGGCATCTAAAAAATAAAAACAGTCTGAAAGATCTGTGGTAGACCAGAATGCATGTGTGTGGGTCTTCGTGAACATTGCCTACCTTGTATTTTTCAGACAGGGTCTCACTGGCCTAGAGTTCACTAATTGGACTATACTAGCTGGCTGAAAGTCCCAGGAATTCTCCTGTTTTTGCCACCCCAGCATTGGGGGTACAAAAATGTGCCGCCATGCCCAGCTTGCTTACAGGATTAAATTTGGGTCCTTGTGCTCAAAAAACAAGCCCTTTAACCAAGTGAGCCACTGTCCTAGCTTGGTCTCTGTTGCCTTTGGTGGCAGCTAAGTGGGAGGTGATAGGCATCATGGGAAATGCTTGTGGCATGTGGAAGGCCATTTACCTGGCCAGCAGCACTAAAACTTGCTCATTGATTTCTTGTCTTTTGTTAGGGTTTGCCAACTTCACACAGCTCTAGTGTATGAGTTCAGGTTTCTGTGGACCTAGAGAATATAGACTTAGAGAATATAGTACATACTGGCACCTCAAAAGGATTTGGTTCTATCTTGGCCTGTACCACCTTAGGTCAAGTATGTGGGGTAGAACCCACAGAGATGGTCAATACAATCTCAAAAAGCCATTAAGTGTAGGAGAGACCTCAGATAGCTGATGTGACTATCCTTCACAAGCCCCACTTTTTTCAGGTCATTGTGGAAATGGGTCCTGTGCACTGAGCTCTCAGTACTGGAATGGCTCTTAGATTCCTACTAGATTGGAGAAATTGAAAAGGATGGTTTCTAGCCTGTTGAGTAGGACCGAACCACACATTGTCGTCTTGAGGGATTGGATCCTTCAAAAACAGATCATGTTAGAAGTAGAAAGATGAAAAAGAGACCAAGATGGAGCCTGGGCAGTCCAGTGCATTGTGGGTTTTTGACAGAGAAAGATGGGCAGTCAGATGAGTGGGCCCTGTAAGGCCCAGAGAAAGTGTGTATCCAACAAGAGGTCCTGTGATGGTCACTCTACCAAAGGCTATTGTAGACCATGGTGTGGCCTAAAGAAGGGTGATTGATGCTACCCAAACATTGTATGTGGACAGGGGTGGCAGAGGAGCAGGGCTAGAGTTTCTCACTCAATGGAATAACTGAAGGAGAGTGAGGCAGTGCCCAGGCACATGCTGGGCATGCGAAGCAGATGAGGACCAGGTTTAACGAGGCCTTGACTCTTCCACATAGCTCAGCACAGATGTCAGGGCAGGTGTAGGGGAAAGCTGGTGTGAATTTCATGATCATTCCTGCTTTTCAGTTAAAACAGAAGTGAGGACATCTCGTGGGAAGTAAGATGGAGATGAGCGATCACTTATTGGGGTGATTTCAGTAGTTATCAGCACACTCGGAATGGAAGCAGCAGGTGGGGAGTATCATCTGGCTTATTTGTGTCTTGACTGTGCAGAAGGTATTAAGTTGAGGCCGGACTGGGTACCAGCCAAATGAAGGCAGCAAAACAAGAGAAGAGAGGGCTTTGGGTTGCTGAGGAGGAGTACAGGGGTAGGTGAAGGTTGACCATGGAAAGGAACTTGGGGCCGCTGGGGAAGGAAATGTGAAGGGAGCAAACACCACAGAGCTAGACAGGTAGCTCCAACTGTCAGGATGCCCACAGTACCGTTGGAGTCTAGAGCCTCTCATCACATCCCAGGGTATAGCAAGATCAAGGGACAGAAAGCAAGTCTCATGGGATATGAAAATCACAGAGAACAGTGGAGTGAAGAGAGGCTGGAAGACCAGAATGTCCAGAATGACAGGGTACAGAGAGGGAGGCAGCCCTGAGCAAGAGGACCAAACCTAGTCCCCACAATAGCATGGGCAGGGCATCTTCACGAGGGGCCACCCCGCAACTTCTAGAGACATTTGTAGTTGTCACAATGCTGGGTAGATGGGCCTGCTAAGCACCTGACATGCACAGCATGCCCAACCCTACCTGACACAGCAGTGTGCGAACCTGAAAGAGAAGGTTCAGAGAAGGATCAGAAGAAAGGGTTGGTAGTCGTCCATCCTGCAATGCACAACAGGCTTCAAGAGATGGCATCTTCCTCTACCTCCTCCACACAGGAGGGAGTTGGACATATAGGTTAAAGGATAAGAGATGGGTTTCTCAGAGGCCATGCCCTGCTCAGCTCTATGCCTGCTCCAAATGCTGGACTAATAAAAATGTTCAGTGAATCATAAAGGTGGGAGGGTGTTAAAGGCGTTGAGTACAGGGATGCAGGGGATCTGATGCATGGGTTCAGGGCAGCTCTCTAGGCTGCTGAGGTCCTTCCAGCTACCTTGGCTCCTCACCTGAGTTTGCTCTTGAGGGCGTTCACCTCACGGCCCATGGCCTCATTGCTCTCGGTGGCCTCATCTAGCTCCCGCTGTAGCTTCCGGCGGTTGGCATTGATGCGCTGGGACTCCTCCTCTGCCTCTTCCAGCTGCCTCTTCAGCTGCTTGACCTTGGTGTTTCCTTTCTCTGCCTGCCAAGGACAGGACAGTGTGTCAGCAAAGGTCAGCATAAGGGGTCGTGAAGCACCAGGCGAGACCAGGACAGCCAGGAAGAGGCACCGGCTGTGGCTACCTGCTCCTTGTACTGCTCTGCCATCTTGCGTTCATCCTCCACCTGTAGCAGGACCTCCTTTAGCTTCTTGTCCTTTTGCTTCAGCGACTTGGTGGCTGCCTGTTTTTCTCTGTCATGGGGAGGAAAGAGAGGTGGTTTCCAATTGAGATGGCATTCCTGTAATTGGCATGTTAACCAAGACATGGCATCCCAGCTTCCTTGAGCCCCAGATTCAAGAGCCATCCCAAGAATCAGCCAGATGTAGAATAAAGAAAGTTGGCACAGTTGTAGCACCTTTGTGATGTGGCCTAGATAGCAGGATGGGTCAGTGGAGGAGAGATTTAAAGGTGGTATTTGTCTCTGTTTCAGCCCAAACTCTCTGTCGCCTGATCCATCAAGATGGGAGGAGCAGCAGCTATAGGTGCTGACCCCAACCCAAGCCGCTCCACTGGGCCTTTCCCACATGACGGACTGGAAACTATGAGGCAAAACAAACCCTTCCTATCTTAAGTTGCTTCTGTCAGGTGGTTGGTCGCAACAATGAGAAAAGTAACTGATACATTCAGCATAAGCCACTCCATGGTGACAAAGTAGATGGTTGAAGTTGGGAATGACAAGGAAGGAAGGATGGAGAGTCGTGGGTTTTTATTGTTCTTGTTTTTGTTTTTTTTTTTTTGAGGTGATACAAATTATATATATATAAATTAAAAAGCACAAAAGTGCGTGAATCATCTGGAAAGGTGGTATAAGTAGCACAGAATCTTCAAAACATTAGGCTGCAAAGATGCTGTGACCCACGATCAGTCAGGGGAGCCTTCCTGTGTCTGTGGCCTGGTGGTATCCTTTCATGTCCCTAGTGGCAGGGGGAGGTTAAGAAAAGCCTGGGAGCCCCCACAAAGACTGGCTCACATCTAGAGGACCATCACCATTCTAACAGCAACTAACGTTTTGAGGGGTTGCTCTCAGCCAGAGGCAGGCTCAGTACATCCTTGCCCCGTGGCCATAGTCACACACTCCACTGTCATACTCTAGACATGAGGCTCTTATAAGGGGTGATTCCCCAAGAGTTCCTTCCTGGTCTCCAGAAAGCTGGAACTCTGGAGCCCCCATACCTGGCCTCCTGTTCGACCTGCTCCTCCAGCTGTGCGATCTTGGCCTCCAGCGCCGCGACAGTGGACTTGAGCTTGGCTTTGACAGCACCTTCTACCTCCTGCAACTTGCTTCGCAGTTCCTTGTTCTGGCGCTCCAGCTGTTGCCGTGCGCTCTCGTTCTTCTGAGCCGTGCTGCGTTCTGTGGCCAGCTCGTTGCTCAGTTGCTCAGCCTGGGGAAGAGACATGGCCACGAGGCAGAAGGCATACCACTAGGTGGGGATCAGAACAAGTCTACCACCATCGTTCCCTAAGGCCAGAGCACCTGCTTCCTCTCTCATTTTCTACTCATTCGTTATCATCTCCAGACTCGGCTCAGAAGCCTCCTGTGTCACCTAGACTGAGCCAGAAAACCTGTTCTGTTCTGCCCATGCTCCCTAGCCCAGACCCTGAGGGGCTACAGGATGGTTCCTGGCACCCATCACAGAGATGCTCAGAAAGCTTCCTCTCCATAGTGGCAACCAAGGACTCTTGGGACTGGGCAAAGAGCAGTGAGGAAAAACACCAGTACCATTCACCATACTGGCCATATGGTGGAGTAAACAAGATGATGCTGGCTAACAGAAGACCCTGTGGGTCTGTTTAGTTTTCTGAAGACCACAGTCAGAAACAAGCACGACACACAGAGACATGGAGGAAGAAGGACCCCGTGCCTTATTTTTGAGTCTCCTCTCTTTCTCCTCAATCTCTGGAGCTAACAGAAAGCATACCTGTGGTGCATGCGCATGCTACTTAGCCACTGCTGGGCTACACCTAGATCCTGTTTCAGGAAACCCAAGACACTGCCCCTCTGGTGTGGGGAATATGGCCAAGTGGTCTTACCTCACCATAGCCCTCGGGTGCTTATTTTGAGTCCAGTGGCTAAGAGCCCAATACAGCTATCCTGCATAGAGCAGAAGCAACTACCCAGAGCTAAAAGGTTAGGTAGAGACAGGCTACTTCCTGAGCCCTGTGTGTTAACTTAAATGGCTTAAGTAGGCGTTCCCTCCCTTTCCCTTCACTCTAACCTCAGTATCTCCTACCTGCAGTGTGGCCTTGCGCACTCTGTCACTCATGGCCTCCATGTTGCCCTGCTCTTCCTCCAGCTCCTCTTCTAGCTGGGCGATTCTTGCCTCCAGGCGGCGCTTCTCATCCTGCAGTGTATTCCTAGAGGGAATGAAGCTGCTTGGGGGACCCATGGGCCTTTCCCCGGCTTAGGCCTCTCTCCCCGGAAAGGTGTTGTCTCAAGTGGCCCTCATTCTCTAACTGGGAAAACAAGCTCAAGGGAGACTAGAGTCAACCCAAGGTCACCTGTATCGTGGTTTGAATGGGAAATGTCCCTCACAAGCTCATGCAATGGGGGCTCGGTTATCAACTGATCAGCTCTGGTAAATGACTAGATTCTGAGGCTCTGGCTTAATAAGTGGATCAGTTCCTTGGTGGCTTCAGAACATGATAAGAATTCCTGGATGGTGAAAAGCAGTAAATGAAGGCTTGTTGGAAGAAGCTGGTCACAGAAGGGACAAGGACTTGTATCCTTGGGGTCTCTACTACCAGTACTACTACTACTACTACTACTACTACTACTTCTTCTTCTTCTTCTTCTTCTTCTTCTTCTTCTTCTTCTTCTTCTTCTTCTTCTTCTTCTTCTTCTCCTCCTCTTCCTCCTCCTCCCCCTCCTCTCCCTCCTCCTTATCCTTCTCTTCCTCCTCCACTTCCTCCTCCTTCTTTTAATGTGATTTAAAAAATTTTTTAAAAGATTCATTTATTATATATATATATATGAGTACACTGTCGCTGTCTTCAGACACACCAGAAGAGAGCATCAGATCCCATTACAGATGGTTGTGAGCCACTATGTGGTTGCTGAGAATTGAACTCAGGACCTCTGGAAGAGCAGTCAGTACTCTTAACCACTGAGCCATCTCTCCCGCCCCCCTGCACTCCCTTCTCGATTCACACTGTTTTCTGTCTACCTTGAAGTGAACAGCCTCTTCAGTGTGCACCCGTCGCTATGCTGCTCTGTACTGGCCCTAAGGATCAGCAAAGCCTTGGGCTGAATCCTCTGAAACCATGAGTTAAAATAAGCTTTCTCCTTTAAACACCTGTTGAGTATTTGAGCCATAACACAGCATCCTGCCAGGGAGAGGTGAGCTGGGACTCACACAGACCAGCATCAGCAAAGCCAGAATGGGGTGGGAGCAGTTACCTCTGGCTTTCTTTGCCCCTGTCACTACTCAGTCACAATGAAGTACCACATTTCCAGATCAGTAGGTGGGAAAGCCCCGAGGTCAATCTTTCCCAGCATGGGTCTGTCCTGCCAGGGCTCGGTGAGCATTGGGTTTGCTATCATTGAAGTGGAGGTTCCAGGGGCACACTCGGGCTGGTTGTTCTCGCACCCCAAATCCAGTTGCCTCTTTTATATCCTTACCTTCCTGACAAGCTGCTAGCCAGCTCCTCAGCCAGCTCCTCCTTCTCCAGGTCAGCTTGCTTGCGAGCTCTCTCAGCTGCTGCCAGGTCCTGAAGCAGGAGAGAGGCTCTAGCTATCCTGCTCCTTCCTGCACCGTTGAAGTGCAGCTCCCCTTCTGAGCTCAGGGAGGCTCCCCTATGCTCTTTGTGTGAGGGAGGTCCACTCATTCAGAAAGGAGCTGACAGGAAGGAAGGAAATCTGGGTGCCTGGGCCTGTGGGTCCCACCACAGCACTGTGAATGACTGTTGCCAGCAGGGCAAGCCTATACCTCTTGGAGCTGCATGAGGTCTGCCTCCAGACTCTTGGCTTTCTTCTCATTCTCTTTTGAGGTGGCAAAGATCTCATCCCTGGAGGCACGGGCATCATCCAGCTCTCGTTGGAAGTCCTTCATCTGAGCCTGCACAGTCAACAGGACAAGCAAGGTCCACTTGACCCACCCGGCTCTGCACAGAGAGACTTACCTCTGCATGCCAACCCCTTGGAATTTCCAGTTTATCCTGGTGAATCCCTGGTACTTGGCTGGGCCCCAGGTCTCCAGTGGCAGAAGATTCCATGTTAACTGAAGGGAGTGAACAAGATCCCAGCAGCAGTGCCCCGCTCAGAAAACCCAGCCGCTAACCTACACCTCGGATAGAAGCAGGTTGCTTCCTGAAGCCTCTACACGGAGGCACCGGGCCTGGGGAGCTGCCTCTTCCTCCACCTGCATCCCATCTTCCCTCAACACAGCATCACCAACCTGCAGTTTTCGAAGCTGCTTGATGGCTTCCTCCCTTCCTTTGATGGCTGAGTCAGCCTGGAGCTCTAGGTCTTTTAGGTCCCCTTCCAGCTTCTTCTTAGCTGCCGCCGCCAGAGCCCTCTGCTTCCGTTCATCTTCCAGTTCTGTCTCATACTCGTGCAGCTACGCCAGGAAGAGGGGTGCAAGCTACAAGGACGGCCCTCAGAGCCCCGGGCTCACATGGCCACTCCCTGAGCTCCCAGAGACTCGGCAGAACCTCATGTGTGTTGCTGGGAGCTGGGATGCCCACTGCTTCCAGCAGGTAGGTTTTAGGGGCCGAATTTAGGTCATGAATCTTGGCAGCAAGTGGGGGTTGAAGACGGGGATGTCCCCAGTCACAGATGGGAGCTGGCTCACCTGCCGCTGTAGCTGCCTCCTCTTCTCCTCATTCTGTTCATCCCGAGCCTGGAGATCGCGTTCAAACTGGCCCTTGAGGGCCTGCATGTTGACTTCCAGCCGCAGCTTGGCATCCTCAGTGGCCTGCAGCTCATCCTCCAGCTCCTCCAGCTGGGTTTTCATCTCTTCCATCTGGGTCTCCAAGGCACGCTTGGACTTCTCTAGTTCATGTACCTGGTAAGCAGAGTGAGCAGAGCCTTTGCTCAAGGGAGGCTTTACCCTCACGGGATAGAGGCTCATGAGGCCAGAGTACTGGCTTTGGCCTCCAGGGTCAGACTTGGCCCCTGATGGCTCAGCTCCAGCTGCTGTCCCCCTGGCTTCTCGTGCCCACAGCAGACTGATGTACCTTGCCGAGGCACCAGTAGGTGAGAAGCAGAACTACTTACATTTTTGCCCACATCATCCTTGGAGCTGACCAAGTCTTCCATCTCAGCTTTGAGCATCTTGTTGGTCCTCTCCAGCTCTTCTTTGGCTTCCAGGGCTTCCTCCAGAGCCCGGGCTAGAGACAAAGCCTTTGTTTCCTTTTCCCTGGCCTCTGCTTCAGCTCGGTCTCTCTCATCGGCATACTTGGAGGAGATGTTCTTCTCCTCAGCTAACAACTGAAAGAACACAGAGCTCAGAGGGCATACCTAGCACACCTGAGGCTCACCAAACTTTATATGTGAAAAAGACCTGGTCACACTGGATGTGCCTAGGAGAGAAGTACAAGCAATTCAGATACACGTGGAGGTCAGTTAGGATTTTTTTACTTCACTGCCCATTGGGATAGCACATCCTGCTACTGAGGACAATGTGGCATTGAATTATTGAGGGGGATAGGCACAAGTATCTTTCTTACAAAGTTACCCCATGCACCATACGCAGAGTATATGGTTATGCACATACTTGGATAAAAGTCAAAGACAAGCCAGGCGTGGTGGCGCACGCCTTTAATCCCAGCACTTGGGAGGCAGAGGCAGGTGGATTTCTGAGTTCGAGGCTAGCCTGGTCTACAGAGTTAGTTCCAGGACAGCCAGGGCTATAAAGAGAAACCCTGTCTTGAAAAAAACCAAAAAAAAAAAAAAAAAAAAGTCAAAGATGGCTGTTGCATCTTAACACAATTCTCATCTGATGGAGAGCAGTGCGTTACAGACTGTGGCACCTAAACCCAGACTTGCAAAATTCAGCAGACAGTGAGTATCAGGGACTTCCTAACATCGCGAGTGACACTAAACCCCACAGAATATCAACAGGAAAGCAGTGGAAATCACTTCTGGCCCTCTAATGGAAAATGAGACTATGGTAGCAGTCCAGAGCGCAATGACTGCCAAGAAAGCAAACAACTGGGGTGTCCTGCACAAGCCCACGTGGTGAGGCTGTCAAGGGGAGCAGTAGCCCCTAAATCTCTAGTATTTGGGATCATGGCACAATCTGTAAACTGAGTTTTAGAATAACTCTATATCGTGTGTAAATAAAACCATGCTTAATAAGTATGGGTGGACTATATTAGAGATAGTATTTAGGAATTTGGGTCATAACAGGAACATTTATCAGAACAGCATGACTGCACATTTGATGGATGTGTTCATCACAGCATATGTAAATTTACCTCAAAGATAGAAAATAATAATACTTAATATTAGTGTTTCAAGACAAAGTCTTGCTATGCAGCCTAGCTTTAAACTCATAATTTTCCTGCCTCATCTTCCTGAGACTCAGAATTTCAGGCCTGTGCCGCCATGCCTTGCTGCAAAACTTTTTTTTTTTTTTTTTTGGTTTTTCGAGACAGGGTTTCTCTGTATAGCCCTGGCTGTCCTGGAACTCACTCTGTAGACCAGGCTGGCCTCGGACTCAGAAATCCACCTGTCTCTGCCTCCCAAGTGCTGGGATTAAAGGCGTGCGCCACCATGCCCGGCCACAAAACTATTTTTTTAAGTACAAGTGTTTTTTTTTTTTTTTATTTATGTGTGTGTGTGTGTGTGTGGGCTAAATGATGATCAGAGGACAAATTGTGGAAGTCTGGTGTCTACTTCCACCAAATAGGTTTTAAGAGCTGGAATTAGGTCATAAATCTTGGAAGCAAGATCTTGGCAGTAAGCTATCTCTCACTAGCCTGGGTATCTTTTAATATGCAATGTTAAATGTTAAGGGAGAAGGGCATAGATGTCTTTAATTTGCTTTGAAATGCATCCAAAAATGAAATATGTGGGGTTACTGTGATTCATCTTTATTATAAATGCATATACCTTTAATCTCAGCACTCAGGAGCTGGAGGCAGGCAGATCTCTCTAAGTTTGAGATCAGCTTGGCCTACACTATGAGCTCTAGACTGAATAGAGTTAAGTAGTAAGACCCTCTCCCCACTGTCCTCCCCTTCAAAAAAGTAGGGCAAAAGGCATGAGGCACAATGTTAATGACTGAGTCTGGTAGCGACTGCACTGGGGAAAGTGGTATTACCAAGGATACATTTTGAGGGAAGGGCCTGGGCCTCAGTTGGTAGAGTGCTTGCCTACCCTGAGTCCAGTCTCCAGTATTACACAAAATTGACAATGGCACATCAGTGATCCTGGCATTCCAAAGGTGGAGGCAGGAGGATTATAAATTCAGAAGCTCAATGCCAACTATAGCTACACAGTGAGTTCAAGGCCAACCTGGTCAACAGGAGACCATATCAAAGGAAAAAAAGGAGCAGAAATTAAAGAATGTGCTCCAAAAAATGATGCTTAGAGTTACTTTTAACTCCCAGCAGTGCTCCTCAGTATCCAGTGAGTGGAAGGGATAAATGACCCTCACTTTATTAAAGATTGTGCCAGCCCTGAGGCTATGTCTGTCAGCAGGTTTCACAGTGCTTGTACCTAGAAAATTCTCAATGTTAAGCATTCTGATGTATCCATGCCCCGACCTAGCAGCCCTCATATGTCATGGTCACCTAAGTTGAGACAAGATAGCCTTCCACAGCGTCCAGCAAAGTCCAGATGAGACTCAGATTCCCAGCACCTCTGCAGTGTGGCACATATCTGTGTGAAGTGCATTGAGCTTTCAGCCCTACCTGATCAAATTTCTTCTGCTTCTTTTCCAGATTGGATACCAGTTGCCGCTGGTTGTCCAAGTCCACGACCAGGTCATCCAGCTCCTGCTGGAGCCTGTTCTTGGTTTTCTCCAGTTTGTCATAGGCAGCCGCCTTCTCCTCATACTGCTGGCCGAGGCCCTCCATCTCTTTCTGCAACCTCTTCTTCCCCTCCTCCATGACCTCGATGGTGCTTGCAAAGTCCTGCAGCTTCTTCTTAGAGTCTGAGAGCTGGAATGGCCAAGAGTGGCAACCTGAGAAGTGAACTCTCTTCCTCCTCCCTGAGGAAATCCAACAGCAGAGGGAGCTACTGAACAAATAAACCACACAGGCCCGGAGGAGACCCATGGGGACCCCAGAGAAAAGATGAGCCCCAATGGACCCTGGAGGTGAGGAGAGGACCCACTGTGGAGCTCAGCATGTTGTTCACACCTGAATGTTCAGGGTAGAGATATGACGTTCCAGGTTTTGCTTAGCCTCCATCTCCTCATCCAGCTGGTCCTGCAGGCTATTCCTCTCATCTTCCAACTGACGCAGCTTGGTAGACACATTGAGCTTCTGCCGGGTTTCTTCTTGAAGCAGCTCCTACAAGAGAGAACACACATGGTGGTCCCAGGCATGCCCCCAAGGATGGAGGCTCTCCAGGTCTCCCAGATGGTGCAGTACAATACTCACTTGAGTGTCCTGAAGCTGGGATCCAAGGGAAGCCACATCTTTGGCCAGTTTGATGGCTTTGCCCTCTGCCTCATTGAGCATGCCAGTGACACTCTCCACTTCATTCTGGGGGTGGGGGGAGTGAGAGACCAGTGAGATGAAACTCAAATCACAGATCAGCAAGAGGAGCCCTTTTTACTCAGAATACGTCACACACCTTTGTGGGATAGGACCTGTGGTACCCAGTGACAGAAAATACACAGGAGGCAAGGGGCAACTGTGGACTATTCTGGAACCCATCAGCCACAAGCTGAGAGTGCTGGTCCTACACTCTGTTCTAGAACCTTCCACCATATTGACTAGGTTCAGTTAGAATCCACTTTATTGGATTCCAAATCCCTACCAAGGTTGGCAGAGATGAGCTGCAGATCTGAGAGTTCCAGTACTGGAAGCACTCCTTGCCACTAGAGAAGAAACAGGAGGGTGCATGACTGCAGGCAGGTCCTGCTCACTGCCTTTTCATAATGTTCATGGCCATCTGTTCTCAACTGCAGGGAATGACAACTATGGTGTTTCCCTGCTCCTTTGTTCCAGCTTGTGAGCACAGGAAATAGTCATCAAATTTTGGACCATTCTTTGGAAATGGGAACTCAGGCCAGCTGTGTCTTTGAAGTTAAAAACCAAAGATAATCAGACCCTAGCGTTCATCAGCTTCAGTTACCTCTGTTACTTGGGGGCAAACACCAACATACATCTAATTGGAGCATCAGGCCCTTTGTAGTCTGGCCACGGCTTCCTTCTCTGGTCCTGTTCTTGTACCATTTCTTCTCTCAACTTGTCAGCAGCACTGCTGACCCCTGACTTCTACTTTTCCCATTTACCACGGGCCTTTGCATATGCTATACCTTCTGCATACCTGTGCATCTGAGTGTTAGACCTCCTGAGGGCAGCCTTTCCTGACCCCACCCCACCCTGTGTGTCTCCTTCTAGATTTTTCTCTCTGTGTTTGTGACCGTCTCTCCCGCTCCACCAGACTGGAGTTCAGACGGGACAGAGATAATCTGTAATCTTCCTTGCTCTTTTGTCTAAGGATGAAGCACAGTGGCTGGTATGCATGTTCGTTAAGTGTATGCATGAAGTTTTGACAAGAAGAATCCACACAGGGGAATACAAGGATGCATCTCGAGGAGCCAGCTTTCGGGAAGCTGAGCAGAAGTCAGTTGCAGTGAGCAGCAGCCTGGTCATGCTGCCTGCCCTCACCTGTAGCTTGTGGACCTTGTCACTGAGCTCAGTCCGGGCTCGCTCCCCATCACTGCATTTGGACTGCAGCTCCTGCAGCTGCACCTCCAGCTTCTTCTTCTTGTGTTCTACCTCCTGCTTCGCCTGGCCCAGGACACGCAACTCCCCAGCCAGGTCTGCGTTCTCCTTCTCCAGCGTCTGCTTGTTTTTGTCCAGGTTTGCCTTGGCCTGTCAAGGGAAGCAGAGGGGGGTGGGCTTGTCTCCTCCCCTTGCCCCACTCCCAGTTCAAGGGAAGGGAGGAGGCATGCATAGAATGTATGCAGGACTCTTGAAATTCTAGTTTCCGAACTATCGGAATCAAATCAAAACATACCCATGTCCCTGAGGCCTGTTCTGTATAGGTTACCAAATTTTAGGACATTTCCAGGAAAAATCCGAATTCCCAGATTTTTTAAAACAACCACATGTTCTATCTTGTGACTGTGGCACTCTGCTCAGATGGCCACATTTGTCAAAATGCATTGAAAGGTACACTTAAAGTTGGTGAATTTAGTCAGGTATGGTGGCATTCACTTCTAATCCCAGCATTCAGTAGTAGAATCCTGAAAGTGAGGCTTGAGTTACCTAATGAAATCATGTCTCAAAGAAGAAAGAGAGAGGAGGGAAGAGAGAGGGAGAGAGAAAGAAGCAAAGGGAAAGAGAAAAAAAGGAAGGTAGGTGGCCATGGTGGCTCATGTCTGTAATCCCAGCATTGCAGCTGAAACTGGGGGATTACCGTGAGTTCCAAGACAACCTAGGCTACAGAATGAGACTCTTATCTAAAAATAAGAAAAGTGTGTGTGAGTGTGTGTGTGCACGTGTGCATGTGGCCTGTTTACATATTTCAATAATTTTTCATATTTCAATAATTCTGACTTTCAAAGAACAAGCTAAAGACCTGGAGACAGAAGTTTTACCTTCCCCCAAGACAGAAACCAGCCAGATCTAGGTGGTGGCTGCTGTTTGTGCCACAGCCCATCTGCCTTTGGTCTGGTTACCATCACTTTCTCATTTTTTGCATTCATTGTCTAATTTGCCCTGATATTTCTGTGATCAAGTTATTTTACCTAACAAGGTCCTGTATATATGAGTCACCTAAGGAAAAAGAGTGGATAAAAACAGGAAAGAAGAGATGGACTTGAGGAGGAGAAGAGAAGAGGAGAAAACCATGTGACTCCTGGGACCCAGGCAAACCACCCGCCTCCAGATCATCACACACATACACACACACACACACACACACACACACACACTATATATATATCTATATCTATATCTATATATCTATATATCTATATATCTAATTTCTCTAAATCTGAGAATCATGGATCTCACAGCTTTTTGAGTTATAGGATATTTGTATTTGTATGTAAAGAAGCATCTTGAGGAGTGGAGCCACAGGACTCAGACTGAACATGATTTGCCTGCTTTTCATAGACACTGTCTGCATGGCCTGAAGATCATTTTATCAATTAACTTGGTATACTTGTATTCTGACGATGAAACATCTCATGAAGGAATTTTTACTTGTAACACACAGAAAGTTCTAGGGTTGTTTTTTTTTTTTTTTTTTTTTGAGCATTTCAAATTCCAAAGTTCTAGACAAGAGTGGGTGAAGTCTGCCATCATGATGTGGTCTCTGGGGTATCTCCTGAGCACACACCCTTTTGAACTGCTCCAGCTGCTCTGTGAGTTCCTCCACTGCCTGTGTGTGCTTCTGCCTCATCTCCTGGACCTGGGCCTCATGGGACCGCGTCTCCTCATCCAGGGCCTTCTTCAGCACTGTCACCTCCTGTTCCCTCTTGGCTCTAGGGGAAAAGAACACAGTGGTTGACACTTAGGATTTGCCTGTGACAGTACTGTGCAAAGGGACAAGAGGTCTCCTGAACCCAGAGCTGAAATCCTTCTCCTTTGCTGTGTGTCCTACAGCAACCTGCCTCACTTCACTAGTCCTGCAGTCTTGTCTCAGCTGTGAAATGGGGAGGGTGTTACCTGTTCCCAGAACTTCTCAAGGGTAGCAAACCATCATACAAGCTATGAGCAAGAATGTGTCTGTGACATATTTAAGATGTCCCTTAAATATTAACACTACTCGGATTTATGCAGCACTTACTATATGCTGGGACCTGAACTAAGATTTATTTATTTATTTATTTATTTATTTATTTATTTATTTATTTAAGAGACAGGATTTCACTCACTACATAGCTTAGGCTAGTCTCAAATTCACAATCCTCCTGCCTCTACTTCTGAGTGCTAGGATTATAAGCATAAGCAATCAACCCCAACTGGACCTGTCTTTCCATTCATAGCATCTCATCCTTAGATCAACTCTTTCAGGCTAAGGGAGGAAACAGATTACCCACAGGGTCCTAACCATTTTGACAGAGCTACACCATGAAGCCAGCCTGACTTTTAGCCACTGTCTATATCTCCAGCCAGGTAGAAGAAGAACAAAAAGGTGAGACTAACATTTGGTACATGTACAAAACCCAAAGTATGGTGAATACTGGGTCACAGTTAACCAAGACCCTTCCCATAGTATATGTTCAAAAGATATGTATGCTTATTAAATAACATATGTTCACCAGAAACACCATATTCTCTGGGATATGGTTGTTCAGTCTCCTCTGTTTATAGTAACTCTTGAATTAGAGACCAATGTGATAAATGTTATTTTTAAATTTTAACATAAAATATACATACACGTACACATACAGATAGAGGAAGGAATTATTTTAAAACCCTAACTATGGATGGAACTGAAGGCAATATCCTTTTTGACATCTGTTCTTTTATCATGCTAAGCTGTTCTTGAATTCTGCACTACTACTCTCCTGCAGGTAGAATTAAACAGACTCATATTCTAGACACAACCAGGAAGGCCACTGGTTCCAGATCTGCTTGTGATCAGTGGCCTCTGAGGCCCAGCTTCCAGTACCTGAGCTCCTGCTGGGTAGCTGTGCTGTCCAGCGTGTCCTCCAGCTCCGTCTTGAGCGCCTCCAGCTCCTCCCCCAGGTCTCGCTTCTGCTTCTCAGCTTTGTTCCTGGCAGCCCGCTCTGAGTCTAGGTCCTCTTGTAGGTCTGAGACATGGCCCTCTAGCTCTCGAATCTTCTTTAGGGCATTGTTTTTCTGGGCGATCTCTTCATCAAGTCTGCCCGGAATGGAGAACCCAGGATTAAGACCCCCACAGCCAAGGCTATCCAATGCCACCAAAACCTGTTCTGGGCCTGACTCCTTGTGCCTCAAAGTATAGGAGGCTCAGTTTAAAGAAAGTATTGGAGAAACAAAGGTTGTAAATTACACAGGCCTGTTTTCTTCAACAGAAGGAAATGAATGACAGCTAGTCACCTAGGATGCCAGAGAGAAAAGTGTTCAGTCAGCTTGGTGACTCTTTGCTCTTCTTTTAGGATCCCCTATATCCTGAGCACTATTTGGGCTCTGATCCTGCAGTGAAAAGAACTCATCCCTATGAAAGAGACTCCATGCACTTTGCGCTCTCCACCAATAGAATCAATCCTTACGCTTATCACAGATCCTTTTCTAGACCCTAGTCCTGAGCTCTGTTTACCAGCCAGTAGAATTCATTCTTATTGTAAAAAATCATAAGTTCTACTATATTTAAATGTATAAGGAAGATAAACTGTGAGGTCAGTCCCTGGAGGTCTTGACCCAGTGCCCGTAAAGATGGTACTGTCCTGAGTTTCAGTCTTCATCTTTCCTATGCTCCTCACCCCAGACATCAGGCTTAGGGGATGGGATCCCTGACACCAAAGATGTCAGAACTCATTCCTCTCACACCTCCCCAAAACCAGGTGCTTCTTTTGATGTTGGAGATTCGCATAGGATGAGAGTACCAGGTTTTATATAAAAAGGCTAAACCAGGGAATAGTGGCAAACATCCTTGTACTGGGAAGACTGAGGCAGGAGGACCTCAAGTTTCAGGCCAGGCTGAGATACATAATGAGATCCTGTCTCAAGAAAATAAAAAATGGAAACAAACCCAAAATAAAAAGGAGCTAGGTGTGCTAATGTCTGTCAGTCATCTCAACACTGGGAAGGTTAAGGCAGGAGAGTGGCTGAGAGTTCAAGGTTAGTCTGAATTACATAGTGGGTTCCAGGAAAGCCCCCCCAAAGGGTGTGTTTGTATATCTATGCTTGTGTGTGTATGTGTGTGTGATGGTTTGAATATACTTGGCCCAGGAAGTGGTACTATTAGAAGGTGTGGCCCTGTTGGAGTAGGTGTGTCACTGTGGGTGTGGGCTTTAAGACCTTTATCCTAGCTGTCTGAAAGCCAGTATTCTGCTAGTAGCCTTCAGATGAAGATGTAGAACTCTCAGCTTCTCCAGCACCATGCCTGCCTGGAAGCTGCCATGTTCTTGGCTTGATGATAATGGACTGAACCTCTGAACCTGTAAGCCAGCCCTAATTAAATGTTGTCCTTTATAAGTCTTGCCTTGGTCATGGTGTCTGTTAACTAAGTCAGTGTGTATACATACACTTTTTTGTGGTGCTGTGCCTCTTTGCCAGGTGAAGCCTCTGCTCTGAGTCCTTCTCCAACCCTTGATAAATGCTTTGTGAACACTAAACACTTCTGTTCTTTTATTTGTTCAGCCAGTGACTGGGTCTATGGCGTACCCTTGTTCATGTGTTCTTAGTGGTATTAAAACCACAGCTTATATTACATATTTAAGAAGACACACATAGCCGAGCAGTGGTGGCTCACGCCTTTAATCCCAGCACTTGGGAGGCAGAGGCAGGCGGATTTCTGAGTTCGAGGCCAGCCTAGACTACAGAGTGAGTTCCAGGACAGCCAGGTCTACAGAGAGAAACCCTGTCTCAAACAAACAAACAAACAAACAAACAAACATACATACATACATACATACATATACACAGATATACTTATATACATAACAACAATAAAAGAGAGACCATGAACTAGAAAGAAAGCAAGGGGGTGTATGATAGGGGTTGGAGAGAGGAAGGGGAACGGAGAAAATAATGTAATTATCTCAAACAACAACAAAATCATAAAAAAAGTCAGCTGTCCAGTAGAGCAGAGGTGGTGATCATGGACCTGGTGGGACATGAATGATGCCAGTGACAGACCCGCAGGACTTCAGTGGAAGTAGAGCTCTTTCCTGGGGCATGGTGGAGCTAACATCTGTTTTGTGTTCTAAGAAAGAATCTTGCTTATGGAGCCTAGGCTGTCCTTAAAGCCATGATCCTCCTGCCTCAGCCTCAGAGTGCTGGGATTACATGACATTCAGCTTTGCCATCCTGCTTGACTATGATGAATGGGAAGTCCTAAGATGTGGGACAGGCTGGTGCTTTGATGTCATTGTGCTTACACCCAGAGAGATTAGGCTCTTACCAAGTAACCCAGCTACTGTTCTGCCATAGACCGATGTCCCTGAGCAACGTTTTTTCATTAGTCATCCAAGCTCTACTATGCACTCCAAATTAGAAAAGAGAGGTGAGCCAGGAGACAAATCATAAAGCCCCAGGCTTGAGTCCCAGATCTACCTCTTAGAAGCCATGTGAGCAGGTACCTCCTTTACTTTCCAGAGAAGTGAGGGGTAAGAGAGCACACCTGGTTAGGGGTCTTGAGGATGCTTCCAGGAATGAGCTGAATGTTTAATAGAGTGATAAATGTCACTTGCAACTGTGATATCCCTGGCTTGAGGCCAGCTGAATGCCAGGAATAAGGAAGAGCAGAGGGACTAGGAGGGACATGTGATTGGGGCTGTGTGGGTAGAAGTGTGGGCAGAAGCTAGCATGCACAGAAAGATTTGAGAGAGTGGAACAGAGATTATGAAAGCCACTCCAGCCTAGGCATGTAGTGTTTATGATACCAATAGAGATGAACTCAGTGGATGACTGAGAATTCAGAACTAGGGTTCAAATGAGAAATTCTGGGTACCCTAGATGCTGCAATCCTACTGGAGTAGGGGTACTGCAGAGAAGATGAGTTTGTAAGGAAGAGGATCAAATGTGAAGTTTGGGGGTCAGAGTAGTGTGGAAAGCTTGCAGGAAACCAGGTCTGACAATTGACGTCCCTGCCAAGGGCCTCTGGACACACACAGACACAGACACACATATGAACACATAGCACACCTGGCTAGAGCTGCCTGTAGCTCTTCCTCTTTCTTTGCCAGCTGCATCTTGAGCTCTGCAATCTGGGCCTGCAGGTCAGCGATCTGCTCATGGAAGTCACTGGCATCACCCTCCAGTTTCCTCTTGAGTTTCTCCAGCTCCTGCCGGCTCTTCTCCTCTTTCTTCAGCCTCACTGTAACAGAGCCAGGGCTACCACAGTTGGGGGATGCCCCCAGGGAGGAGCATGTGTCTTTCTACCTGAGCTATGGACACTGCACATGCAGCCCTAGACCTTCTCCAGTAAAGGGAATGCTGAGCTTGGGAGAATGCTACCAGGATGCACCTCCCACAGTGTGGAGCCCAGGTAGAATCTCTCTCCCAGGACAATCTGTCTTTCTAATGGTTCCTTTCTGACTTTTTCTGGTTTATTGGTTTTCTTAAAAAGATTTATTTGGGGGCTGGAGAGATTGGTTAAGAGCACTGACTGTTCTTCCAGATGTCCTGAGTTCAATTCTCAGCAACCACATGGTGGCTCACAAGCATCTGTAATGGAATCTGATGCCCTCTTCTGGTGTTTCCGAAGACAACGACACTGTACTCATATACACAAAGTAAATATTTTTTTTAAGTTTTATTTTGTGGGTATATGTGTGAGTGTGTGAGCACACACGTGTGAGGGAGACTTTGGAGGCCAGGAGAGGTTGCTAGGTCTTGCACAGCTGGAACTACAAGTATTTGTGAGCCACCTAGTGTGGTGCTGGGATTGTTTTTAAAGTGACGGTGTAGAATAGTTCTACAGGGTTTGTGTAGATTTTGTGATGACACTTTCATAGACACCCATGATGGGGCTTTGCTTGGATTTTTTGTCTCAATTGCTCTCTTTCCCTCTTCCCCACTCCTCTGGTCATCTTTCTTTATTCAAATAGTTCCTCTTTCTGCTTTCATGGTTTTTATTTTTTCCATGTGAGAGAAAAGCTATTGTTCCTCTGACCCAACCTTCCTCTCTTGCTCAGCCACTTACCCTACCTTAACACCCCTTCTTTTCCATGTCTCCTTCAACTTTCATGTCTTATTCATATGTACTTATTTAAAATCTACATTCTGGACTGGGGATGGAACTCAGTTGACAGTGCTTGTCTTGCACGCAGTTGGGTTCAATTTCCAGCACTGTTTAAGCTCAGCATAGTAGTATTACTGTGTAGTGTTACCTGTTATACCAGCAGTTGGGAGGTGTAGGCAGAAGGATCAGGAACTCACAGATAGCTTTGGCTACATAGTTTCAGGCCTGCCTAGGCCATATGAGACCCTGTCTCTAAAAATAAAGTAAAATAGGGCCAACAGGATGACTTAGCAGGTAAAGGCACTTGCATCAAGCTTAACAATCTAAGTTCAATCCCCAGGTTTTGCAAAGTAGAAGGAGCGAACCAGTTCTACGAAGTTGTCTTGTAACTTCCATGTACATGGTGTGACACGCATGAGCATACACACATATATGCACATACATACCATTCATATACCCATACCACACACCATACATATTCACACTACACACTACACACCATACATACCATACATACACACAACATATACACACTGCATACACATACACACATATCATATATATCACACACACCACACATACCATATATACAAACACACACATATCATACACACACACACCATACGCACCATATATACATACATATAACACACACATATATACCATACATACATATGCATACACATTTATCACATACATCACACATACCACACATACCATACATACAAGCACACACATATCACCCCCCACATACCACACATACACATAACACACACATATATACCATACATACACATACATACATACATACATACATACTTATCATATATACCACATATACACACTGCACACAAATATACACATATAACAGAAACCATACATACAAACACACACATATCACACACACCACACATACCATAAACACACACATATATACCATACATACACATGCATGCACACTTATCACATATACCATACACACCACACATACCATATATACAAGTACACATATATCACACCCCCATATACCATACATTCACACAGCACTATTTTATTTTCTATTTTCTTGAAAATAGAAAATAAAAATCTGCAAAACAAAATATTAAAATATATATTCTACATGAGAGGAAATGTATTTGTCTTTTGAGCCTAGTTCATTTTACCTAACATTTCCCCACTCACCCTCCAGCTCTGAGATCATGGACTCATGCTTGCTCTTTAGCTTTGTGAGGTTTTTAGCCTTTTCTTCCTCTTCTGCTAGGTTGGTTGTCAAGTCGCTGACCCTCTCTTCAAGAAGTTTTCGTTCCTTTGCAGATAAGGGAGAAAACAAAAAGGTAAAAAAAAAAAAAAAAAAAAAATCCCCATTTTAATCCCAGGCTAGGTGTCCTGGATGGAAGAAGCTCCCACGCTGTCCACTTCTCTCCTCATGACATATGTCCTGCACTCATGTGCAGCTAGGGGACATTCTCGTTCCTGCCTCATGGAAGCTTGTCTCTGCCTTGGGTTCTTTGTACAGCAGGTCAATGTTCTATTCCTATTTGATCCTCAGTTTTCTTTCATGCCACATCCTCCAGAAACCCTCCTTGAGATCGTCCTTCACCCCCTAGTATTCCACTCCTAACAGGGTGGACATCTCCAGACCCTGGTTACAATGGGAACGGTTCCTTCTACCTCACTAGAGTGTAAGCCACAGCGCAGGGCCCTGGCCTCCTGCTCCATTAGTGTCCTGATCCACAGTGGCCCAGTCCACAGAAGACCTAGCAGATGCCTAGCTTGAACTAATGGGATGCCGCTGGCGTGTGATTGCTAACTGAAGTGGCTGCTTGTCCCCCATTTTCATGGGGTGGTTCCACTGTTAGCACTCGACATGCCGTGTCCCAGGCAAGCCTGGCACATCTAACTTACTTTTGAAAGTTTACTGTTCTGATCATCCATAACCAAGATGTCATCCTCCAGTTTCTTGATCTTGGCCTCAGCTGTGACTTTCTCTAGCTGTAGTTTCTGTCTGGCGGCCTCCTCCTCCTCCAGTTGCTCCTCCAGGTCCTTTGTTGGGGGATAGACAGGGATCACAGCTTTGCTGGAATAAAGTCACTAGTGGAGAGCTAGAGCTAGCCAGCAGGGAGGCTGGGATGAGCACACCCTGCTCTTTGCTGTCTCCTTAAGAAAGGAGGAGATAGAAGCCCATGGAGGCAACTCTGCCTCACTCCGTATCAGTGTTCTATTACTGGGAGTGGGCACCATACTCTGGGCATTCTCTAATGATCATTTCTTCCAGAGGCAGGTAATTAGGCCCCTTGAGTATGTGGGGGTTAAGCATTTTCAACACAATTGGAAGGAAGTAATAGATTGTAACCCCAGAGGTCTGGGCTATGAATGTTGTCATGGTTTCCTCCTTCTAGGGACAGTCCATAGCCATGATGAAAGGAAGTCCAAGCAGCCACATTAAGTGACTGAGGAACTAACACCTCCTGATAACAGTTATATGAATAAGGCACAAAGATCTTCTAGCCTGATTGAGCCTTCAAATGACTGGCCTTGACTGAAACCTTGATTTGCTAACCTTATGAGTGGTCATAGCTAGAACTACTCAATTAAGCCCCTCCCCAGTTGCCGAATACTAAGATAAATATGAATTATTTGAAGCTGCTACATTCAAGCTCTTTTGTTACAGAGTAATAGCTGACACAATTATCTTTTACACCAAATTGCTAAGAGGAAGGGGGTCAGCATACAGAAGACAAGACATTAGACAGAGCAGGCTCTGGAGACTTATATTCAGTCCTTGCCTTAGTTCTGTGGTTGGGACAGATTGTTCTCCAAGCCTCAGTTCCTCCATCTTCCAGCATCATCAGATGCCTTCACTGAGGATCTAGTGAGTCTATTCCCGCCACAAGCTGCCCCTGCAATGTCTTACTAGCATCTGCTGAGCCATCTTCTTCCTCTCAGCCTGCAGTTGTTGGCCCCGGTCTTCCTCTTCCTCCAGGCGGGCCTCCATCTCATGGAGGATCTCCTCCAGTTCCTGCTTCTTGGCTGCCAAGCGGACCCGCATCTCCTCAGCCTCAGCATACAGCTCTGTCTCTGCCTGCAACTGCTCCTGCAGCAGAGTCTTCTCCTCAGCCAGCTACACGCAGGATGAGGATGCAGGATTAGGAAGTGGGCTGAGCTCTTGGCCATTCTGCTCCCTTGGCTCATTGCACACCTGTCCGTACCTGAGTGTGCTTCTGCTCCAGCTCCTTCAACTCGGTCTCTGCCTTCTGCTGCCGCTCCTTGATCTTTTGCATCTCCTCCTCCTTGGCCTGCATCTCCTCCTCCTGCCGTGTCACCTGGAGCAATGGCTTTACCTGCATGTATGTACACAGACATTGTTAGTGTTTTGGCCAAAGGGAGCGATTCTCATCAAATATTAGGTTGGTTCATAGATGATTTTTACCAACACCCATCTAGGTGACACTGGGCAATGTCAGGGATTTAATCAGATGACAAAACTGGGATGGAAGATTCTACCAGTATCAGTAGGTAGAGGCTGAAGATATGGCTTATATTCTAGAACAATTTCTAGGAACATCTTCTACAAGTTAGATAAACCCAAACTATTAGCATGGGAAATGTGAGGGACCTTGCATTGTTTCTCTCTCTCTCTCTCTCTCTCTCTCTCTCTCTCTCTCTCTCTCTTTCCTTTCTTTTTCAGTGCTGGGGATTGAACCCAGTGTTGTATACTTTACCACTGAGCTACACCCTGAATCTACAGGCCTCTCATTAGTCCAGTTTACTAGAACAAAATGAAAAGAGAAAGAAGCAAAGGAATTGAAGGTGGTTATTCCTTCATCCTTCACTGCTGTTTCATGGTTATGGTCCCTGTTAGAACAGTGTAACCCATGCAGTCACTTTCCTGTTTAAAAATAGTCTTGAAGGTTGGCTACGGTGGTGCATGGCTCTAATCCCAGTACTTGGTGGAACAGAAGCAGGAGGATCTCTGTGGGTTCAAAATCAGCCTGATTTACATAGAGAGTTCTAGACCAGCCAGAGCTACATAGAGACTCTGTCTCAAAAAGAGAACAAAAAGGCAAGTATTGAACTGAATCCTAGCTTTCTGATTCATCATTTAGAAATTACAGGTTTCGTAGCTCATGTTTTACAACTTTGGTCTTAGAGAGGCGTTGTTTTTACTTGTTGGTTCCCCACCACTGTCCCCATAAACAGTTGAATAATGAGTCTGCTAAGGAAATGTGGCCACTGTCACAGCGGCTGTGGAGGATGCCCTGGAATCCTGCTTTCATTATGGAAGATGGTTTTCTCAGGATAGTTTCTTGGAATGTGGGTTCGTGGGAACATTTGCAGAAAGCAGCTTCCCCTCAGGCTTCCTCCCCAGCTTGTCTGGCACCCAGCGCCTCTGCCAGTGGACTCCACAGTTGCCTGCCTTCGCACACTTAGTGGGGTTTATCACTATCTGTTTCTGTGCTGTTCATTATCATCTGCTTCTCTCGTTGGCTGGCGTGTCCATGAAGCCAGAGACCATGATGCTTAGCACATGCCTGGCATACAGCATACTTTCTCAGGGGCCACAGAGAGAAGTGGGTTTCTACACTAGTGTGACAAGATGGATTCTTGAGGTGACAGAAACACCTTGGTCTGCCTTAAGTCATGACTGTAACCCACCCAAAGGGGTGGACCTTCACAGGTCTGCATGAGAGCTCTGTCTTCAGGCCTCAGATCCAGAGCCACTTTGGAGCACCTCCATTCCCACATCTAGATCCCAGTAGGGCTTGGGGTTGCAGAAGTGGAGGAGGTATGGAAGGTGTAGGGCCAATCACTCACTTTGGTGAAGAGCCTCCACCATTGCCAGTTGCGGAGCTTAAGGTAGGCAGCGCAGTTCCTCTGGATCACCTTCATGGCTGTCAGCTGTTGCTGTCTCTTGGTGAAGGCCCTGGGAAAGTGAGGCAGGGAACCATAAGGAGCTTCCCTCATGGCTCATGCTGTCAGTCCCTGCATAGGACATACCCCATTTGCTCCAGACAGATCTTTCTGAGCCAGAGTACCAATGTGAACTTGGGAAATCAAGCTACTTAAAGCTGCTTCCCAGAGCCTTTCTCAGCAGGCAAGTGAAACTGCAAATGCCCAGAATCAAAGCTAGAAATGACATCTAAGGGAAAGTTGTATGTTATGTTTCTGCAGGGATCCTTCTGACCTCTGGTAGTGCCTGTTGAGTTCTGACAGACATATTTATTCCTTGGTAGTATTTCAGAAATCTCAAACATCAACACAAACCAGCACTGTATTTCTTAAGGGCTTCTAAGTTCGAAAATTATAGAATGAGCTGGTGGTGCTGGCACAGGCCTTAATCCCAGCACTTGGGAGGCAAAGGCAAATGGATCTTTGTGGGTTCTAGGCCAGCCTGGTCTACAGAGTGAGTTCCAGGACAGCCAAGGCTACACAGAGAAAACCTGTCTTGAAAAACAAACAACAGTAACAACAAGAGAGAGAGAGAAAGAGAAAGAGAAAGAGAAAGAGAGAGAGAGAGAGAGAGGAGGAGGAAGAGGAGGAAGAGGAGGAGGAGGAGGAGGAAGAAGAAGAAGAAGAAGAAGAAGAAGAAGAAGAAGAAGAAGAAGAAGAAGAAGAAGAAGAAGAAGAGAAGCAAATCTACAGAATGATGATTGTGATGATTGTAAACCCATTATGCCATGGTAGCTGCTGCATTGGCTGTGGGTGCATTTACGAATACCCATTATTATTAGGAAGACTAATTATTTTGAGAATAGTAATGATGACAACAGAGAACTTAATTATAACATTTAACATATTAGGTCTGCAGTTGTACTAAGGCTGCCCCAATATCTAGCCTTAATCATATTGAGTCTGTCTGATAACCAGCTTGAGCCAATCAGGGCTCTTCAGATGTGGTGTGGACTATTCTTGATAGCACACACTCCAGGTGCTAGCACCCTGAGGGATCGCTCCGGGGTGTCGTTCTTTGAGGAACCTGAATCTTCACCTAGACCCCAAGCAGAACAGACAGAGCGTTGAGACTTCTGAAGTCCTGCGTTAGTAATCCCATTAGGACATGGGGCTAGAGATACAGCCACAGAATCTTTCCTCTGAAACTCTAAGACTTCTGAAGTGAAAACCAGCCCCACTTCCTGTGCGTCATTCCGTGAGCTCCCCTTTAACAGTTTCTTGAGGTAGAAATGACTGCTCTCAGGAGAAACCTGAGCACATTAGATGAGGAATTGAGAATAAGAGCCAGGTCCACTTTCTCCTCCTACTGGATGGGTTACCCCTCCAGCCTTAATAGGAGATGTGCCTAGTCTTATTACAACTTGATGTGTTGTGTTTGGTTGATGTGCCCTTTTCTGAAAGGAAATGGAAGAGGAGTGGATCAGGAGGAGGGAAAATGGCTGGAAAGGACTAGGAAGAGAAGAGGGAGGGGAAACTGTGGTAGGAATGTAATATATGAAAGAATTAAAAAAAAAAAACCCAACCCAGATTTAAAACTCTCAAGCCCATTGTCTGTTATTCTGTCCTTCTTACATCTATAATCACTATATGCATTTCATTGGAAGCTTCCTGTTACTCTCTAGCAGAAGCTGCTAATTAAGGACACATCTTAAGAGAGATGGCTTCTTGGAATCAGGGAGACTCAACACAGGGCTGGAAATCCCCTTCTCTGGACTTATTGTTTTTACTATGGATTTGCAGTAAGTTTTAGGATATAGGAAACTGTGTTTACTTTCTGGCAAGGTAGCCACGACACATTGCCTGGAAGGCCATGATGACATCAGTAATCTTCAGGTCTCGTTCCTCCTCTAGGTGGGCCAGGACCCCCGTTCGGAAGAAGATTTTGCTCTGCCCAATCCTGTACAGGTTGGGGTCAAGTTCGAGGGCTTTGATCTGAGGAGGGAGGAAGAAGAGTTGCCATTTTCAACTGGGCCATTTAGTCAGTGGTGACATGTACTTAAGAACCATCCCAGCCAGATCAGCAACTGGCAATGTGACCCACAGCAGGAAGGTCACAGTTGGATGTCTGGGAGGGTCCAGGCTTAAGCTCACCATGAGAATGCAGGCTTGCTTTCCATCCATGAAGCCTTTGGGGATGGCGTTCGCGGCCAGGATCTCATAGCTTAAAACACAGGGAAGAAGTCACCCAACACATCTCCATCATTTGTGCCCTTTCCAAGGCTTGCTCCGTACTGCCCCACCCCAGCAGGCTCACCGTTGCCGGAACTCTTGGAAGACAATCCTGTTGGGGAAGCCCTGACGGCAGATGCGGATGCCTTCCAACACACCATTGCAGCGCAGCTGTTCTAGCACTAGAAATGCATCTAGTTTGCCAGACTGTGGGAATGGAAGAGACCAGTGAGCATTGGAGTAGCAAAGCCCTGCCAGAAAATAGACCTGGAAGTCTGTGGGGTCTTAACAGTTTAGCTGAGGGACAGTGTGCCTTGTTACCATCTCTGGGTTTCCTCGCTTTGGCCCTATTTTTCTCATAATCCCCATTGTGCTTGGTGGTGCCAGCAGCACCCCTGGCTAGAAGCTGAAGATGTTATTCCATCGCTACCCTCTCCCTTACTTCTGGGCCATCACCACCCTCAGCTCTTGCCTCCCATGTCTCTCCCAGTAAGTTCCTTTTAAAAAATAAAAACAAAATCGGATGTGGTGTGCATATGTATACATTCATGTTTTCACATGTCTATGAGAGTATACATGTTCACTTGTGTATGTGTGCATGATATGTGTGTGGTGTGTGTGTGTGATGTGGATGTGCATTGTGTGATGTCTGTATATTCACGTGTGTTTGTACACATTTGAATGCACAAAGTTGGTGTTAGAAATCATTCTCAATCAGTCTTCAATCTTATTCATTGAGGCATTCACTCACTCACTCACTCTCTCACTCACTCACTCACTCACTCACTCACTCACTCACTCTCAAAAGTCACCAGTACCACCAGATTCTTAGCTGGAGTTCTGGGGGATTCCTTGTTCTTTCTTCTGAGACTAAAGTTACAAGTGGACCACCATACTCACCTAGTATTTATATGGGTTTCTGGGGTTCCAAGTCATGCTTGTGTGGTAAGCACTTTAATGACTAAGTTACCTCCCCAACCTACTTTTTAAAGCCATTGTCTGTCTCTGCCCAGACAACCACAGCATCTTCTGATTTGATCATCTCTCCTCAGCCCTTCCTGCCTCTTCTAACTCCTCATTTGGTCTAAAATATAATTTTGATCATGACCTACTGCTTAAATTCCTTCAGTAGTTTCCTACAGACAGGATGCCAATCTCTGGCCATCACAAATCAGATCCATAGAGCCCATGTAAAAAGCTGGGCACAGCGGCATGGGCCTTTAATCCTAGAACTGTAAGAAGGAAGCGCAGAGACAGGAGGATTGCAAAAAGCTTGTAGACCAGTTCATCTGTCCTACATGGTAAAGCTCCAGGCCAGTAAGAAAGCTGTCCCACACAGAAATAGAAGATACCTAGGGACTGATGCCAGAGCTTGTCTTCTAACCTTGTATGTATACCCCACATCCACAGGCATGTACACACACATGCACACAAATAAAAACAATACATAATTACCTAGCTATAGTTTTCCTGCCTAGACTTAATTTCTTACCTCTCTATATTTTCTTACCCCAAGATCTTGGCCTAAAATGCCTCCAAACACACTCATACTCTGCTATGTACTTCACCAAGTTGATGACACCTATACCTTTTAAAATGACATTTATTTATTTATTTATTTATTTATTTAGTATATGGGGGTAAGTGTGGGCACAGGTATGCCACATACCTATGTGAAGGTCAGAGGACATCCTGCAGCAGTCATTTTTCCTCCTACCATGTGGATCTTAGGGATGGAACTCAGGTCATTAGCTTTAGCAGCAAGAGCCTTTGCTCATTGAGCTACCTCCCCAGCCCTTCTACCCATTCTAAAAGTTCTTGAAGCAGAAGTAGTTAGCCCAGATTTTTGTTATTTTCCTAATTTACTATCCCGTTTCTAGCCTGTGTATCAAGGTCCCTGTGGTCTCTCATAACCTCAGCATCAGTGACATTTGGGGCCGACTAATTCTTTGTTGTGGGAACACACTGAGCTGTCCCTCAGCCTCCCTGCCCTCTCTCTACTAGATGCTGGAGGGAACAATCCTCTTCCCATTGTGACAAAAGCAAATGTGTTTCCAGTGATTTCTTCAACACTGTATCCCAACTGTCAGTCACAGTGGCAGCTTGGCAAATATTTACTGGAAAAATGGAAGAATTGATGGCCTCATACCCTAAGCTCCTAACTAGCTGAGCATTCTCTGGGAAGATTCCCTTCCTCCCTTCCTTCCTTCCTTCCTTCCTTCCTTCCTTCCTTCCTTCCTTCCTTCCTTCCTTCCTTCCTTCCTTCTTTCCCTCTTTTGTTCCCTCCCTCTTCCATCCCTTCTTTCCCTCCTTGCTTTCCTTTGCTTTCAGGCATGTGGAATAGGCCCAAATCCAGACAACTTTCTACATGTGTAGGTGCAGGCCTTCTTTGATGGTGCTCAGGGCAGGAACCAAGGTCAGACCTTTCTTTTTGCCCATTCATCTCATTAGTGTGCTTTGCTGTCTCCCAGGTTCCTTTCTACAGCCCTCCCCCCCCCCCCCGCCCCAGTACTATCCTGTATGTAGGAGGCCCAAGTTGGGATATGCCTCACCCTCTTCTCATGGTTGGGGATGATGCAGCGCACAAAGTTAGGCGTGGTATTGCGCAGTGTAGTCATCAGTTTCCCCAACTGCTCTTTGTAGAGCTGGCCCACGGTGCGGAACATGCCCTTTTTGGTCTTGGAGGCACTGGGCAGTGAGCTCTCAGTCATCTTGGCCATCTGGTCCAGCCCCACAATGCGGTCCACTGTGGGGTACATGAAGGGTAACATCAGCTTCTGGGCTCTGCCACAAGCCAGAGGACTGAGCTGTGAAGATGGTGATCAAAGGAAGTATTTTGTGCAGGTGATACTTTGGGAGAGGACAGATCCCATCTTGGGTACCATCCCCCATATTTCCCTCTGGTGGTCAGTGCTTCTGCTGCTAGCAGGGTAAGAGATGGGAAAAGAGCCTCTAAGTAGTGTCAGTTTGGACATCCTTCAGGACACCTGAGTGGCAGAATAAGCCAATGTCCTCTGCTCTTGTCATAGAAACCAAAGGAGTCAGTTTCATTCTTGGTATTAAACTCACTAAGTAGCCTGGCCCTGGCACCATGTTCTGAATTCAGTTTCCCTTTCTTAACAATGGAGGCAATAGCAGTATCTAACGCCTAAGGATGCAATGTGGACACAAGGCATAGAGAGCCCGCAGCTTCACGGTAGCCTTCAATATTTCCTTTCTTCCTGGAGATTTCCTAAGAAGTGACCATGTATAGGCCCCAAGCACTCACCAAAGACCCTGGCCATTTATCCCCATAGGTTATTGATCTTTAACAGGAGGCAGACAATGAAGTGTGCTATATCAGATGGTGAGCTCTGGTTAAAAAAAAATCAAGGATAAAGGGAGGGAGAGAGGGAAGGAATGGGAAGAGGAAATAAAAAGGAAGAGAAAAAGAGAATGGAGCAAGAGGAGAAGGAAGAGTGGCCTTCCTTCAACAGAGTGATGAGGAGTGTGTGAGAAGTTGATCTCTGAGAAGATACAGAAAAGGGGGAGGTATGGTGGCCCACCATCTGTCCATGCAGACATAGGTATGCAATGAAAGGACATTCTGGTTAGAAGACACAGCAAGTGCCCTGAGGAGGACAGTAAGTGCTCGGTAGACCAGTATTAGTGGGTAATATTAGCACAGGGGAGCTTCTGCTTTGGACAGGTACTCTGCCACATAGCCATAGTCATCCTGTGCCTTCTCTAGGATGGAATGAGAAGCTCCAAGAGTCCAGAAGGTGCTGCCATCATGCCCAGGTGAAGCGGCACTAGACGGAGCCAGAGCATCCTATATGCCCCAGCTCTAGCCTCAGCCTATGATTGAATAGAGAGGCCCTGGGGCAAGGCTGAGAATCACTGGTGAGAGCCAACCTCACACAATTTCTGGGGCAAGTGAGATGTGGTATTGACCCAGTTTACAAATGAGGATATCCAAGCTCAACCAAGTTAGTCAACATGCCCAAGGTCATATTGTTACACGGCAGAGACAAGAAGACTGTGCCATGCATCCTTCTGTCTTCAGAAGAGGACTGCTTCATCATGCCCAGATATACCAGTTCCTGGGCCATGAAACAGGACCTTCTCAGTGAGTCCAGGAATGGGGTGAGGAAACTCAGTGTCCCTTGTTTTTGTTTTGTTTTTCAGTGTCCCTTATTTTTGTTTTGTTTTTCAGTGTCCCTTGTTTTTGTTTTGTTTTTCAGTGTCCCTTGTTTAAGAAAATGTTATGAACTGAATTTTCCAGAAAAAGGGGCAGATCTATGTTAAAGATTCTACAAGGCTGACAGATGAGTACCTATGGAGAGTTGGAATGTTGCAGATTCAGAGCCGAATCATCTTGGGCTATCCTTAGCTCCTATTGGCCATTTACTGTCTGTATCCATGCCTGACCTAATATTAATCCATCCTATGAAACCTCTGGATCTGTCTTAACAGACCACCAACTTCCATTGGCCCCAAAGCTAAGAGTATCATTAGGTTCCCACCAGAGTCCTTAAAAAATTGCTTTGATTTATGACTTCCTTTTGTTCTGGGACATTAAAATCTAATAAAATCCTTTCCACATTGAGACATGCTATTTGGGATATCCTGAACCTGTGTTCTCCATCCATAGTCACTCCCACTTGGCTAAAGATAAACTCTTACTTTCTATGAGGAGAGAATTGTGTTGTGTGGATAAAGCTGTTTCAATGGGATAGCATGGGCATGTGAAAGTCTGGTCATTTCCCTGTTCCCACATGGGGCCTCCCAGTCTGGGGCAGATATATAAACCAGGCAGTAGATCTGAGGTGTTTAGCCTTCTGGCATAAAGCTGTGTCAGGGCAAGAGGGGCTTACCATCCTTCCACAGGTCAGCCACAAACTTGTCAGAGGAGGCATTGAGGAGTGATGTCACATTGTCATTTAGGGGGTCCATGTTCTTAGTCAGCCAAGCACTTGCATTGTAGTCCACCTGCCAAAAGCCACCCTGCCATCAGGTTCGCTTGCTCAGAAACCCACTGCAAAGCCCAAATTCTCCCACATTCCTTTCATACCTATAGACATCAGATGAGAAATGACATTTCTGAGGCTGCCACCAATATCAGGGAAGAAACCAGTAGGTTGGAATCTTCAGGGATCCTATAGGGATGCTATACTAGGCATCCACTAGTGGAAGCTAGTGCCAGAAAAACCTCTTACTGCTCCACAGCCTCAGAGATGCCACCTTCTGCCAGAGTCTCACACTTAGCCCCAGAAATGGCCAAGGAAGCTAATGGTGACAAAAGTCATCCTAGATATCTCATATCCCCACTATGCACGGGCAGTTTAACAAGGATCCTCATTGAACACAGGGATTCTCCCACCGTCTGATGAATAGGATTCTTATAGCTAAGGCTGTACTATACAGTAGTTCATTATAGTACCAGGATTGACCCTATGATGTCAAGCAGGGTATATGTTCTAGTTTGTTTTCTGTTGCTATGTTAAACACCTTGACCAAAGACAGCCTAAGAAAGGAAAGGTCTAGGTGGCTCATGATTTCAAGCTACATCATCGAGAACAGTCAGGGCAGGGACTCAAAGCATCACATCCAGAGAAGGGCACAGAGAAGCAGAGTGCCCATGCCACCTGCTTCTAGTTTTCTCCTAGCATGCATGAGGTGGTGCCACCCACAATCAGGGTAGGTCTTTGCCCATGAATTAATAACCAACATAATTATTTCCATCCCAAAATGCCCACAGGCCAACCAGACCTAGATAAGTTCTGAGTTGAGACTCTCTTCCAGATGATTCAAGATTTGAGACTAACCTTCATAGTAGGCAAGTGCTCTGCACTGAGCTATATCCTCTAGCCTACTAGCTTGGAGGTTTTGATACACGGATATATGGAAATAGACACTGGAGGGTTTCAAAATTCCCGACTTGCTCAATGCTCATATTTAATGACTATGACTACAACTCAGAGTGAACTGACAGCACGGCTCTGGTGGGTTATGATGGGATGTGGGTTGTCATGGTGGTGGCAAAGCCTAATCTGTGAAAAGACTGGAAAGAAACATGTAGAAAAATATGTGGGAAACATGTGGGAAAATATCACCAGGATATGATTAAAAGAGCTTAAGCTCCAGTAAGTATAATGTAAAGTAGAAGACAAAAACATTTTGGCAGAGGCCAGAGTGTAAATATTTTCAGTTTGGTAGGCTCCACAGTCTTGCTCAACTCTGCTCTTCTAACACCAAAGGACCCATAGATCTTACGGAAACAAATTGGCCTGGCTATGTTCCAATAAAGCTACATTGGTAGAAACAAGCAGAGGGGCAGATGTGGTCCCTGGCCTGCAGTCTACTAACCCTTTGTTTGGATGGGGCACTGCCTGTTCCTATGATACAATGCGGATACTGGAAGGATGAATAAAAAAAACCTCTGCAAGCGAGAACAAGCTGTGGCTTTTCTTTTTAAAATATCTTTTTTTATATTATAAGTGTGGATGCTTTGCCTGCATGTGTGTGTGCCATGTTTGTACAGTGCCAGCAGAGGTAAGCTGAGGTATGTCTATGCTATTCAGGACATAATATCCAGGATGACGATGACAACGATGATGATCACAACAATGATAATATCAGCTAGCACAGTTCCTCCAGATGGAGCACAGTGGCAATGTCATGGATTCCTGTGAATCTATAGAAGACTCACTGGTGCCCTCACTCCAGGGGCCTTGTCTGTTGGGTTTGCCATGGAGCAAGAAGTATTTGGAGTCTTCCCAGGGAAGAACAGTCTGGTCAGCACAGTTGACATCTGTTAGAGATGGTCACTTCCACTCCTGACAATCACTTAGACAAATCTTACAGAGCCCCTAACTGAGAACCACCTTGCTACAAGTGTTTGGAGGGTACAGCCACTGCCAAAGCCCCCTTGCTGTGAACACCCTCCCAGGTACCTTTGAGACAGAGCCCTCCTCAAGACCCCAGGCCGATACCTTCCCAGCATAGTGGATGATGGAGAACTCTGTTTTGTCCTTTAGCTGCTTGGGCTTCTGAAATTTGGGGTGATTCCCCTGCTCTGAGCACAGCTTCTCCACAAAAGACTTGTCTGTAGCTTTGGGGAACCAGCATTCTTCATCCAGCAGGGCCAGCACACCGGGAGGGTTGTTCTGGGGACATAGGAAGGCAGGGTCACCACCAGGCAAGAGGACCCCAGGCTCACCAGAAAGGGCCAACCATTCATATTGCACATATATTGTCAGGTGTGGTGGCACAGGGCTGAAGCCTTGACATGTGGGGCAATGCTAATTCCGCTACAAACAAGTTCAAGGCCAGGCTTAGCTACATGAGACTGAATCTCAAAAAAAAAAAAATTAGTTACCCCTCCAAAAAGAGAGAGAGGTCACACACAGGAGTCTTCCTGATACTTCTATTGCATTGTAAAAATATATATATCTAAGGTAAATTCATACCCTCGTTCTTCCTCCCTCAAATCTATTAAACCATTACTCTCCTGTCACTAGACAGCTTGAGGGACTGAAAGCAAGAACTAGCATGTCACAACACTTGCCGACAAACACAGAGATTGCAAAGACTGCATTCTTTTCTCCCACCTTGAGTGAGAATGGGACTCAGGGCCTAGAGCCAGCTAGGCAAGCCCTCTACCACTGAGCCTGTTTCATTGAGTTTGTTTGCGTCACAGCCTCCCAGGCTCCCGGAAACACTTTGAGACACTATATCCCAGTCTGCCAGAACTCATTATTCAGTTAACACTAGACTCAAACTTGTAGCAATCCTCCTGCCTCAGCCTCTTGAATCCTGGGATGATAGGTGTGACCCACCGTACCCAGTTAAGATTACCTAAGAATTTCAAATGAGTTTGTTGCTTTTCTTCCTTATAAATTTACCCAGGATCCCTTTCAGCAACGTTTTTCTGTGTTTGAGAGGATCCAAATTAAGGTGTCAGTATGTATCATTCACCCTGGGGGAACTATCTCCACTTTGAGGACTCCACCACATAGAACCATTTCCTAATTGTCTTCCATAGTGCCTTGCCAGGAGTGTCAGTTGGTTTTATCACTGGCTCTTCTAGGGGGTGAGGGTCCATGCTCATCTTGTTCATAGTTACAGCCCCAACCCTAAAAGAAGAGGCCTAGCACATGGTGACTATTAGCCTACTATGGCTCTAAAAGTTTGGGATGTATCAGTGGACAAAGCACAGACTCTTTGGGAATGAATGAATGGAGGAGAAGATGAGAAAGACTGGGGGAATTGCATCATGGTGCTATACACCCTAATCATAGCACAGGAAGGCTGAGGCAGGAGGATTGTCATAATCATGTGTCAACCAGGTGAGGTGGTACATACCTGCAATGCTAGCACTTGGGAGTTGGAGGCAGGAAGAAAGAAGTTCAGGTCATCCTCAACTACATAGTAAGTATGAAGCCAGCCTTGGCTATAATAGACTGTATCTCAAAAAATAGATATATAGAGAGAGCCAGGCGGTGATGGTGCTTGCCTTTAATCCCAGTACTTGGGAGGCAGAGGCAGGCAGATTTCTGAGTTTGAGGCCAGCCTGGTCTACAGAGTGAGATCCAGGACAGCCAGGGCTATACAGAAAAACTCTGCCTCGAAAAACCAATATATATAAAATATATATATATATATATATATATATATATATATATATATATATATATATATATATATATATATAAAATCTTTAAACTCTAAATGAAAGAGCAGTTGCCCTGTGTGGGTGAGGTCCTGGGTTGCAACCCTAGAATTGCTAAAACAATTATTTCACTGAGAAATAGTATGACTAACTTGTGGGGCTGAGGCAGGAGGACTCTTAGGGTCAGAGTCTAGCCTCTGTCTACATACTGAGTTCCAGGTGAGTTCGTTCCCAAGGACTCCATTTACAGCTCCAGGACTCGGCCAGAGAAACTGTCCACAAGGAAAGCACTCTCAGACTAGGTGTGTACAAATGGACCATGCAGGCACAGTGCCAGCCCCTCACCGGACGCTCAATCAGCTCAATACAAGGCTGCAGGTCCAGGCCAAAGTCGATGAAGTTCCACTCGATGCCCTCTCGCTGGTACTCTTCCTGCTCCAGGATGAACATGGTGTGATTGAACAGCTGCTGCAGCTTCTCGTTGGTGTAGTTGATACACAGCTGCTCGAAGGAGTTTACCTGCGCATGTGCATGGAGAGGGAGGGCAGCTGAGCTGGATGAGCTCATAAGGCAGGGAGCTCATCTGCAAGAAGCCCCATGGCCTGGACCTCAGAATACGGAGAGGTGCAAGATTCAACTCGTAAAGGCCAGTATGGCTGGCAAAAGTGACCCTCTCCCATACCACAGGGTGCTCACCCTTTGCACCTTCTCAGAGATGGACTAGCCGTATAAGGCATGTTTTCCCCACCATTTCACAGACAGGGAAACTTAGGCTTAAAAGACAGGGAGATTCCCACAGAGGACCTCTTTGATACATCTCTCAGACTCTCACTCTGAGAAATTCCCTCCAACTCATGGGAGTGAGACCCAGGCACTCTGTGTACACTATATGAAATATGGTAAAGAACCTGTGCTCAGTGCTTGGCTTGAAGGTGACCCATTGGCTTAGCTCAAGTGAGAAGGAACCAATGTGACTTCCTCTTCAAGATTTGGATTGAAGCTCTTAGAATTGGATGCTCTTTTTTTTTCTAAGATTGTTAAGTGGCAATCTGGAGCCTTGGCATTCTCTCGACCCCATGAGGGGAAAGCTGTTAGAGATGGAATCAGTGGAAAACAGAGCAGGCAGATCCTGCCTACTGCATCCAGCTTTGCTGACCAGACAACTTACACAATTCAATACATAAATAGTGGATTTATGTCTCTTACACACTCAACCAAAACCTTAACCAAAAGCTTCCTACCTATAGCGCCTATCTGTATGCCTGCCTACAAAATAGCAACATCTCAAAGCCCTGTCCCAGATGACCAAGGCCACAGATATACCTCAAAGATTTCAAAGCCGGCAATATCCAGAATGCCCAGGAAGGAGGCCCCCTGCCGATGGGTCTTGTCCAAGGCTTTGTTTACACGGCTGAGAATCCATCGGAAAAGGCGCTCGTAGGTGGCCTTGGCTAAGGCCTCGATGGCAAAGTCAGCCTGCAGGGACAATGAAGGAAACACGGGTATTGCCAGCAGGAAAGTGGCAGGGTAAGTGGTCAGACTTAAGGAATGACTAGACAGATAATGAAATGCCACCCATGAGAACCCTGTGGAGCCTGTTATATTCAAGGATCAATTAGAGGCTGTCAGCCCTGTTTCTTGAAAATATGCAGTCATTTCCACAGGTCAGGTCTCTAAGGTCAGTGATGTGTGAAGGATTCTGCTTTTGGTTAGCAGTGTCCTAAAAAGTTGGCATAGGACTACAGATATTTTAGTATTGGATAGATGAAGGATATAGGGGTGAATGGATAGATGGATGAACAGAGGGACAGGTGGATGGCTGATAGATAGGTGGGTTGGTAGAGGGGTCGTTAATGGGTAAATAGATGGATTGGTGGGTAGGCAGGTGAATGGATGGATGGTTGAGTTAATGTGTGGATTTATGGGTGGGTAGATGTGTGGATGATGGATGGTAGATAATGAATGGATGGTTGTTAGTCAGATTACTGTTTGGATGGACAGGTAGATGGTGAATGATTGGGTGGACAGTGGATGGGTGAGTAGGGAGTAGGCGGGTGGATAGATGGACATGTGGGCAGATGGATGGTCGATGGATGAGCAGGTAGATGTCATGTTTATGGGATGAATGATAAATGGATAAAAGGTTTGTAGCATAAACAGCCACAGCATTATTACCTGTTCTTTCGTCTGAGCCTTCTGTACCACATCCCGTCCAACTTTGATACGTGGTGTCAGGATGGCTCTGGTGAAATCTGTCACATTAATCCCCACAAGGTGGCAAACTTTCTGAGCAGCTGCGTAAGGATGAGAAAAGAGGAATTTTAGCTACGCCACCAAAGAGAACAGGTGTCCCTGGGACTGAGTGATGTCATTTCTACTGTTCAATTCCCTTTAAAGAAAAAGAAATGCTCGTGCACCCATGTATGTGGTGGTGGTGCGCATTTGTCATGCCCACACTTGGGAGATAGAGGCAGGAGCATCATAAGTACGTGGTCATCTCTGCCCACACAGTGAGTTTGAGCCCTGCATGGGATATATGAGACCCTGACCCAAAAAAACAAAAGGTAAAGAAACAGAAACAACTTCAAACAAAAGAAGAAAAAGGAAAACTAAAATGTATTCGTATATGTCTATTCTGGTCATAAACATGTGGCTTGTTATATCACTATATATTTCTGCATTTAAAAACTTATTTTCAAAAAACATACAGAACCACACCCCCAGCTGCTTCCTACACACAAAGATTTGTCTATCACATGGGAGGATATGGGGGTGCAGATAGTACTAAAGTTTATGGGTCCTCCATTGCTTCACAAGCTGTCTATCTGTTCATGTCTCTGGATTCTCGTGGAGAATGGGATCTTATTCATGTGTCACATTTAGGGGTGTTGGGTTACTACACAATATACTTCCAATAGACTTGGCTCTGTGTATAATATAGAGTCTGTGGTGGCCCCAAAACTAGAAACCTGATATTTAGCTACTACTAAGAGTGAGTGGGAGCCAAGTGATCCTCTCAGAAACAGAAAATTTTGAGTATTTTCAAGAAAGATGGCCAGAATCAGTGGTGGGAAATCCAGAGGAGGGGGGAACCAGGGTTCTAAGTTAAATAAGAATTTCAAAGAAATACCACTTTATAGTAGAATCTCTTTCTAAAGGTTTTATTTTTGTTTATGCATATGTGTGAGTAGGCACACATGCATGTGGGTGCTGAAAAGAGTGATGGATATCCGAGAGCTGAAGTGACAGGCAGTTGTGAGGTTTCGGACTAGGGTGCTGAGAATTGCACTTGGGTCCTCTAGAAGAGCAGCAAGTGCTCGTAACCTCTGAGCCACCCGCTCTGCCCACAGAACACTCTTGTGGTGGAAAGTGTTATGGCTTGTCTGGAAACTGGGTTCAGTTAGATCACCTGTGCTTTATCTGGGGCCCTTCGTTTGCAAGGCGCTTGAGGCCTGGCTTCTCACCAAGGCTGTACCATAAGAAGAGCCGAGCTGGCTTTCTTCCTGCTGAGTCTTAAGGCCTGGCAGAGTGCAAATGCTTGGAAATGCTTATTCAATACACAAGCCAATGGGAGAGTTCAGAAGAGGTGACCCTGGCGTGAGGGCCCATCTGGCTAGAATCACTCAGCTTCTGACTTTGCGCTGTAGGATCTGCAGCCATGAAACACTTGAAGGAAGAGGCAGAGACAGCAGAAAGCCCCCATAGTGATAGGGCCTATGCCCAACACTGAGTAAATGTCTGGAACCGAGATGGTGCCAGCCCTGTGCATGCTGATGCTTCCCTGTATAGAGACCTCTGATAAAGTTTACCTTAGACAGGAGGTACCATGAGGAGCTAACAACAGTAATTAGGAATACGTCAGGTAGCCATCCTAGCACTTGGAGGATGAGGCTGGAGAACTGGGAGTTCCAGGCCAGCCTGGGCTATCCACTGAAGCCTTGTCTCCAAAAGAACTACTACTATTAAAGTAACAATTACAGTAACAATAAATGACATAATTATAACAGTGTATTATAATAAAAGTCACACAAAGGTGGCTTTTCTCTGTCAAACTCTCTCCTTGTCTTGACTTGTACTTTTAGACCACGGCTGACTGCCATGTGTAGCCATAGATGCCATGTGTAGTCATAGATAAGGGGGACATCTATACCACCAGTGCCTGAGTGTGACCTAGCTCCTTATTCCAGAAGCTATCATCACTGGGAAAAGTGACAAGTACCTGTGTTATCCGGCATGGATGCCTGGTCTGTGTTTCGCTCCTTCTTGAAGACAATGTTTCCAAGCTGAAGGACGGATGATACTACCTTCAAGATGGCTGAAGTAGGGAGAGAAGAGTGGACTAGTCAGTAACAGCCCAAGTATTTTGAAAGCCATCAATCTGATCATCACTGGACACTAAGGTCAAGCAGTGGCATCCCTCTGTAGACTGAGTTCTTGTGTCTGGACAAGATTGTCTGACTCCCTGACTTGCAGAAGAAGATGCTCGAATGTGGGAACTGAGAACTGCTAGGCAGTTGCTGAAAACCCTTGTATCACATGGGATTTCTTTATGCAGCAGGGACTTGTACGTTCTAGTCATGGGCCAAATATAGCTCACTGACTATTATGCATGAAATAATGAATGGAGGTAGGATGGATGGGGGGTGGATGTAGGAGTGGTGGAGGAGGATGTAGGATGGATGCATAGATGGATAAATGGATAGAGGATGGATACCTGAGCAGAGATGGATAAATGAATGAATGAAAGATGCATAAATGGATGGATTAAAGGTGAATGGATAGAGTAAATGGGTGGATGGATAGAGGATGGATGGAGATGGGTAGGTAAAGAATGTCTGGAGGAGCAGAAGGTGTGTCGCTGATGTCATATTTCCAAAACACAATTTAAATGGCCCCATATGTCCCCATTCACGGGGGCAGAAAACAATAACTTTTATTAATCACCATTTCACTTTATTCCTGTTTTTATTCTTTCTTTTACTGTTTGAATATAATACATTGAGCATCTTGGTATCTTAAGGGGAAAATAAGAAGTACACAGCTGGGACCCAGTGCAGTATTTAATATCACTGTGTTTTCTTAAAACTGGATTAGGAGTCAAATTGATCTTTGTCTCCAAGAAGATGCATTATACAAGAGTTCATGGCTCTGGCTGTTGATAGGGGTCCTTGGCCAAGAGCCACAGACACCACCTATCTGTCTATGCTGTCCTAGAACCTTCTCTCTTTTTTGGACTGTAGGCTATTCTATAGGGACTAGCCTATCCTATGGTCCTCACTGTAGCAACTGGATATTTCTGGGACCCCAGAGGGTGTGGGAAGGGGGCCTCCCACACAGTCCTGCCCTAGTTAATTCTGAATGCTGGAGTTGGTCTGAGCTAGAATGAAGTGTTTCTGGAGCCACAGCACTGACGCCATCAGGAGCTGAATGGGCTTCAGAGCCAATATAAGTTCATCAACACAGCTGAGTTCCCAGGAAGAGCCTTGCAGACCCTGTATTACCTTATTCAGGTATGATGTGTCTATGTTCAGCCCTAAGAGCCTGCTCCTAGCACCTATACCTCTCTGTCCTGTGGTCCTAACATCATAGATAACCATGGAATGCACACACTCACCTAGGTCCACCAACCCAAGCTAGTGAGATGCCACTATTTAGGGCTATAATAGCAAGCCCCTCTATACTGTGACCACAAACCCAAAGGCTGTAAAATCTGGGATACAGTTGCATTTGCTGTCAAGAAAACTACAGCCTAATAGGGACTGTGGTGTTGAACAACAGAGGACCAGAAACCAGCTTTTAAGAGAAATTCTAAGTCCCTAGAACCCAGAACCTGCAACCAGCCTGTCTGAGTCTTCCAATACTGGACTGATTGGTTTGCTTTGGGGCCATCTTCCATAGGCTTATCTTCCCAGCTCTTGGTCCCCAGCTAATGATGCTATTTTGAAAGCCTCTAGGTAGGGCCTGGCCTGTGGAAGTAGGTTCGTAGGGGCAGTTCCTTCCCACTCTTGTTTTCTGCCTGCTGTGATTTAAGGAGCTCTACTATATATTCCTGCTGCCATGGTCTGAGCAGTTCTACCATGCCTTCCCCTCTATGACGGAATGAGACCCTAGAGATCATGAGTCAGGATAAATCCTCCCTTCCTTGAGTTGTTCCTGTCCAGTGTGTCATCAGGGTAACAGAAATAACTAACACAAAGTGAATCACTTTTTTTTCTTAAGCCAATTTGGGTCAGTTGCAACCAAAAGATCTTTATTTCAGCCACTTGCCTAATAAGTCACATGTGAATGGATTCACTTTTCTCTCTCTTGGTTTTTCTTCTCTCCCTCTCTGCCTCCTTTCAGGAGGTAGGAAACCCAGAGAGTAGCCATGCATCCTGACAAGATGAAGTCCAGTAAGGAATCCCCCAGCATTAAAAAGACAGCTTACTAGATACAAGGTATGAAACTCACCTAGCTGTTCCTCATCATTGAAGCCCATGATAGACATGGCTTCCAGTGTCTCCTGGAACATCTCATCATCTTGTGCAGCTGGGATGGGCACAAAGCCATTGGATAAAAATGTGTAGCTGTTGAAGCTCTCCAAAAGCAGGTCACCTACAAGCAAGGAGGAGAGTGAGCTGAACATGGAGACACGCTTCCACCTTCAGTATGACACAGGTTCTAGCAACATCTGGGCCATTGTCATCTATTTCCCTTTCTCAAGGTTTGGGCACTTAAAACTCTTCCCGTGTGTCATCATGTACAGTCCTCACCAGCCAATGCTGACCTCATACTGTGGTGCTTGTTGTGTACTGTACCAGGGTACCAAGCCGCTAAAATACAGCCTTGTCTGTACTGCTCAAACATAGCTCTTAACACGGGGTGGCTTCAGCTGAGTGAGTAATGTGTCTGGTCTGAATTTCCCAAAGCCTTTCACTCCAAAAACAAAGTTAAAGAGGTAGATCAACTCTTTTTACTTATGTACACACACACACACACACACACACACACACACACACACACAGTGTTTTGTAGTTTTGAAACAGGTTCTTACCATGTAACCCATGCTGGTACTGATTGCCTTCCTTATGGAGGTTAAAAAAAGCCCAGTGAACTCAAATGTTTCCCCCAGAGTGAACTTTGGTGTAATTTTGCCTCTGTTTGTAGCTGGGAGGTTAGGAGAAGGGATAGATGTGCAGTGGGAAGGAAGTTTAGCAACAGTGTCTCAAGAAAAGAAAAGATTATTCTAGAAAAAGGCACTCTCTTTCTCCCTCTTTGCATTTATATAGTGCACACGTGTGTTCTCCTGTGTATAGAAGTGTGTGTGTGTGTGTGTGTGTGTGTGTGTGTGTGTATGAGTGTGTGCATGTAGAGACTTGATATTTTTATCAAGTCTTTCTCACTCACTCCCATCCCAACACACATACCCTTTATTCTTTAGGAGGGCTCTCTCACTGATCCCAGAGCGCAGAAATTCAGATAGATTAGCTAGTCTGGGGATTCCCTGCCTCTATCCCGTGAATGATGGGATTATAAGCAGGTCACATTGAGCTCCTAGCCTGTTTGTGGGTTCATCAGGTCTAGAATTCATGCTTATGCAACAAGTGCTTCATCCAGTGTGCTGACTCTATAATCCCACAAAGTTACACTCTGCTCTAGCCCCACAGAGTTACAAAGTTACCAAGCTTAGCTGCTCTATTTCCTTTGCTGCTGTTCATTTTTATCCTGCCCATTTAAATACTTTTCTTTCTTTCTTATTTCATTGTTACCCTTCCAACTCATTTGTTTCTCTCCAAGCCAATTAGGGATACTTTGAAGTGATGTCAGGGAGACACTTTTCTTTTTAAGCCAAGGTCTTTTATGGGTCAGGTCACCTTCTACCACTTGATAAACCAGAGGTTGAACATACCCAAGACCAAGTTAACTCAAGCTTCTAGGTTCAGGGAAACATGAGACTAGTCACAAGGACTTGGGCCGTTGCCAACCCCAACATTATCCATGGTTTGGAGAGATTCACAGTCTTTCAACTTCTCAACTTTCCTTTTTCCCAGCCCTATCATCTGAATGCTAATAATTCTAGGTGGTAGTGCATGCCTACAATCTCAGTACTTCAGGGGCAGAGGCAAGGGGATTGCTATGAGTTTCAGACTACTCTGGGCTAAAGCAAAACAAAACAAAACAAACAAACAAATGCAATTGGCTCTTGACTCTACCCTGGCCCAGCTGCCGCTGGCCTCACTTGATACAGAGCATGGAGCAAAACGCAGCTGGGACTGCAAAGGGAAGGGGGGTAAATGCTTCAAGCTCTCCCAGGGCCTCCCACTGTGAACTGCTAACTCACAGCTAATGTAGCATCTACCCAGCACCCTGTATCCTCTCGCATGAGGTGCTCCAGAAGGCGATACTTCAAGAACAATGAACTGAGGGGTGACAGCCCCTAGTGGCCGGGCTGTGCAAAATACCAGATAATGGCTGGTTTGATGACAGCCCTTTCATGGCTTCCTCTTCTTCTATCTTCCTTTCCTTCTCCTCTTTCTCTTCCCTTTCCTTTCTCCTCTCTCCCTTCCTTTTTCCAGGGTCCCATTATGTAGCCCATGCTAACCTTGACCTTGCTATTCTGCTTCCACCTCCCAGTGCTAAGATGCCAGGTGTGCTTCACACCCAGTCCGTTTGTTAATTTTCTTAACCAAAATAATTAACTGTGAGGCAAAAACTGATGGAAATCAAGTTCATGCAGTTGCCATCAGTGGTGGTTTTTTTTTTTTTTTTTTTTTTTGGCTTTTTTCGAGACAGGGTTTCTCTGTATAGCCCTGACTGTCCTGGAACTCACTTTGTAAACCAGGCTGGCCTCGAACTCAGAAATCCGCCTGACTCTGCCTCCCAAGTGCTGGGATTAAAGGCGTGCGCCACCACACCCGACGCCATCAGTTTTATAACTTAACCCTAATCCTAATTATAGAATGTAGATTCCATATTCACTGATGGATATGTCCCTTTTGTGGCTATAATTTTGATGTTCCTTTAAGAGTTTGATTCCTTGGGGTTGAAGAGATGGCTCAGCGGTAAAGAGCTCTTCCAGAGGTGCAGAGTTCAATTCCCAGCAACCACATGGTGGCTCACAAACATATGTAATGGGATCCAATGCCCTCTTCTGGTGTGTCTGAAGACAGCTACGGTGTACTCATTGTTATATACATAAAATAAATTAATTTTTTAAAAGTTTGATTCCTCAACTATGAGGCTTATGTGACAACTCCCAAAACCCAGTCTAGACAGGAAACCACTGAAAAGGTCTCAAAACGGTGATAGGGATGCTGACGTATGGCTCTTCACAGTTGATGGCTTCTGGTACGAGTAGGGATGGCGGGGAAGGACTCAGTTATCTTTAAGGGGCTGGCCACTAGGAGCCTGACCACACTCCAGTGAATATATGGGCAGCACAAACTGGACTTGGTGTATTTTTTCTTTCTTTTTGTCTTTTGGGGGGCAGGGCACAAGGATAGGGAGGTGGACCAGGGAAGATCGGAAATCTAGTGTGAGGAGTGCATTGTTCAAATTCTCAAATAACCATTAAAAATATTAACTTGGACAAAATAATGTTATTCCTGCATGGCCACAGCAGCTTATTTCTTTCCTGAAATATAAAGAACACATGAAAAATTTATAATAGAAGATGGCAAATTTCAGCATGCTTTATGTTCTTGTAAATATAAAGTTTAATTAAAACATATCTTTTCTGTTGGTTTATGCATTGCTGTAGCTGTTTTTGTACAATGGCAGAGTTGACCAGAATCTATGTGCCCTGCAGAGCAGTAGACAGTAACAATTTGCTCTTTAAAAAGAAAAAAAAAAGTCTAATTTACAGGACAGGATGTACCTGGTGTATGCAAAGGCCAGGGCTCCATCCCCAGTGTCAAAAGAAAGAATGCAGGACAGGAGAAAGGGAGAGAGATTGTACATGCCTATGATTACCACACCTGGGAGGTAGAGCAGGAAGATCAAGAGTTCAAGGTCAGCCTTGGCTCTATCATGAGTTTGAGGCTAGCCTGGATCACATGAGACCCTGTCTCAAAACAAAATAACAAGAAGACTTGTATAATGGAAACTCTTGAATTAACTGCCCCCCAAAAATTGCCTCCAAATTTAAAATACAAGGCTGGGTCTTGGGGCTCATGCCTAATAAGTTCAGTACTTGAGAGGTTGAGGCAGAAGAATTACAAATTCAAGACTAAATTGGGATACACGGCAAGTTCTAGGCCACCCAGACTACAAAGTAAGAGCTGATCTCGAAGCCAACAACTAAATAGACCTGAAGGTATTTTTCAAGACAGGATCTCACTATGTAACCATAGCTGGCCTGGAACTCACTATGTAGACCAAGCTGGCTTCAAATCCATAAAGACCGCCTGGTCTCTGCTTCTTGAGTGTTGAGATTAAAGAAATATACTGCCCTACCTGGCACCTGGCAAGTTTTCTAAAAGGCATCTAGATCATTGTCATCTGCTGCCTGCTTCCTTTAAAGACACAGATTGTAATTGGACCTAAACTGTTAACACTTTGATGTGTGACTAATAGCCATCTACCATATCAAACACATAGTTGGTGAGGATAACTTAATAAAGGCCACACTCGCTCACTGCAGGAGGTGAGGAACTATATGCCTGCCTCCCCCAACATCAGATCTTTCCCAGTCACTGACCCTTGAACCCTTCACAGGACAAACTCACTTTTCATCTTTTCCTTGGCTCCGGCGATCAGATAGTAGAAGATGTGGAACGTTCTCTCATCCCTAGCCTGTCGAATAGCCCTAGACTTTTCCAGAAGATCTGGTTAGCGAGAAGTTAAGGGTTCTGGGGCCAACTTAGGGACTCAGCTCACAGCTCAGAAAGTCAGTTCCCAAAACCTAACCACCAATCCACCCTCCCAAGCCAGCTGCTACAGGTGTTCCAGGACCTGGGAGGCTCCCTGTTGCAAGGGACCCAAGAGCTGGCAGAGTTGGCTACTATTTCTTTTTTTTTTTTCTTTTTTTTTTTTTGGTTTTTTCGAGACAGGGTTGGCTACTATTTCTGATTTATGGATCTGTGTAGGGCAGCTGATCTCAGATGGACTCTTAAAGGACAAAGGTTTTGGCAGATGTTAAGGATTTACATGTTCCCCTACCCCATATTACCTCTATTAAGCACAAGAAGGACTGTTCCAGAAGGAACTCAAGAGTCTGCAGAAAGGGAGGGAGTTCTGTGTTTTTCCTGGGTTCCCTCACCATCATGAGGCCCCAGCTCAGCAAAGGATACATGTTTCAATGTTGGCACCCACAATGTAACCAGTGACATCGAAGTTGATGCGAATGAACTTGCCCTGCCAAGAGAAGAACAAGTTGATGTGGGCCAGGCTCAGCACAGACCACACACCACAAGCAACTGGAGAAATGTCAGGGGCCCATTGGGGACAGGAGAGACTCTGAAAACAATCAGAACTTCACAGTCCTGCTGGCCCACAATGGCCAGCATCAGAGCTGGGACACCCAGCTATTGGGTTTGCCTCAGGTCTCCCAAACCCATGTAGGAAATATCATTCATCTCAAGAAACAACGAAGTCCTTTGTGGCTGTCTTTAAGTGGGAGGAAAACCGAGGCTGACATAGGTTAAGAGGCCTGGCAGGATATGGCTCTTCAGTCTGTCACAGGCTTTTCTACACCAAGGTCTGAGCTGCTCTAGCCTAAGCATTGAGAGGCTGAAGTGTTGTTTGTTCATATGTGTGTATGGCGGTGGTAGAGGTGGAGGTGAGCGAGTGGGGATTTGATGTATACACTAGGAATCTCTTACTAGCCTGGAACTCTCCAGGCAGGCTAGGCTGGCTGATTAGGCAGCTCCAGGGATTCTCCTGTCTCTGCTTCCTCAGTGTTGTGACTACAAGCACATGCCACCATGTCTTGCTTTCTCTTAACAGGTTCAGCAAAACCTTGTTTACAGCAGTCCTCACTGACTGCTGCTGCCCAAAGCAGGTCATCGTTCCATGTCTGGAGCCACGTCAGGATTATTCACTGTGATTCTTGGTACCTGGGTCAGTACTAGGTATATACAGTGTACTTTATAAAAATCAACTCAACAAATGAAAAAAGGAGGGAATGGTCTATATAAAAGTGTTCACCAGAATGAGTCTTTGTTGAGGGTGTTTAGTCAGTATTTGGTAGAGGATAGATGTATGTGCTATAGAGTAAGTACTTAATTCATGCTTTGTTGAATGGATGAATCAATATATGAGTGTTGCACGTGTCTAGGTGCTCAGTAAATGTTAGATAAATCACAAATGTTAAATGACTGACTGAGAATGGATGCTCAGTGATTGTTGAGTGAATGGGTAAAGGCTGGAAGACAGGGAGCAAATGTGTCTGTCCTTTATTACCTCTAGTTCTTTAGTCAGAACTCCCCTATACTCTTACAGTCTCTGGTCTTGGGGGATATGTGACACTGGGGTGCCCACTTAGTCCCAGAACTGTGTTCTTGGGGGATATGTGACATCAGTCCCAGACAAGCCCGTATGGCTCTGCTACTTACAAAGCGAGAGGAGTTGTCGTTCTTGACGGTTTTTGCATTGCCGAAAGCCTCCAGGATTGGGTTTGCCTGTAGAAGCTGCTTTTCCAGCTCCCCCTAAAATTCATTCATAGCTAGTTATGGGGGAAGCACAGCACAAGGCTTGACATAAAATTCTGCCCTTCAGCCACAGACTCTTTCCTGTCCTCAGCCCCTCCAGGACCCCGACAGTCACATCCAGATGTACATGATCTATTCAGAAGAGCTTTCTGACAGAGAAGATATCCGCTCCTTAGAAAGATTGCTTTCCAGAGACAAAGGACATTGTATAGTACAATGCTGGGATGCCTCTGGGAGTATGCAGTGTACAATATTCCTGCTGTCCATGGTGATATGGCAGTGCAGGTTTGATGTGCCGTTTTCCTCAAGCTAAGCCATTACAACCCTCCCAACTACTTCAGCATAATTTTTATGAAACTTGCAGCATTTCATGGGCCAATCTGGACTTCTGATACTTCCTATGGAAGGTAATTTGGAGGCTCCAAACCCATCAGAGATTCTTTTAAGCAGCTACAGACTGAAGCCTTGAAACTTCATGAGCTCTGTCTAGCAGATTAAACGCAGCTGAGACTGAGTACAGCCCGTCAGGCTCCTCTGCAGGGCCCCTGTGTGCAAATGCAATCACGTGATTAAGTGACATAGAAAGGGCCAACAAAGTAAGCCATGCCAGGAAAGCAAAGAGATGCCAAGCTACAGAAGGCAGCAACTACTGTTGGCCTGGGCATCCCCCTGCAATGCAGCCTGCAAATTAAGATGCAAAATCCCTTGTCTTCATGGAAACTCCAGCCCTGGCTCACTGGAGAAATTGACAAGAAGAGGCATCCACTTTCCTTGGCTTAGTAGGAAGACTAACTTAGAGTAATGACATCTACCTGTGCAGACTTGGATCCAAAGGTGTCCCCCAACCCTTTGTCCCCAAGCTCCCTCTTCTAGAAAGAGTCTTCTAGCAGGCACATTCAACGGTCTTCTGAGCAGAGTTTTGAACATAGAGACCTCATCTGATGCATGATGAGACTGTGGCCCAGAACTGTTAAGTGTCTGGGCAAAGGTTACACAGCCCACGTCAAGTAACATCCTGCTTCTTATATGAGACCCAGCATCTACCTACAACAGACTAGGCGACATGGAACACTCTGGAGGGTCTCTTTTAGGCTGGGACCGATGTGCCAGCTCTGCATCAGAGTTCAGTTGACACACACAGAGATCCATGCAGGGCAGGCTGTGTGTGCCATAGCCGGGGCCTTACCAAGCCACCAAAGCTAGTGCATCACAAACCCAAGAAGGTCTCAAATGTCTCAGGTGAGGCAACTGGCATGCAGGAGAAGAGACAAGCACAACACACACATGCACAGAGACACACAGGTGCAGGGGACAGAGCTAGGGCAGGAAGTCACGGAGGGTAACTTTACCCTGGCTGGGTTTCCTACTGACCAAGCCAGGGCCACTCTGGAGCCTGATGGTCTTAGGATGCTCAACAGATGGGATGGGTCATTTCAATGTGTTCAGGGTACTGATGGTGGGCATTATGGGAAGTGATGAGGGAGTTTATTCTGAACTGGGGCAATCCATCCAGGCTGGAGCACAGCCCTAGGAGTTCTGGTAGAAGCCACTAGACAGCTAACATGCCCCACTCTGGTATCACCTCCACCTCCCACCCATTTACACCATGATATTTTGGTGCCTCTTCTAGCCTGGGGCCAGGAACTCATGAGTCTACCCTGTTCCCACATCTACTAGGAGCCCGTGGGTGCAAAAGATGCATGCAGGTCTTAATCCACTCGGTGCCTCCCGTCACACCAGGAAAACTCTGTTACTCACGTAGGCAAAAGATGGGCCTTGCTGCAGTGGGATAGCACAGTACGAAACAGAGGTCAGTGCTTCTGCCTTCATATCCAAGGCCCACCCCATATTGGGAGCCCTGGGCTAGGCTCCTTCTCCTCCATCCTCGATGTCATGGCTACCAGCCCCAGCCCACAGTGATCGGCTCCTTCCCTTATACTCTGCTGCTCTCTCTAGACTCTCCTTTCTTTTTTCTCTCCATGCACCCTCCCTCACTCCCTTAGTTCCTTTTGAGACACTGTATAGCCAAGCAAGCTTTGAACTCATGCCTTAGCCCCTGAGTGCTGGGATCACAGGCTCACACCATCACAACTGGCCATTAACTACATTCTTAGACACCCAGCTATTTCATGTTTCCTAATTGCTAGGGCCTTAGTGTAGGCCTGCCTTCCTTCCTGCTGGCCTGCCTTTCCCCCCTCTCCCTCCCTCCCTCCCTCCCTCCCTTCCTTCTTCCCTCCCTGGCTCCCTCCCTTCCTTTCCCCCTCTCTCCTTTCCTTCTTCTCCTTCCTCTCCTCTCTCCCTCCCTCCCTCCCTCCCTTCCACTCTTCCTTTCTTCTTTTGACAGGGTCTTATGTATCCTAGGCTGGTCTCAGACTTACTAGATACCTGAGAATGAAGTTATAATTCTCCTGCCTAATCTCCCAAATGTTTGGATTATAGGTGTGCACTACCACATCTGTTTTATAGGATGCTGGGGAGGAGTACAAGGCTTTGTGCCCACTAGGTAGGCATTCTTCCAACCCCTTGAGCTCTCCTCCCCCACCACACTGATGTTTGATCTGATAGGGGAAGAAATATGCCTGCATATAGAGGGAGAGAGTGTCCAGCTGAATCATCATTAACTATTATGTCTTGTTTTCACTATATAGGAACAGGCTAGGTGGGAAGAAGCAGGATTCTCTCTGATAAACAAGCTTAGGCCAGTGGTCCCTACACAACCCTGACAGGCTGGTCTATGGTCTTGGGCTTGTTTAAGGGGAAAAGGTTCCTAAGATATATACAGCACCTAGCCCAGGTCCCTGAGAGCCCCAGATTCACTGGCCACTGCGCAAGTCTGCTACTCCTAAGGATAGGAAGCAAGATGCAGGGTGGCAGAAACCTTTCCTGTCATCTCTCTGTCCTCAGCATCCATAGAGAGGAACTGACAGGATCCTTGGTCCCATAGTGGACTGATGAGGAAGGCAAATGAGAGAGAGGAAAGGAAGCAAGAGAAGGTTCTAGAAACCTCTTGTACTTTTTCTTGTAAGTCCTCCTCCCACTGGGACAGTGGCATTTTTGTTGTTGTTATCCTGTGTCTGTCCTTTGTTTGTACTAGCAGGTCTAACGATGTAACCATGTGTCCCTGCAGGACCTAAGAAGGTCAGTCAATAGTGGACCAGGGACCCATGCTGAGTGACCTCAGCATCGTTGTCCCCTGGGGGTAGGACAAGGGGTCATTCCAATTTGGGACTGAGTCCCACCCCCTAGGAACATCTGACAGTATCTGGAGTGTATTTGCCGGCTCCAAATATACTGTGGTATATAGGGACAGAGACAAGAAACCAGGAGCATTGGAGTTCATAGAACAGTCCCTACAACAGAAAATCAGGCCATAGTGATAATAGAGCCACTGCTAAGAAGTGTTCATGGCAGATCTCAGTGAAAGAGGCTGTCTGCAGACTTCTCAGACCGTGTATCCATGACAGGGGAGAGGGTCTCCAGAGTCAGCCCACCCACCCAGGGGTACCAACCCAGCGAACACAGGATGAGTTCCCACTCAGGGGTTCTGTTCACTTCCTGAGTACACTAAGGCCTGGGTGGCCTTGGTGACAACACTTGCCACTTACCGTGATGCTGCTGTCTTTCTTGCCCTTGTGGGAGGATGCCACCACAGCCAAGTACTGTATAACTTTCTTTGTGTTCTCTGTCTTTCCAGCTCCAGACTCACCTCTGAAAGATATGAGTATGGTGACTCTCATGGTCATCACTGCCACTCCCCAAGTGAGGAAACCAAAACTCCTCCTAGAAGGGGGCATTAACTGGATATGTGCAGGTATGCATACGTTTGGGTGAAAGTATGGAGGCCAGAGGTCAACCTCTGTTACCATGCAACTTTAAAAAGGAAAACAAGCAAACAAACAAACAAACAAAGGCCAGATCTCTCTCTGGCTGGAACTCACCAATTAGGCTAGGCTGGCTTGGCAGTGAGCCCCAAAGATCTGCTTGTCTGTGTCCCTCCCATTGCTAGGGTTATACGCTCATTACTCTGCCCAACTCTTGTTTAACATGGGTCCTGGGGATCTGAACTGAGATCCTCATGCTTTCACAACAAATACTTTACCCACTGAGCCAACTCTCCAGCCCTGAGCTTGGGTTTCTTACCCCTGCATATGAACCTAAATACGCCCAGGTCCACAAGCCAGGGTACTCCTCTAGAAGAAACTCCTTAGGAGGTACTTTTCTACAAGGAAGAACCCAGAAGAAGAAGAGAGGACAGCCTGAGTTCTGCTGTGAAGGATCAAACTCCAGTCTATTCTGCATTGTCTACTGAGGGGCATTGTCAGCAAATTGGACCCAGAAGAGCTGGACAAGAAAGACACGGACAAGAAAGAATGTGTATTCTTCAAAGAAGCAGAGCCTAAAGCATAAAATCTAGGAAAAAGAATTGTATCCCACGAGTCCTGGAGCAGAAACGAGCTCTTTCATTCTTAGCAGAATTCCTTGACTACCAGGCAGCTAGCTGATAATTGCAAATGAGTAGCTAAAGTTTTCCTTGGTTGGAGTAATTTATGCTAACTTACATATAGCTGATAGCTTCTGTGGAGGTTTGAATAGGTTTGACCACCATAGACTCATGTGTTTTGAATGCTTGGCCCTTGGGCAATAGCACTATTAGGAGGTGTGGCCTTGTTGGAGGAAGTGTGTCACTGTGGGGGCAGGCTTTGAGGGCTCCTATGCTTAAGCTCCACCCAGTGTGGAATCCAGTCTCCTCCTAGCTGTCTTTGGATCAAGATGTAGAACTCCTGGCACCTCCAGCACCCAGTCTGCCTGGATGCTGCCATGCTTCCTGCCATGACGATAATGGACTAAACCTCTGAAACTGTAAGCCAGCCCCCCACCCCCCACTAAATGTTGTCCTTTATAGACGCTGCCTTGGTCATGGTGTTTCTTCAGAACAATAAAACCCAGACTAAGATATGTCTCTGCTCACTTTGTTTCCACATCATCTTCCATCAGGATTGTTTGCTTATTTTTCCTTTCTTTGCTTGAATGTTCTCATTTTCTGCGCTTATTTCATATTTTATGATATGAGAAACCCTTTCTTTTTTTAAGTCTGGAAAAAAATACCATCCATGCAAAGGTCAGCTCGGTATTCTCGGGGCATAGCTCTGCTATTCTCCCTAAATAGAAGGAAAAAAAAATAACTTTCTCTGCCAGGCATGTCTCAGTGACTGTGCTCAAGCTGGAAGAGAGAGAAAAGGAAAAGCCACCACTTTCTCTGAGTACTGGGCCTGGCCCCATGGAGTCGACTGTCGAGAAACGATGCCTCTTCTGGACAATTTCCTGTTGTCCCAGTTTGAGTGGGAGCTGTCTCCCACAGGCAATATATCTGAACACTGTCCCTAACTGGTGGTGCCTGGGGTGGCAGGTCACAGGAGATGGACCTTTGAGGGTCATAGCCCAACAGCTTTCGGGTGCAGGTTCCCACTGCTAAGGTCCGACTCACGTCAGCTGCTATGATGGACTGCGCACCGTCACAGTGGTGTGAGGTCCCTGGTACCCCCTCCTTTCCCAAAGGACACAATGATTGATTTTTTTTCTACACTTTGGAGAATTGACAATATGTGTGAGAGAGGGTACTGGCTATTGTGCATGCTCAGTCTCCTTTATCCTCCTCTCAGCACCACCCTTACTTTTGGAAGCAGGAATCATGGCCTCTGTGTTACTGTGGTAAAGAAGTCTAGCCCAGAATGGGTAAGCAACATGTTCTAGGTCTCACAGCAAGGGAAGGGCACATTAAATTCAGTCCTTGATTCCAATGCTACCCACACTCTTGCTATTCTACCACACAGGCTCTGTTCTCTAGCAATATTGATTATTGATAAGATTTAAACTCACCTAGTAGACAAAGATCTGGACATGCCAGTGAGGGAATTTCTAGATTGGGCTAAATGAGGTGGGAAGAAACCCCACACTGAATGTGGGAGGCACTATCTCATGATCCGGGGATCCTCCATAGCTTGGAAAGAACAAAGAGAGTCAATCAGTAGCATCCAGCCCTCTGCTTCCTGACCTCGTGTGCAAGGTCCATGCGCCACACCCTGGGAGCCACAGCAAACCCAAGGGCCAGACAAAGGGCAGACGGGCCTTTGTGCTTCCTAAGTGCCTGGCCTGCTCCTTTACTCTCCCCAGCCATGTAAGGAGGAACTTCCTGGTTCTTTTCATCACCTTGGAGAAACTGAGGCTTAGGGACACTGAAGTAAACTGCTCCAGTTCCAGGTACTGCCATAGCCAGAAAATGGAGGAGGAATGAAATTTAATAATAAGACAACCCATATTGTTCTTTGTCTCCTGATAGATGAGAAAGATAGAGGGACACCCCAGCTTTGGATTCTGAAACTGAAAGTGGTGATCAAAGAACGAGGCCACTCAGTTGTACGCCATAATATAAATTACACCATAGTATAAATTGTATCATAGTATACATTACTTCAGTTGAGCTAATGTCAAAACAGTGGATTGACTTCCCTTTCACTTGAAGGACAAAGAGGACAAAGAGAGAAAACCCTGAGTTCTGAACATAGACCTCACACTTGGCACACCAGCATCCTACCCCATTCCTACTGTCTCATTCTTTGTCATCTGACCTTTGGTCTCTGCTCCTGACAACAGTGGAGACATGAGCAGCCACAGACTCTGGGAACCCTTCTCTCCCCTATGGTCCTCTAGGCTCAACTATTTGATGGCTGATAAAAATAAATAGTCTTAGGCAGCCTTGCCAACAAATACACCCACCAGACATCTGAAGTTGGCAGGCTCAGTGTGGTTCCAGAGACATGCCTATCTATCTCTGCTTTCCTGACTCTGGAACTCTGGGTGACAGTGCTGTCCCCATCCAAGTCCCTGTCCTGTTCTGAGGAACTTGTCCTCAGCTTCCTATTCCTGAAGTCCCCTGGCTTAGCTAGACAGGACCTCCTGGGCTTTGTACTCTCCCTTGGCATGTGTGACCTGCACGGTCTCTGGGGACTACTCTGAGAAGATCCTTGTGCTAGATAGAAAGTTCTGAAAATTCCATGACTTCTCTTCATGGAATTGTACATTTTGATTTGAATAATTTTATTTTATGTGCATTGCTGTTTTGCCTGCCTGTATGTCTGTGTGAGTGTATCAGATTCTCTGGAACTGAGGTTACAGACAGGTGTGAGCTGCCATGTAGGTGCTGGGAATTGAACCCAGGTATTCTGGAAGAGCAGCCAATGCTCTTAACCCAGAGTCACCTCTCCAGCCCCTCCTCATTTAAATAATTTTAACACTATGTGGTAGTTCTGCCTCTCTGAGTTGAACACCACTAAGAGCTTACTACAGCCTGTTGTTGGCCCCAACAAGGAGCCAATTGGCTGTATGCTCACAGCTCTTCCTAAGTCCCAAGGTGTTCGTCTCCTATAACCCTCATTAGCCTGAATGGCACGGGGGGGGGGGGGGGCTCCTGGATCAGGCAGCCTGCATTCAAGTACTTGCTCAACCAGTCACCTGCATGGGCTGGTAAGTTACTTAACCCCCTGTGCCTGTTTCCTTACCTACAAAATGGGTGTATGTCAGGTATACCATATGACCACTGCGAGGGTTAAACAAGAGGACATGACACTCAGAAAGGTGACTTGCACACAACCCTAGCTGTTTTCCTCTCACAGCCACTTCCTCCCTTTTGCCTATGTGCTCTGTCAGTACTATGATCTCTACCATTGGTCCTAGTGTTAACCCATAAACCCCACCACACTTACCCCTGGGTAGAGGTAGAGTGGGCAAGCCACTTCTGTCCCCGGGTAGGTAGCACATCTCAGGCTTTGTGGGTGTTCTCCTTGGTATCTGTACACTTGACATAAACCTAGACATACCTGGGAAGAAGGACTCTGATTTGAGGAAACCTCCTCCTTAGGTCCTTAGATATGTGAGTGCTACCCCAGGACAGGTAGTCCTAGATTATAAGGAAGCAGGTTGAGCAAGCCATGAGGTGTGCTAACCCATGGACTCTGCCTACTTCAGTCCCTGTCTTGGGTTCCTGCCCTGACTTTCTCTGCTGATGCACTATGATATAAACTAAAGAACCCCTTTCCCTGGTGTTGCTTTGATCATGGTGTTATATCACAGTAAAAAGAAAAGCAAGCCAGGCAGTGGTGGCGCACGCCTTTAATCCCAGCACTCGGGAGGCAGAGGCAGGTGGATCTATGAGTTTGAGGCCAGCCTGGTCTACTGAGTGAGTTCCAGGACAGCCAGGGCTATACAGAGAAACCCTGTCTCAGAAAACCAAAAAGAAAGAAAGAAAGAAAGAAAGAAAGAAAGAAAGAAAGAAAGAAAGAAAGAAAGAAAGAAAGAAAAGCGAGTAGGCCATGGAGTCCCCTCATACCTACTTGGCATGGCTGTGGAAGCTGGTGTGTAAACAACTAGGTTGCAGATGTGTTTCAATAAAAGTTTATGTACAAAATACAGACAAGGGTCCCTGGGACCCCTGGTTGAACACGTTTATTGATCTTATCGTTATAAGTTTCCTATTCCCCATCCCTAAGACGAAGGATCTCTAGTCCTGACACCTTCCTCAGTTCTTAATCTCTTGTTCTCTCGTCCTTCCTTCCTCTCTCCTTCTCGCTCCCTCCCTCCCTCTCTCTCTTCCTTCCTCTCTCCCCCTCTCTCCCTTTCTACCTTTCTGTCTCTCTCTCCCTCTGTCTCTCTTTCTCCCTCTGTCTCTCTCTCTCTCTCACACACACAAATAAATGTAAAAAAAAACATAAATAAAAGAAGTGAAGAACCTCTCATATCCTCCAACCACCATGATATTCTACCCAAACACTTGGGGTTGGATGGCTATGAACCAAAATCTCTCTGAAATCATGAGCACAACATCAATAACTCTTTCCTGTCTCCAGTTGATGATGCCCGGCATTGTGTCCCGGGCCTGGGGAGCTGGCTCAGAATGTAGAGGTACCTGCTGCCAGTCCCAGTGGTTTGCATTTGATCCCCAGGACCCCTGTGGCTGGAGATAAACAACTGCTGCAGGTTGTTCTCTGACCTCTACAAGCACATGGCACCTGTGCATCCTTATATGCTGTCTTAGTTAGGGTTTCACCTCTGTGAACAGACACCATGTCCAAGGCAACTCTTAGAAGGACAACTTTAATCGGGGGCCGGCTTACAAATCAGAGAGTCAGTCCATTATTATCAAGGTGTGAGCATGGCAGCATCCAGGCAGGCATGGTGCAGGAGGAGCTGAGAGGTCTGCATCTTCATTTGCAGGCCTCTAAGAGAAAACTGACTTCCAGGCAGCTAGGACGAGGGTCTTAAAGCCCATGCCCACAGGGACACACCTACTCCACCAAGGCCACACCTCCTAATAGTGCTACTCCCTGGGCTAAGCATATAGAAACCATCACACACTCTTACATGATAAAGTAAGGTAATCAGAAATAGAACAGCACCAGCCTCCTTACACATTCAAGTGTGCTGGTTTCCATCACATGGACCCTGTCCCAGGGACAAGGCTAGGCAATTACAACTGTGAACACATCAAATACGCCATCCTGGAGATGTTTGGATTCAGTAGACAACAAAGGAAGAATCGCATCACTTACGTGCACAGAATGGACTGGTCTTCGCGATCTGCAAACAGAGAAAAAAACAGAGTGTGAATTAGACTGAGCCCTGAACCTAAGGGTCTGGACCTGGTTCAAGTCAGGCTGTATTCTCAAGTTCCCACATGATGGCCAGACTGGAAGAGTACCGGATACCCAGGACACAGGAGGCCAAAGTAAATCCACAAGGACAGTGCCTGAGGTGTTTCTTGAAAGAATCTTGCGCATGATGCCCTCAGGGGGCGAGGTTCAGGCTTCCAGTCATACCAGCTCTGGGGGCTCTCAGAGCCTCACCCATCCTGATTAGGTTATAGACTGGGTACACTGTGGGTACAGGCTGACCAGGCACCCTTGTGGCTATAGGTATCTCTGCTCTGAGGCCTGGATTAAGTGCTCTAGCTTGCTGTGTCTGTCCCATTAGCTGTGATGTGTTATAGTGACAACCTTGGGTTGTGACCAGCACTCATCTCTCTTTTGGGGAGAATAATGCAGGTTTCTTTAGGTCTGTCCCTATTTCACTCCTGTCCTTCTAGAAAGCTGTGCTAGATATTTTACGCCAACTTGACATAAACTAGAGTCATCTGGAAGGAGGGAACCTCAATTTACAAAATACTTCCATAACATCCACTGTAAAACATTTTCTTAATTAGGAATGTGGAGCCCATTATGGGTGGGGCCATCCCTGGGCTGGTGGCCCTGAGCTCTATAAGAAAGCAGGCTGAGCAGGCCATGGAGAGAAAGTCAGTAAGCAACACCCTCCATAGCCTCTGCATCAGCTCCTACCTCCAGGATCCTGCCCTGTTAAAGAGTTTCTGCCCAGACTTTCTTCTGTAAGCAAATAGATCTTTTCTTCCTCAAGTTGTTTTGGTGTTTTGTCACAGCAATAATCACCCTAACTGCCACAGGAGCCTTGGGGTGGTTCCTTTTGTTCCCAGGGAAGGGTTAAGAATATGCTCAGAGCTATGTTGACTGGATCATCTGACTTAGAATTTCTACTTGGTCTGAGATAGAATAGAACAGAGGCCTTTCTTGCTTCCCTCCAGACCCTCGGTGTCTGTCATTCAACCTCCTTTGACTCATGACACTGTTTCCACAATCTGCAAGTTCCTAGGTAGGCTCTTTCTCTCTGGAAGGCAACAGTTCAGTGCCTGATGGTACCAGAGACGTCTCCCTGCCCCATACAGAGGACATCATGAGATCAAAGATCAAGCAGGCGTCATGGACAGCTTTCTACTCAGAAAGTGCTCCAGAGGGCCAACCAGGAACCTCTGAGGAACATGGGAACAGTGACCAACATTCCAATCACCAGACAAGAGCAGAGATGCCAGAGTGCCACATCTGATGGGCAATGCCAAAGGTAGTGCCATCTATTCTTAGTTCCATGCCTTCAGCCTCAATTCACCACAGAATACTGTACCTCCAGTGCCCAGCACATGTTTGGGAGCACTGTTATCTGTTTTTAATATATCATAGGATAGATGGAGAGATCAGAGGATAGACAGGAGGATGGATATATGGATAATGGAATCAGGAAATCAGGAATTCAAGGTCATCCTTGGTTATATAGTAAGTAGCCAGGGCTACATAGTGAGACCCTATCTTGAAAGAAAGGAAGAAAAAAAGAAAAGAAAGAAAGGAAAAGGAAGGAAGGAAGGAAGGAAAGAAAGAAAGAAAGAAAGGAAAGGAAGGAAAGGAAGGAAAGGAAGGAAAGGGAGGAAAGGAAGGAAAGGAAGGAAAGGAAGGAAAGGAAAGGAAAGAAGAAAGAAAGAAAAAGAAAGAAAGAAAGAAAGAAAGAAAGAAAGAAAGAAAGAAAGAAAGAAAGCCCAAAACACACTAACTGAGGTAAGGGCTGGAGGAACAAGTGTCCTGTGACTAGAACCCAAATGACAAAACTGTCTCTGCAGCCTGAGGCCCTGACAGGGTCTGACAGGGTCTGACAGGGTCTCCATAGCCCAGATTAACCTCGAACTCACTATATAGGCTAGGGTTACTCTGAATGTCCAATCCCTTTGCCCTTTACCTGCTCAGTTCTATGATTCCAGGTCACCAGCACTCCCTGTTTATGTAGCACTGGGGACGGAGGTCTCATGCCCGTTAGGCAGGCACTTTGCTCTTTGAGCTGTATCCCCAGCCCTGGCTTCCATTATTTTAAGGAAAGTCTTGGACACTGGCAGATCATGGGCTCTGCTCTTCCATCTGACCTGGGGATGGAGCCAGGCTTTCTCAGCAGCTGGCAAGGGCTGGTCCCTGAGCAACAGAGATTTATAGGGTCAGAGACTCCCAGGCCTCCAAGGAGAGGAGCAGGCTCTGTGCTGAGGGCCATCGGCAGCTCCCTGGCCCAGGATGTTCCCATCGGAAACACAAGCGTGGGAAGCACAGCTCTGGGCAGTCAGCTGTCAGCCTGACCCCAGGGAGTTTGCCTAAACTTTCCATGCCTGGGACTTTCTGTTTCCTCACTGAGCCCAGTCTTGGAGAGAGCCAGGGGATGAGCCAGGTTTTGTGGATAAAAGACCATGTGATCAAACCTGAAGATCTATGTAATCTTGTATCCACATGGTGGAGGAGAGAACTGACTCCCACAAAGTATACTTTGACCTCCACATGTGGGCACATGCCAGTGCACACATACAAAACCAATACATGTGGTTTGTAATTTTTTTAAAAAAAGAAAGAACAAGGCCTTCTTTCCCAGCACACACCTCCTTGTCTATTCAGGTCCTTCTGTTATTCATGGCTGTGAAATTAACATCACATGAGCCAACTCACTTAGGATATTCATATCACATGAGCACCATCTCTATTTAGTTCCAGAATATTCTGCCACTCCCAAATAAAACCCTATACCCATTAGGCCATCCCTGACAACCAGCCATTCCCATTAACCCTTGGCAACTGTGTGCCCTATCTGCATCTGTGTGCACATTCACCTGTCCTGGGTATTTCACACAGGTAGGGAGAGACACACAGCACATGTATTAGGTTTGGGAGGGTTATCTGAATTGTAGTATATATTACTGGGTTTTTCCTGTTCACAGTCAATCTATATTCCATTGTACGATAGACCACATTTTATTCATCCATGGATAGACATTTGGGTTGTTGCTACATTAGAGCTATTGTGAATTGTACTGCTGTGGACTTTCACATACAAGTTTTCCTTTGAGTACTTGTTATACTATCTGAGAGCCAATACCTTGGTGATACTGTCTCTGACTCCACACCTCTCTATAGCTGAGACAGGGGCCTATCTACTGCACACCTTGCCTGTAGTGCTGCTCTGGATAGTGGTAAAAGTCGCACACTGTCTAACTCTATGGGAGATTCTTGGGAGATTTATATTTTCATTGAGAACAACTTGCCTAAAGATTGAAGAAAGAATATTGAGAGGCATGTCTTTTCCTGTATCTATAAGGGCTTCATGCTCTCCCTGGCTCCTTTAGACCAAAGATTCTTTGTATTGTAGCAATTAACCTCCCCATGATCATTATTTAACTTGTTAGCTTTTCAATATATTTTTGGAAGTATTTATAATAACATACGGTGCTGTTGTTTTCTTTACCAACTTGGTAAAAACATATATGAAGGACTGTGTGGTATTATATTCACATTCACCTCAAAGAAGAAGGAAAGAAAATATACATCAACTGATGACTGGATTTAAAAATTCTGTATGCCCATTCAGGGAGATACTATTTATCTATGAGAAGGAAAAAGTGCTGATACCTGCTACAACAGTTGTGTACATGAAACAGAGCACTCATACAATAGGTAGGTAGATGATAGATAGATAGATAGATAGATAGATAGATAGATAGATACATTTTTAAAAACACAATTAATTTTGTACTTCCTTCTTTTTGTTTGTTTTTGAAACAATTATGTAGCTCTGACCTCAAATTCACAATCATCCTGCTTTTACCTACTAGGAGCTGGGATTTCAGGCACTGCTACCACACTAGGTTTATACCATCACAGGTAAGCTCTGCTGTGCACCAGACCCTGGGAACATAAGCCAACAAGAGCCATTGTTTCTTGCTTCTACATCATTAATGGCGGAGTGTGGGAGTTGTGGTGGTTTTAATGAAAATAGTCTCCATAGGCTCATATGTTTGAATGCTTAGTCCCCAGTTAGTAGAACTGTTTGAGAAGGCTTAGGAGGTGAGGCCTTTGGGAGTGGGTGTGGCCTCACTGGAGGTGATATAGCCTTGTTGGAGAAGGTGTATCACAATGGATGGGATTTGAGGTTCTCTGAGTGCCTCTCTCTGCCTGTAGATTGGGATGTAAAGCTCTTAGCTACTACTCCAATGTCATACCTGCCTGTCTCCTGCCATGATGATCATGATCATGAACTAACCCTCTGAAACTGTAAACCAGGCCCCTGTCAAATGCTTTGCTTTATTTTTTAAAATTATTTTGTATTATTTTATGTCCACTGGTGTTTTGCCTGTATGTATGTGTGAGGGTGTTACAGATCTTGGAGTTACAGACAGTTGTGAGCTGCCATATGGGTGCTAGGATTTGAACCTGGGTCCTCTGGGAGAACAGTCAGTGCTTTTAACTGCTGAGCCATCTCTCCAGCCCCCAAATGCCTTCCTTGTTTTATAAGAGTTGCCTTGGCATGCTGTCTCTTCACAGCAATAGAACACTGAGACAGGAGTCAGACGGACAAGAAAATGGCTGAGGACTGTAGTTACACTTGTAACCAGGACATGTACCAATGCACTGACCCCAGTACACCTCTGTGGCTTCCCAGGCTTCCCAGAGTAACAAGAAGCCTTTCGTGCTACGTCTGTAATGAACTATGTCAAGGACATATAGTAGTGCAGGAGGGGTGGTAGTGGGCAGATAATCCCTAAGCTGACCAAAACAGTTCAAAGGCAGGAAGAATGCACTTTGTGCACCTATGGGCAATGACAACCTTACTGTGGTTCAGCCTCTAGCATGGGTCCTGGGACCTCACCTCACCACTAATTTGCCTGGCCTGGGGACTTGTCTTTAGAAATTTGGGTCTTGTGATGTGCTTGAGGGGTAGGATAATGGGCCTGGGGTCACACTGAGGCACAGCAGGCAAGGACTCCCCGGAGGTGCCCAGCATCTCAGAGTCTCATGGACTAGCTATTTGGGTTGATCCCTGCTGGAGTTCTTGCTAGCTGGCTGCTGAGACTGAGGCTGTGGCTACCCATAAAAGGAGAAAGGAAAGCGGAGCTGGGAATGCATCAGAGGCAGGGAGGATCCCAAGCCCAAAGCAAGTGACTCCCTACTTTATAATCCCCCAAGAAGTTAGCTTCCAGAGGTTCTACACACTGTGTGAGGAGGCTAGTGCAAAGTTGCCAATCCTGTGTCTTCCTCTGACACCAGAGCAGATGTCAGCTAAGGCTCAGGCATGGCTCATGGTGATCCACACACAACCTGGAACAGACACTGAGACACAAAGAGACAGATTCCTCTCCAGCCCTGTAGCCCTGACTCCACTCTGGGTCCCTGTGGGCCTGGGCCCTTCCTCTTCCATTCTTCCTTCTCTCTGGGAGACTCGTGTGGGCTATAGGCACTGGGCTCAAGGGAGAATTTTCTAACCCTTTAGAACTAGGCACTTGAGGGGCATCAGGGACAGGGGATTCTGGTGGCCTCTCGGGATCAGCTCTTTCTTTCCCTGTCCTCTGCCTCCAGCCCCACAAAGCTCTCCCATCTCATGTTCATGGTCCCCTCCCAGGAGGCATCCACCATCTCCTAGCCTAGGAGACAGGCCCCAGGTTAGCAGATTTTGGACCTCCCTTCCCTACAACTGTGGGGCTTCTTGACTAATGTCCCTTAGCTAGACTGTGTGTGACAGGGATACAGCATATGGTTAGGCCCTTAGTCAACCCTGCTGGGAAAATACATACTTTTCATGCTTCCACTTGGGGGAAACTAAGGGCTCATGAAGGCTCTGCCCTCACAAACGGGACACACACCCATACCAAGAGACCACAAACGTGTCCAAACACTGAAGGTCTTTGTCTTCAATTAGTTTTTGATTGATAAATAAAGAGTCAATGGCCAATGGCTAGCAGGTAGACTGAGGTGGGATTTGGAGATTTTATTGGGCTAGGAACTGGGAGAGAAGAAGAGTGAGAAGAAAGCAGACCTAGAGGCCTGCCGACATATGGGAATGAGAGAAAGTGGCCACATGGACCACTTCTCCAACTATGTTTGGGGTAACAGAGATAAAATATAGATTTTAAAAGATGTGAACTCAGAAGTACCAGGAGCGTATTTGCTAGTAGCGGGGAGTATTAGAACTGCCCAATCTTTGAGCTAGTCAAGGCACTTAAAATTTACTAGCCTGTGTGACACATTACATTCTCAAATCCAAGGGCTCTGGCCGGGAGCACAACCTGCCAGGAACACAGAGCAGTTTAGCCAAATTTACGGAGACACTTCCCAGCCTCCAGCTAGCAGTGCTTCGTCACCAGTAAATCAATCCAGGAAGCTTACCTGAGCTACACATTGCATTCGACGCCAACCTGAATTACCGTGAGATCCTGTCTCAACAGACCAAAGTTGGATAGAGATGGGAAAGGAAGGGTGAAGTAAGTCACCGATTTATAGTGACTTGTTTATGAAAAGCTGAGCTAGACAGGTAAGGGAAGCCATGCCTGGAGACTCAGTTAGCCACATGCCCTCTACCCACCCATTAGCCAGTCCAGACCAGGAGGAGCTGAGCATAGCTCCACACCCTCTTAGAAGTAAGTGGACATATGTCCTGAGTCCTGTCCTGGAGGCTTGTAGGGTGGTGACTTTGAGTCAAACATCCTGACACTATTTCTCATCTTCCCGTCCTGAGCCACAGCTGTTTCTTTGCCGAGGGGGGGTGGGGAGATCAAAACAAAAACCCTTACTTTTCTTTGCTGTTGTTGTTGTTTGTTTGTTTTTTGTTTTTTTTTGAGACAGGGTTTCTCTGTGTAGTCCTGGCTGTCCTGGAACTAACTCTATAGACCAGGCTGGCCTTGAACTCAGAAATTCACCTGCCTCTGCCTCCTGAGTGCTGGAATTAAAGGCGTGCACCACCAATACCCTGTAAAAATCCTGATTTTTCAAGAGCACAAAAGCTGCTCCATGAAACCAGATTGAAGGCTTAAAGTTCCTCCGTGACACAGCTCAGAGCTGTGAGCCCATGTACATGTCAGTCACATGGTGGTGTGTGCTTATATGCATACACATGCACATGGAGATCAGAGGCCAGCCTTAGGTGCTGCCTCTCTCAGGATCTCTCACAAACTCTCACAAGCTTACTGATCAGGCTAGGCAGGCTAGAATCCTCCCATCTCCACCTCTTCTGGTCTGGAATTACAAGTGGGTGCCACCATGCTCAGGGTTTTCAAATTGTTCTGGGGATCAAGCTCAGATCCTCACTACCTGCTACTGAGCTATCTCCCAGTCCTCTATCTTCACCCCTGAAAACGAGGAGCTGGGGCCAGATGTAGCTGTATATGCCTGTAATTCAAATCCCTGAGAGGCTATCGCAAGAGGAATTCACATTCCAGGGCATTCTGGGCTACATAGTGTGACTCTGTTGTGAATGCATGAGTGAGTGAATGAAGACTGAATAAAACTAGTAACCCAGAGAAGGTGTTAAAGGGCAGCGGTGACTGAATCAGGAGGGTAGCGTACAGAGCCATGATTAGAAGGTGCCAGGGTCTGAGCATTGTGTCTCCCTCCAAATCTCCACCTTCATTCCTGTGGGGCCCTCAGGGGGTGATAAGTCACCAGCGGGATTGATGTCCTTACAAAAAAAGCCCGAGGGATCTTATCTCCCCTTGGACACTGCATCAGGGGCACCCTCCTTAAACAGGAAATGGGCATGCCTTCACCAGACTGAACAGGAAATGTGCCCTCAGAATCGAAGCCCATAAGTTCCTTCATCTGGGCTTCTAGCTTTCAGAGCTGCAGGAAGTAAACTTCTGTTGTTTCTAAATGCGTTTTGTTACAGTTACCTGGGCAAACTAAGGCCCCAAAAGTGTGCTGTAATTCTAGCAGGAGGCTGAGGCCAGAAGATTGCCACGCAAGTCTTATAGTGAGACTACGTCTCAAAAACAAAAGTAGGGCTAGAGAGCTGGCTCAGTGGTAAAAAGCACTGGCGGCTCTTGCAGAAGACTTGAGTGTAGTCCCTAGCACCCACATGGAGTTTTACAACTCCACTTCCAGGGATCTGGTGCCTTCTTCTGGATTCAGTGGACATAAAGCAGGCACAATGGTGGACACATATACACCCAGGCAAAATACCCATACACAGTTGTTTGTTTGTTTTATTTTTTTAATCTTTTAAAAATAAAGTAAAACCAAATTACAACAAAGACATATGGCCTCTGCTAGTCTTTTTGCCTCTGGGCCCAGTTTCCTCTTCAGCCTTAGAGAGAAAAGTCACCAGGTTTCACGCTTAATTCTAAGACAAGTCTGTCAGGTTCTCCAGGCCCTTTTCTCCTTTCATCTACAGACAAGGCTGTCAGATGGACACTGGCCACTTCCCCTAAGGCACAGCAACCACAGAACAGAGAGACCTGCGTGCAGCCCACTGCCCAGACTTAACTTATGCTTGAAGAGGGCTGAGCGGAGAGGCCCAGCTAGGTGTTTTCTCTGTCACCGACAGGGTTCTCTTGCTGCTGACAAAGTGAGAATGAGGCACTCGTGATGACACAAAGCCAGTTCCACACTTCCTGCGCCTCCACTCATCATGTTAGAGCAAAATCTTATCTGCCTTTCACACTTCCCCTATGTCACCCTGGGGACCCGCAGTGACAAGCCACAGGGTCCTGTCAGCAGGCTTCGTGCTCCTCTTCAGATCTTTCTGCAGTTTGCTGAGTCTGACTCTGGGGTCCCAAGTGTTCAGCTTTCAACACTCAGATAAGAAGCAAGACCCACAGGGACAAAAGGGACAAAAGGGACAAAAGGCCTTTCCTGGGCTAGGGACCAAGCATAGCTCAGTGCCACTGTTAAATCAAGAGTCCTAGGGGTCACAGGCACCAAGTACAAAACAGTTCTGACACTGTCCAATCTTTGGAAGGTTATTCACTTCTCTGAGTCTCAGTCTCCCCATCTCTAAAAGGGAGCCGACAGTAGTGCTAGCCCCTAGAGCTGGGTGCCTAACAAGCCATGCACGTGTAATCATGGGACATGTGTGCGCGCGCGCACACAAACACACACACACACACACACACACACACACAGAAAGAGGGGTGGGGGAGGTTTGCTATTTTCTCAAGACTAACAAGGAAAGGTTTGTTGTCATGACAAAAATAACACTTATGTCAGCCTTTTTTACCATAGAATTTGTTTTTGTTTAGGGTAAAATTATGGTACATGCATCATAATACTTTAGGCCTGAATCATGAAACTCCTAAGTGAATACTGCCTGCCCCCAGGGTTCTGAAAAAGGGTTAAAAACTCTCCCGCAAAGCCATATAAACAGCAGCAGATAATCGTCCCCATGGAGCTAGGGTGTGCTCGAAGGTGCGGTGCTGGAATCTGAACACTCTAATCCTAAGTCTTCCATATATAAGATGCTAGGAGCAGTCACTAACATGGACAGGAGGACAAGAGGGATCTCACTGGTGCAGGTTAACGCCATCACAGTTAACACAAGCAGGTGTAGCAGCCAGGTGAAGGCCGGGTGGCACCTGCACACTGACATCCCTCCACAGGGTGTCACCTCCAGGGGACGTGGGTCTGAGTTGAGGGTTGAGAAGAGTCCCTCTGGCAGTCCCTGAGGCTAGAAATCCAAGCGTGCCTAGAAGAAACATATAAGAAGTAGGGAGACAACCATCCCATGGAGCTGGGCTGCAGCTCAGTGGTAATAGAGTCTGGGTTAGCCCGCAGCATGCACAAGACCTAAGGTTCAGTGCCCAGCACTGAAGGGGTAAGAAAGAGAAACCAACAGCAACAACAACAAATGTTAGAATCCAGACCAAGACAGCTTCCTAGGCCACAAAATAAGTGCCTGACCAAAGGAAGTGTATGAGTCTCTAGCTAACAGAGTTCAGACGCCTAGACCTCTCACTTGGGAGATAAGTTGGCAATCTCAAGACATCAAAGGGGATGGCGGCCACACATCATCTTCTTTACCCAGATCCCTGCTCAAGTTGTAAACTTCACAACCTTTTTCAGAGATTATAAGAAGGTACATTGCCCTCTCTCTCTCTCTCTCTCTCTCTCTCTCTCTCTCTCTCTCTCTCATTTAACTTTCCTCAGAGGCCGTTGTCATCAGTTTGTTTGTCCATATTTATATCTTTACATAAATTTCTAACCTCCCACCTGGAGGCCTCCCTGTGCTCCCAGCCACGACTTCTGCCAAACCAAGCAGCCTGCCACCGACCAAACCTAGGACTCTCCTCCCTGCCGTAACAAGCCAGAGTGCCCTCCTCTTGTACTTTTCCCTTCTGGCCTGTGCCTGAGTCCGCCCACGGGGGATGGGGTGAGGCTGCTCCATTTTCAGCTCTTCCACAGCATTCAGCAGCGTCCGAGCAGGCCAGCATCCCCAAACCCGACTCAGCAGGTCCGTATGGACCTCAGACTGCGCCTGGAAGCTACCGTGGACTGAGCACTGTCAAACTTCCTGCATTCTCCTTGCCCAGTGGCCTGAGAACTCAGAAATCTGCCTGCCTCTGCCTCCCAAGTGCTGGGATTAAAGGCATGCGTCACCACTGCCCGGCCTCATTTGATGTTTTGAGTATGTTTGTAAACAGAATCTTTCTATGTAATTCTGGCTGTATTGGAGCTCTGAGTGATCAGGCTGGCCTCAAAGTCACAGAGCTCTGCCTGCCTCAGCCTCTGCTTCTGCCTCTCCAGGGTTGGGATTTTACTCACATGCCATTTCACCTGACTCATGGGATGTTTTAAATAACTTTGCTCATAAACAAAATTTCACAGCCTAGAATTTGCAATGAAATTATCCCAGCACTTGTATCATTGTAGATTTTGGATTTTAGAATTAGGGATGTTTGACCTGTAGTGCCTTAGGCTTAGAAAGGGTTTTTGTTGAAAATATAAGATGTAATTTAATGCTCATGTCAGCCCTGGGAGGTGGTTACAGATCTCTCTGTTCGGATGGATGCATTGGTTGACTGGTTAACTTTGAGATAGGATCTCATTTGAGATAGGATCCCCGGCTAACCTCAAACTCATTGTGTAGCCCAGGATAGTCTCAAACTTGGAATCACCCTGTTTCTGTGTCCTAAGGGGTAGAATTTAAGGCCTGATCTGCCACACTGGCCAAGACCCAGTTGTGTCTCTCTTTTTCCAGAGGAAAAGCAGAGGTGGAGACTGTTTTAGAGCTCATTCACAGTCACACAGCAAGGCATGACATGCTAGGCATGTGCTAGCACAGGTAACTCTGCCCTGGAATTCATGCTGTGACTGACATGTGGTTACTGCTTCTTCAGAGTTTGAGGAGAAGCAGCTCCTCCAGAATGTACCAAGTAAGTAATGCAAGTGCATCCTTCACGAAAGTTCAAGGCTAAGCTGATGATGACAGAAATTAGAACAGCAGGGCCCTTAGCAGGCAGGGGGTATACACTGAAGAGAAAAGTTGTGGAAACTTTCTAGAATACTTCATTCTCATCTTTATCTAATGGTAATTATTCTAGTGTAGGCAGGTATAAAAATTATTCTCAGTGCGACTCTTACATTAACACTTTCCCTATTATTTTGTGATGCATCTGCCATTTTGTCCCAATAGAAACGCTCATTCAAGATAGCAGTCACATGGGCTGAGAATCCCAAACCCAAAAATCCAAAATCTGAAACTTTCTTTTTAGTCTAAATGTGAAACCACAATGGGAAAATTTTATTCAACAAAATGTTTCATGAACAAAATTGTTTGAAATATTGTCAAAAATCACCTCAGAACTGTATAAAATAAAGATAAAATGTAAATAAACGTTATGTTTAGACTTGAGTTTCAGCCCCACAAATGCTCATCATGCGTATATGAAAATATTCCTAAATCTGGGGGTGGGAGGTCAGTTCCAAATCTGCAATGGATCTGGTCCCAACATTTTCAGATAAAGAGTTCACAAACTGCCACATCTGGACTTGGAGTGTATGTGCAAAATCCCTCCATGTGAAAAGCCACCAAAGAAGTCTCACAGAGGCTTCAACATAGAGACTATGATCCCCTTTCACATGCAAGGGAAATGAGGGAAGGAAGAAAAAGATATCTGAACATGATTCCAGGGACGAAAACTGGCAGATGGCAACCCAGGTCTCTGCAGATCCTCCACAGCCCATACCTATTTTTTTTTTCTCTCTAGCTGCTATCTGGGCCAGGGCTCTGGAACAGCCACAGGGATGGCAGAAGCCAGAGAGGGTGATGCCCAATGCCCGTATTTGCTCAAGCCCTGAGTTCCCTGCCCCCTCCTTGCTACAGACCAACGACGTTCTTTTTGCTTTTGCCCTTTTTTAGTCAAGGCATTGCCTGCCAAACTCCACATTCCTAATGGGGACTCAGGCAGGTGGGGGTGAGGACTGAGGCTGAGTCCTGAGGTGGTTCTGGGGGCCTGGCAGGCTCACCTTGTAGCATGCTTCTGTAGGCTGTGTCAGCGATGGCATAGATGTGAGGCGGCATCTCATGCCTCTTCTTGCCCTTGTACATGTCCACGATCTTTTCTGAGTAGATGGGTAGGTACTTGTAGGGGTTGACCACCACACAGAAGAGGCCGGAGTAGGTCTGCAAGAGAGAACCAGGCTCAGTTCTGGACCTTAGAATGGGTAGGGGGAACTCCCACGCCCACGTTCAGCAGCCTCATGTCACGGTATGGAAACACCTCCGCAGCTCAGCCAAGAGCCTTGAACTCGGGACCCAGGGTGAAAGAAGAAAAAAGCAAGATGGGCTCCCAGACAAGCTGTGGTGAAGACTTAACCAGTTCTGGACTCACTTCTAAGCTCCCAACCCACCTCTGTTCTCTACCTCACTAAGCCTCGGGGACATAACTTAAGTCTCTGTGCACATGTCTTTATGTAGGGTACACATGCATATGTGTGCAGACATGTAGAGAGCAGGGGTCAGCATGGGATGTCTTCTCCAGTCCCTCTTTATTATTTAAGATGGGCTCTCTCACTGAACCTGGAACTCACCAATTTGACTAGCCTGGGTAAGCATAAACTCCACGGGTCCCCCAGTCTCCGCCTTCCCCAGCATCAGATGACAGGAGCGTGGCTCACTACACCCAGCCTTTCTCCATGGGGCTGGGAACTTAGCTCAGGTTCTCATGCTTGAACAGCAAGCACCTTAGCAACTGAGCCATCTCCCCAGCTCTCCCAAAATTCTGTTTTTATTTATCTCATTTTTATTTTTTATTTGATTAAAAGATAGAATGCTACTTAAAGAATACCAATGGGCAGTGGTGGCACACACCTTTAATCCCAGCACTCGGGAGGCAGAGGCAAACAGATTTCTGAGTTCACACCAGGTTGTCTACAGCATGAGTTCAAGGACAGCCAGGGCTACACAGAGAAACTGTGTCTCAAAAAACAACATAAACCAAAAGAACACCAATAACAATGCTATTATTTTAATTTTATAGTTTTTAATTTGTAACAAAAACAGCAATGAAATATGTAACACAAGAGCCTGAGGAGGAGGGAGAGGTGTGTACATAGCAGCCGGTCCTAACCTTACATAGAAGGAAGAATGTGCTATTATTTATTGAAGAAGTCTCAGAAGTAATTTTGTGGTCTGGTTTGATTTGGGTTGGGTTGTTTTGAGACAGAGTTTTTCTGTTTATCCCTGAATGTCCTGGAACTTTCTCTGTAGACCAGACAAGCTTTGAACTTACAGAGATCTGCCAGCCTCTGCCTCCCGAGTGCTGGGACTAAAAGTGTGCACCACCATGCCCAGCTGTTTAGTCATAATTTAATAATTTAGGAATGTAAATGCTGAGAAGTAAGAGACACATATCACAAACTAGAGATGCCACTGAAATACAGTAACATAGGGAACTAACTCCCAGTGGAGAGGAGGTGACATTCTACAGCATGTTCAAAGGTGTAAAGTTACAAAGGTTGGTAATGCAGCTCAGTGGATAGAGTACTTGTCTAGAATGCACAAAGCCCTGGGTTCCATCCCCAGTACCACATAAACCAGCTATGGTGGTACACATCTGTAATCCCAGTATTCAGAACATCAGGTGTTCAAAGTCATCCTCAGCTACAAAGCAAGTGTGTGGCCAACCTTGTCAATAGAGATCCTATCTTTAAAAAACAATGGTGGTGGTGGTGAAACAAGACCATGCCCTCTACTCCCCACAGCTTCGGGGTTGGCAAAGAGAAGGACTCTCAGAGCTGCTGAGCCCTGAAGGTCCACGCTGGAAAAGCCACTAGTGCCTGTCCCTTTCCAAGAACTTCTGGGGAAAGAGAGGGTGACAGGAGACTCACATCAAGCAACAGGAACAGGAACTCCTGAAGAGTCTCGGGGTGACTGTAGGAACTGCTGGGGTACTAAATCTTAAAGGACAGCGAGGGCAGTCCAGATGAGAAGAGAGAACACTCAGAGGTAGAGAGGGAGGCAGAGAAGTGGGATGTGGGTCACCTATAGTCAATTAGGTATAGCTACAGCTAGAACAGTCAGAGGAAGAGGCATCTTTTGAGGTCAGCAGTGGCCAGGATAGGCTCCAGCTTGCTGGGAGATCTGCCTGGTGTCTGACCTGAAAGGGCCAGCTATAGTCACCCACACCACCCGAGCTCCTGTTCTGTCCTCTTCAGCCCCAACCTAAGTCTTGGCATCTAGTAGGTACCAATTAATCCAGTCAGTAATTAAGAATACTGGGGACTTGAATTTGAGCCCTGACCTTGCTACCTTGTAGATGGGAGTCTCTGGACAAAGTCTCTTAACCTCTCTGAGCTTCAGTCATCTTGATCTGCAAACCAAGGGACATACTAACCACGGTTTTGCTCTGAAATGGTGCACAGGAGTTATTTGGCACCACACCTGTATGTAGCACTCAATGGGATTCTGCCTGGATACCCTCAGTCTTAGAGACCAGAAAACTTAGCACCTTGGAGCCTCTATCTATGCTGTTCCCAGTGCATGGAATTCCTTTCCCCTGGTCTTTCCAGCCCCATTTCCATCTCTGCTTTCAGGGCTCATCACCCTCCCAGACTGACCTGACACCAGTGTACCTCTGACACCCAGCACAGGGTAAGCACTTATCCAGTAAATATTTGCTGAGTAAAATCTGTAAAAGAAAGAAATCCTCCTGCTTCCACCTCTGAATAGGGGTTGAAAAGTGAGGACCTGATGCTCCTAGACATGGGCTGAGCAGAAGGTTTGTTGTAGATATGAGGGAGAGCACAGCTAGAGGCACCTGGAAGGGCCTAGACTGAACAGATCTAGGGGTAGGGGGACAAGAGAGGAAGAGAAAGGAACTAGGAGCTAAGAGGCCAGGGGCAAATCAGGAGACCACAAGAAGCCCACAAGGCAAAGAGGCTATGGTGGCAAAACAGCTGGGTTATATAGGGAAAGAGCAGCTGCCGGGAAGGACAGCAGAGCTCAGAGGCTAGGGAATTTAAGGTAAGAGGCTGGGAATGCCGACCAGGATGAGTCTTTAACAGGTACATAAAAGATGCTGGGAGAACCTGGGGCCAGTATTAGCTTTGATACTTTAAGTTGGCCCCTCAGTCAGTCCTTTGTCCTGAGTTTGAGACCTAGCCTGCAGTTGCTCAGGGAGAGGAGGACTGACTGCCTTCCTGCCTGCTTACGCCTCCTTCGGAGCCCATCCACACAGCACACACTTAAGCCATGCTTCAGGCAGATCTGCGTCTGCTTAGCTGGCAAATCTAGGGGAAGCCAGGGTCTCACGCCCAGGAGAGTCCCTCTCCCAGTGCTAGAATTCAGAGGTTCCAACATCCCTCCTTCTGTCCTAGCAAGGCATCTCAAGGCCCAGTGCCACCAGCAGGTCCCAGCTGGAGTAGGATCTCCCTTTTTTTGACCGTATTTGGAAGCAGGCCTGGTTGTTCCCCCACGCTTTATATGGTCAGCCCCAGAGCACCAAGCAGGAGCTGCTTCCAAGGCCTTGGCCTGAGGAAGAGACGGGGATTGGAAGTAATGAGGAAGAAGCGGAGTGAAAGGCACACGTCAGGGGCAATCTCAGCTTTGCCTCATGACCCACTAGGTGCATTCATGGCCAGACCCTGAGCTTCCTCTCTCCTCCAGACACTAATCACAACCCTGCATCCTCTAGAAGGCTGTCTGTGGCATCCACGCTTTCTGAGCATTTGTGCTGGAGACTGATACTTTATAAAGGATTTACTTCTGCTATAGCTGGGGGTGGTTGGGGGGTGGCAGTGATAGCTGAAGTGCCTGTCAGTAGGGGATAGCCTTGCTGGTGCAGTTCATGGCTGGAGCAGGAGATTCTGCTCTGCTATGAAAAACGTACATGTTAAGATGAAAGTGAGAGAGAGAGAGAGAGAGAGAGACAGACAGACAGACAGACAGAGACAGAGACAGAGAGGAGAGAGAGATAGAGAGACAGAGGCAGAGAGACAGAGAAAGGGAAGAGAGACAGAGACAGACACTGAGAGAGGAGTGACAGAGAGACAGAGACAAAGAGAGAGAGAGAGAACAAACAGATGTACAACAGAATATGACAGCTGCCACTTAAAGGGAGCAGAAAGTGTTTTGAATTTATATATGTATAAAATATTGTCTAAGGCTTGGTGGGAAAGAAAAGAGCTGAGAACACACTGTTTCCCAGCACAGGGAAAGCTGAGGTGGGAGGACCTCAAGTTTGAGATCAGCTTGAGCTAAATAGTGAGATTCCTGTCTCCAAGCACAGGGTGGGCTAGTCTTTCTGGGGAGCAGAGGTAGGGGTGCGGAGGGGAAGGGCTGGAATAAAAGGGAAAGCTTTGTATCTATCCCACAGCTATTCAATAGGCCTGAGGTCTAACCAGGTGCTGATACAGAGAGGCAGAAGGCCACAGGCACAGCTGAGGGAAGGCAATGAGCTGCATAAGGTGACAGGAAGGAGTGATACTGATGTTAGACTTGTTAGACTCTCAGACCTGCACAAGTGGCCCTGTAAGTCACGTTTGTCCCCAAGACAAAAGGCAGGGAGGGACTCCTGCCTCTTGAGACATATGACTTTCTCTTGGGGGTGTATGCATCATATGCGAAGCAGTAGACGTGTACACATATGTGCATGTGTGTAGGGGCCAGAGGTCAACACTGAGTATCTTCCACTATCATTTGGGACAAACCTCACTGATACTGGGATTTGCTGACTGCTTAGGCTGGCACCCAGTGAGGTCCTGGAACCACCTGTCTCCAGCCAGTGCTAGAGTTACAGAGGCACACCACCACCGCCTGGCTTCTTACATGGGTGCTGAGTACCCAAACTCAGGTCCTCATGCTTGCACAGCGAGCACTTTCTCTTCTGAGTCACCTTCCAGCCTCAATACACACTTTCACAAAGATAATTTTTAAGTGAGTAGCCCTGCTTCATCTTTGAAGCTATAAGATTGTAAGAACAAATTTATGAGGTTTCCCAAGAGGTAGCCTGCAGCTCTCCTCTTTCTTTCTATACTCTTAGGCCCTGTAGAGTGACAGCTTCCACAGTGTCCCTCCCTATTCAGGAAAGTCCCTGGCACACGATAAACTCAAAGTTGAGCCCTCTCCTATCCCTTAATCACCTCCACCCCAACCCCAACGCAACGCTTGGAAGAGAGTTAACGGCTAATGTCCTCTGTAATAAATTATAAACAGAAAGGTCTTGGCCAATGGCACACAAAAGATCCAGAGGGCATGAGACCAGGAATCAGAGCTATGTGCCAGGTGTGCCCTAAACCCTGGAACAGCTCTGCAAGGAACCCTTGATCAAAAGAAGAAGAAAGCCCTCTGTCTTAGACAGAACCTTCTAGAAGCCAGAAGACAAAAGGTCTGCCATGACCTTTTGAAAGGCTCCTTGTTTAAGATGAGTCTAGTGTAGGTTCAAATCCCAGCATCCACATGGTGGCTCACAACCATCCATAATGAGATTTGGCGCCCTCTTCTGGAGTGTCTGAAGACAGCTACAGTGTACTTACATATAATAAATAAAATAAATCTTTAAAAAAAAAAAAAAAAGATGAGTCTAGTGGAAGGATTCTATCATTAAGGAGAAAAAATCAGCCAGCCAGCCTCCTGAGTCAAGGGTTCAGAGTTCTCTGACACACTCAGTCAACAGAAACCCTACGTGACATTGCTGTAGGCTGGAGCTCACTCCTGGCTCCCAAACCCATACACTTTTATTTTTCATGATGGGCAGAAGTTTCTATGAAGTGATTCACTTGAGCAGAATGATAGGCCAAGTAGATTGATCTAATCCAGAGAAGTATGGCAGGTATTTGAAGCCTCCAGACGCTTTAATCTGCTTCTAATGATCTCTGGTCTCGGGACTTTTCCAAGCCCCTATACTTCCTGATTTCTACCATGTCATAGAGTTGTCAAGTAAAATGAGCATACAGGCCCATCTCTGTCCCCACATAGTGGGGTTGTACTTAGAGGGGAGACTACCATCTCCATCCTCACACAGTAGTACTGCATCTTGAGGGGAGATTGGAGTCCTAGAACCCAGTGCTCTCTTTATTAAGTACTACTAATTTTCTTAATTTGGAAAAATTATCTGCAGGGCATTTTACAGTTCATGGGGTTGGGGGAGGTATTTCTTGTCATTTTCAAGAGGCAAACTGTAATAGGTGTGTCTAAACTTGCAGCCCATGGGCCCTGTGAGTCCCAGAATAGATAAAAACTTTGCTAAACACATCTGTAGGTGACTATATTGTTCCACATTGTTAAAGGCTGAATAACCTGAAGGGTTGGGATGAGATGCTGTGGCCATAGGGCATCCTTTTCCAGAGGATATGCAAGGAACCCAACAAGTTACCAGTAACAGGCAGTCACAGCAAACACACAAGCAAGACCAAGAACCCTGGCGTTCTCAAGGGTCCAACTGCCAGGAAGTATCTCTGGTCTCTTTCTAGAAAGAGCCTCAGTACATAAGGCTGACAAGGCTCCTCACAGTTCAGAGAAAGGAAGAACAGACTGGAGAAAAAGAAAACCTTCCAAAGGATTCACCAGTCCCTGTAGACATGGTCTCTGCCTACCAGGCAGGAACACTGGGAGCATCTGTATCCTTTTTGTTCTGAGGAGCTGGGCCAATCCACAAGGAACCTGTGTCCTCTATTACACCATCCTCAGGTAGGCCAGACTGAGCAACAGGACTTGATGATGGTGAGAATGTTTTAGAATTATGCCATCTGGTATAGCAGCTGTTAAGCTCATGACATGTGGCCAAGATATAGCTGAAGAAATGGCCTCATGAATAATCATGTTTAAAACAAACAAACTCATATCTCAATTAGTTAGGAGGCAAGTGTTCAGAGATAGCCATGTTGGAAAGTGTGACACCAAGTCATACTTGGAGAGGACCCACAGAGTCTTAGGTCCCGTGTAGCTATTTAGATCCTTATGTGACCTAGTCCCCAGGGACAGGAAGGCACCAGCCTTTCTGAGGAGCTTTTCCTAACTCTAAGATGGAGGAAGGGCCAGGAATGACATCAACACCCATAGAACCCTGTCATATGTCTTAATGCTGAGCGAATGACCATGTGGATCTGCATATAGCTATGGAAGGTGATCAATCCTATTTTACAAACAAGAGGACTGAAGAATGTGATAGTCTGTTCTATACCTTGAACCAGGCAGGGCAGGACAGAGATATATGAGTTCAGGTCTTAGGGACTCCACCTTGAAGTGTGACCCCAACTTGTAGTCAGATATGAAGAATTTTGACCTATAACCTAAGCACAATTTTGTTTGTGTGTATGTGGTGCATATGTGTATACATGTTTGTGTGTGTGAAGGTTTGTGCATGAAGAGGTATATTCATGCCAGAGGTTGATAATGGATGTCTTTCTCATTCATTATTTGCCTTATTCTTTGAGACTAAATACTAGAGCAGCTAGCCTACTCTCTGTATCTCCTAGGACAGGGACATGTTGCCATGCCCTACTTTGTATTTGGGTTCTAGGAATCTAAACTCAGGTCCTCATATACACATAGGAAGCACTTTTTTTGGAGACAGGGTCTCACTATGTAGCCCAGGCTAGCCTTGAACTCTTGGTCTTCCACATCAACATCCTAAATGCTGCAATTACAAATACACACCATCCCTGGTCACACAAACACATTTCTAATCCCCTCTCTTCCACAAGGAGACTGAAAGAAATTCATCACCCCACGACACTCACATAGATGAGGCCTGAGAAGTATCGCTCCCTCAGGTTGTGCAGCACAGAGGCCTCATTGAGGCACGTCAACTCTGCCATGTCCTCCACCTTGGAGAACTTGGGTGGGTTCATTTTTTGGATGTCATCTTTGCCCACCGTGACCTTCTTTCCATTTTCCACCAGCTCCACGACCACCTCATCGCCCTTCTCCTCCTTGATGCTGGCTGCTTCGAAGCCCTGCTTCTCGGAAGGGACCCACACCAGCTTCTTGGCTACCCAGTCGGCCTGAGCCATCGGGCTGTTCATGAAGTTTTTATCCACAAAGAGGAACTTCTCATCATCGCTGAGCTGCCCTTTCTGTGCCATGATGTCTGGTGGTCCCCTGTGGAGTGAAGAGATGGGGTCAGAACAAACCTAAAGACAAATAGGCCCTCACCTCACCTTACCTCACCTCATCTAGGGATGTAGAGTACAACAACAACAACAACATCCCACAAAAGAACAAGAATGTTTCCTGCAGTTTGTCTTATATTATCAAAGAGGGCAATGACCCTGAGATCCTTCAGGTAAGGTGTGACTTGAAAGACTCAGAATGAAACCCAGGCAATCCAAGGTACTGGGTACATTTATGGAATGAGGTATGTAGACCAGGGAAGTTTCTTACAGTGAACCACTACTTGGTGCTTAAGAAGTTTTTGTTTTGTTTTTGGTTTTTTTTGTTTTCAAAACAGGCTTTCTTGTCTGTCTTGGAACTCATTCTAATTCAAAGAGATCCAATTGCCTCTGTGCACCACCACCACCCAGCTTGAAGATACCTAAATTTTAAATGCCTGTTATAAAATAAATGGTGGTTCTCTGATGTTTGAACACAGAACCACCATAAAATCCAGGATCTGTTCTCAGGATAAATGAATGCATCAATGCATTTAAAGATGTGGTCATGGGGCTGGAGAGATAGCTCAGCGGTTAAGAGCACTGACTGCTCTTTCAGAGGTCCTGAGATCAATTCTCAGCAACCACATGGTGGCTCACAACCATGGTAATGGGATTTGATGCCCTCATCTGGTGTGTCTGAAGACAGCTACAGTATACTCACATATATAAAATAAATAAATCTTAAAAAAAATAAGTATGTGGTCATAAATATTCCTAGCAAGCTTATAATAATAGCCCCAAAGTAGAAGCACTGCCCATGACGACAACGAGATGAATGAATGCCTAGTGTGGTAGATCTACACAGTAGACCAGTACTGAGCCATAAGAAGGAACCAGAGTGCTGCACCCGCTACAATATGGCTGAATTTGAAGACCTAATGCTAAAAAAAGGGCCGCATATGGCATTTATCAGAAATATCCCGACTAGGCAAGTCCACAAAAACTATGTAAATTAGCAACTGGGGAAGAACCACAAGATAACAGCTAACAGGTACAGTTATTGGGAGGGGTGGCGATAAAAATATTCTTGAATTTGTAGTAGTGGATGCACAAATCTAAGAATACACTAAAATTAATTGGATTGAAAACACGTGATGGGAAAGGGGCAGCGAATACATCTCGGTGGTAGAAAGCATGCTGGCCTTTACAAAGCTCTGGATCAGTCCCTAGTATCAAAAATAGAGTGTATGTCAATTGTTTCCAAATGAAGCTCTGCTGCAGGGAGAGATGCTAGAAATTGAGTATTAAGAGATCATTTTTTTTAAAGGGAATTGTGAAACAGTATAGATAATAGCCTTTTTTCTCTTTTTATAAACATTTGAAACCTGGACTGGGGTGTAGCCCAGTGATGGAATGTAATATAAAACATAACATATATGTATGTGCTCATGTGTCCATGTGTGAATATGTATGCATTCATATGTGTGACTGTGTGTGTTCGTGCATGTACCAGCTATATGTATGCATCTATGCATGTGTTTGTACACTGTGCATATGTTTGTGTACACGTTCGTATATGCATGTGTATTTTAATGTGTGTGCCAGTGTAGACATCTGTTCATGTATGTACAAGTGTGTGCATATGTTTGTGTATTAATATGTTCATGTGAGGGAGTTCCCATGTATGCATGTATGTATGGAGGCTAGGACTTGCTGTCAGATCATCTTCCATCACTCTCCATTTAATTTTTGAGACAGGGTCTCACTGAGCTTGAAGCTCACCAATTAAACTAGACTGGCTGACCAGCAAGTTCTTGGTATTCTCTTGTCTCTGTTTTCCCAGTTCTGGGGTTATAGCTGCATGCCACCATGCCCAGCTTTTTATGTGGGCTTTACAGACCTGAACTCAGGTCTTCGTGCTTTCTTTGCAACAGAGCTCTTTCCTCAGCCACCAGACCCTCCAGTCATTTTAAGACTGACTATTAGCTGGAGAGTGATGGATCAGACTGACACCATCTAACCCCACAACTAGTCAGACCCACACACAGAGAAAAGAAAGTTTTAAAACAGTAGCTTTCAGAAGCAGTCAGGCATGGTGGCTCACATCTGCAATCCCAACACTTGGGAGACAGAGGTGGGATAACTCCTGTGAATTCTAAGTCAGCTTGGGCCACAGAGTTAAGACCTGCCTTAAAAACTGAACAACAAAAATGAGCCTTCAGATGGGATTCAAAAACAAGTACTCCTGCTACTGCCATCAATTAATTAGAATAGGGAGTGAGGCCAGCAAGAAGTTCTCAGTGGGGAAAAGTGCTGCTGCAAAGCCTTATAACCTGAGCTCAATCCTCGGGACCGACAGGGTAGAAGGAGAGAACTTCCATAAGTCATTTCATTCTCTGATCTCTCTCTCTCTCTCTCTCTCTCTCTCTCTCTCTCTCTCTCCCTCCCTCCCTCCCTCCCTCCCCTCTCTCTTTCACTCACACACACACACACACACACACACACACACACACACACACGGGGAAGAGAAATACACACCCACAGACATGCACAGAGAGATACACAGAGATACACAGATACACTTGCACACCCTATATACCTGCACAGCAAATCAAAGCTAAAAGATAGCTTGTTTTGCCTGTTTTAAAATGTTTGCCCTTGAGAAGACAGTAGTATAAAAAAGTTCAAGGCCATCCTTGGCTACACAACAACTTTGAGGCTGCTTGGGCTGCATAAGACCTTGTTCCAAACAGAAAACAAACAAACAAACAGCCTTAAATTAAAAACTTAGTAAAATTGAATGCAGTTGTTACAAAACATAGAATGTTACTTAAAAGAACCTTCCGCTCAAAAAAACCCTTTTAAATGTTTATTTATTTTATGTTTCTGTGTTTTCTGTGCATGTATGTCTGTGTAGTTGTGTGTCTGCCTGAGCAGGCCAGAAGAGGGAGTTGTATCCCTAGAACTAAAATTACAGATGGTTTTAAGCTATCAACATACTCATGTGCCCATGTGTAAATATGTATGTATTCATATGTGTGGCTGTGTGTGTTCATGCATGCACCTGGTATATGTATGCATTTATGCATGTGTTTGTATACTGTGCATATGTTTGTGTACACATTTGTATATGCATGTGTGTTTTAATGTGTGTGCCAGTGTAGACATCTGTTCATGTATGCACACACTTGTGTACACATGGGGGCACAGGGAATCAAACTCGGGTTCTCTGGAGGAGCTGCATAGCACTTAGTGCTTTTAACCACTAAGCCATCTCTCCAGCCCCAGCCTCAAACATTGAAGAAATAATTGAAAATTGATTTGTTGATGAGATGCTTTGTAATCTGGGTTGGCATCAAACTCAAAATCATCAGCCTTAGCCTCTTCCTGAGTGCTTGGCTTATAAGCGCACACACATCACCACTTGTACCTTAGATAATTTCTTAAAGTCTGTGGGAAGAAGCCAGGCATGGCAACTTCTAGTATCTAGAAGGTAGAGGCAAGAACATTAGGAATTCAAATTCAAATTCCTCAGCTATGTGGGGAATTCAAAGCCACCCTGGGGCTACCTGAGATCTTTTGGTTGTTGTATGGTTTTGTGGGAGGCTGTTTTTTAAATAAAAAGGTAATAAAATATTTAGTGAGGAGCTGTTGAGAGAAGGCTCAGGGAGTCAAGTGGGTTGATACAAAACCTGATGACTTAAGTTCAATTCTCCGGACCCACAGGATGAAAAGAACAAACCAACTCCCACAAATTGTCTGACTTCTACACATGCACCACTGCATGTGTGAGACCATGCACACACATACACATGCACCACTGCATGTGTGAGCTCATGCACATATATTCACATGCACCACTGCATGTGTGAGCCCACATATATCTATACACCTGTACGACTACATGTGTCAGTCCACACACATAAATCATGTGTGAGCCCCCACACAGATACACTCATGAAATAAATGTTAATTTAGTTTGTGTTTTTGTTTTTGTTGTTTTTTCAAGACAGGGTTTCTCTGTATAGCCCTGGCTATCCTGGAACTAACTCTGTAGACCAGGCTGGCCTCGAACTAAAAACTCTGCCGGGCTGGCGATATGGCTCAGTGGTTAAGAGTGCCAAATGCTCTTCCGAAGGTCCCGAGTTCAAATCCCAGCAACCACATGGTGGCTCACAACCATCCGTAACGAAATCTGATGCCCTCTTCTGAAGTGTCTGAAGACAGCTACAGTGTACTTACATTAAAAAAAAAAAAAAAAAAAAAAAAAAAAATCTGCCTGTCTCTGCCTCCCAAGTGCTGGGATTAAAGGTGTGTGCCGCCACTGCCCAGCTTAATTTTTTATTTTAAAATAAAAAGGTAAATAAGGGCTGGAGAAATGGCTCAGGGGTTAAGACTGCTCTTCCAGAGGTCCTGAGTTCAATTCTCACCACATGGTGGTTTGCAACCATCTGTAATGGGATCTGATGCCCTCTTCTGGTGTGACTGAAGACAGCTAAAGTGTTCTCATATACATAAAATAAATAAATCTTTTTTAAAAAATAAAATAAAATAAAATATACTTTAAAGACCTAGTTCAAAGGTGTAAAGTATATTTTATATTTTCCGTAATAGATGATGACCCATTTTAAATGGTCTAGGTCACTTGGAGGGCTAGTGTTTGTGTCATTTCTCCTGAACAGCAAGCTACCTCTTTTGAAGTTGCAACTAAGTTAGAAAACATCACAAAAGGTTTAACAGAAAAAAAGAAAAGACAGGGAGATTAGCTTTTCCAGGAACCTCATCTAAAACAGGGCTCAAAAGCACAAACTCGATCAAGTGCAAAGTTTGAGTCTCTGGCCAAAAAAGGAGTGAAGTCATCTGGCTTCCCCCTGAGGCTTTGTTGCCCCTGACAGTTGTAAAGTATGAGACTGCTTTGGTCAAAGCCAAGCAAGCTGAAATGTTGGTTTCCAGACTGGATGCCCGGGAATGTTTGGGGTTGGGGAGTGATGAGAATGGGATCCAGGATGCCTTTTAAACAGAGCTTCATGATAATGACAACAGATAGGGCTCAGCTGACAACAGCTGTCCAGACCTGAGTTCAAGTCCTGGTAACACAGATAAAAAGCTAGCCTGACCACGTATGATTGTAACCTAGCATGGGAGAAGGGTTGGAGACATGCAGATCCCAAGAGCTTGATGGCAGTTCAGTGAGAAACCCTGTTTTAGGACTGAAGCATGTGCATTCATGCACCCACATGCATGTACCACCACATGAATCTCTCTCTCTCTCTCTCTCTCTCTCTCTCTCTCTCACACACACACACACACACACACACACACACACACACACACGCCACATCTTTTTTGTCCATCACTAAGATGCAGAGCCTAGATAGGACATTACAGTTCTTGGCAGATTTTACAACTAGAAAACCACTCTGCTCCTATGAACCTGCAGGGAAGGAGGAGCTCCCAGAACAACATTGGACACGCACTTGCCTTGGAAATAATTCTGAGTCCTATAAATTAATTATGCCAGAAATAGTTGTAATAGTTGCTAAATCATATGGAGTGATAGTCTTTCATTTAATCCCCTAATTAACTAAGTAAATAGATAGCAAAGCCCTAAACCAACTAACTAACTAACTAACTAACTAACTAACTAAAGCCCTTAACTAAATAAATAAATAACAAAGCCCTAGGAGATGTCTAGGGTACAGCCTAGAGGCAGAGCGCTTAACTCGTATGCTCCAGGCCCTGGGTTCCCATCCCCAGCACCACAGAACATGGTGACTTTGCCAGAGAGTACAGTTTAGAGGCAGGGTACCTCATGTACTCTAGGCCCTGGATTCCATCCCCAGCATTGCAAAACCACCTAGCAGAGATGGCAACACTTGTTTACCAGTGAGGAAACTGAGGTACACTGAGGCAAAGCAGCTGGTCTATCCTTTCAGCTAGTCTTATGGCTTCCGAAGAAAGTCGCAAGGTTTTTTTATTGTATGTTCTTGTTTTGTTTTGTTTTTCTTTTTTTTAGAGTTTGGAGGAGGCAGGTGGCAGAGAACCCAAGGACAGAAAGAATTACAGGCGTGCAGAGGACACATTCTGCTTCTTTCTGGCAGTTTGGAAGTTTAGGGTTACTCAGTTTATTGTCAGAAGAACTTGTCTCAACCTCTGCTCAGAGCCTGAAATTTTTAAATGCTGGGGACAGTGACAATACAGCAAGATGTATCAGGACAGGCATTGCATAAAACACAGGGAGGAAGGAAAAACATAAAACTGAACACATTGGTAGTCCTATGATGAAGGAGATGGTGGGTTTGAGTACACCTGGGCTACAAGGAGAGACCCTGATTCAAAACAATCAAATGGGCTGGGATATGGCACAGCGGCAGAGTATTTACTTAGCATGCATTTGGCCTTAGTTCTAATCCCAGTACCCAAAAGAAATGATGGCTAGAACCAGCAGGGCAATGGCAGTACAGACTGAAGTGACATTTGGTCTTTGACTTCTGGTCCTCTCTGACTCCTGATTTTAGAGTGGCTTTTCTCAGCCTCTGTACTATTGGCCTTGGCACTGGCTGGTTCTCTGACCCTGTGAAGTGTGAGTTCAGCCCACTGTATGCCACTATCCACCATTTCCCAGTTGTGACATCAAAAGGAGGTCCAGACACTGACAGGTAGCACTCCCAGAAGGAAAACTGTCCCCAGTTTGAAAGAGAAACTTTTATTTTGAAATAAGATCTCATGTAGCCCAGGCTGGCCTCATATTATTATGTAGCTGGGAATAACTTTAAAGTTCTCCTGAGTGCTGAGATTATAAGTATACGCTACCACATCTGGTTTCTGGAGTGCTGGGGATCAAACTTGGGGCTTTGTGTATAGTAGCCAGACACTCTACTATCTGAGCTTTATTCCCACCCTTAAATTGATTCTTTTTCGTTGACCAATATTTGAGGTACTGGAGATCAAATTCAGGCCTTGTACACGCTCAGTAAGTGTTCTACCATTGAGCTGCATACACAAGGCTCTGACCCAGGCTGGTCTCAAAGTAGCAGTCCTCAGGGAGTGTAGGTGTTACCACCATTCCCATCCCTACCCTACACATTGCCTGGATTTTAAATACCATAAAGATTAGAAGTAAGTTCTTAGAGCAAAAGCTGCAGCTCAGTAAGCCAGCCAAAAGGGATCCAATAATGTCAGTTCTAGTTCAAGGCCACATCTGGGTCTGGAAAGTCACTTGACATACCAGGAGAGGGAAGAGCATGCTATGCACACTAGTTCTTCAAACTTGTGCTGCCCCAGGAGGCCTTTGGGGCCACGAATCTGTTCTTAATCACCATCATGTAGCCCTCTCATCCTTGAGACGGGGTCTCCTATAGCCCAAGCTAACCTTGAACTCACTATGTCATCAAAGATGGATTTGAACTCCTGGTCCTCCTGCCAAATGCTAGGGGCTAAGGTGTTTCCTACCATGCCTGGATTGTGAGGTGCTGAGGGTGGAATGCAAGGCTTTGTACATGCTAGGCCAGCATCCTATCAACTGAACTACATCTGCTCAGGGACCCTCTACTCACTGGGCGTCAGACCAGGATTGGCTCACATTTATGATCTTGATTGTCTTATGAGGGTTCTGTGAGGTGGACATCACTTATATTCCTATTTTTCTGTTATCACAACTAAGGTCATAAAAGTGTTTTTTTTTTTTAAGTTTGACCTTTTTGTTAGATTGTTAGATTTAGCAGTCCTTTTGCTCTCACCAGTAAACCTCTTCTTCACTCCCTGTCCCAATGCCATATACCTCCCTACCATCCCCAGGTCCCCAAGACACTTCCTCAGGAAAAAGAGAGTAAGAACCTGCCCCCCTCCATCACAATGGCCTGGTAACACTGCCACACACACACACTGGGAATCCCGATGGCTTCTCAAGCTGCTTTAGAAGGAAGCGCTTTCCAATGGCTCAGGTGAAATGATTCAGTCTCTCCCACTAAAGGCATTTGGAGATTAAGGGGGAGGGTCATGGGCTGAGAAGTCAGCAATGTGTTTGCCATGAAGACACTTGAAGACCTGAGGTAGATCGTTAAAAACTATGTTTAAAAGAAAAAGAAAGAGAGAAGAGAAGAGAAGAGAAGAGAAGAGAAGAGAAGAGAAGAGAAGAGAAGAGAAGAGAAGCCGGGCAGTGGTGGCCTACGCCTTTAATCCCAGCACTTGGGAGGCAGAGGCAAAGGCAGGAGGATTTCTGAGTTCGAGACCAACCTGGTCTACAGAGTGAATTCCAGAACAGCCAGGGCTACACAGAGAACACCCCCCCCCCAAAAAAAAAAAAAGAAAAGAAAGGAAAGGAAAAGAAAAGAAAGAGCTGTATATGTGACATGTACTTAAAATCTTGCCCTTAGGGCAAAGGGGAAAGGCAGATCCTGGGGGCTCAGGGGCAGCCAGCCTACCCTACTTGGCAAGTTCCAGGCTGGTGAGGGTTCCCGTCTCCAAAAGCAAGGTGGAGGGTACCTGAGGAACAATAGCCATTCATTGTGGCTTCTACTTGCATGCACACATACACACTCCTCCTTGCCTGCCCTTCTCCCTTCTTTCCACTGTCTTCTCTCCTCACTCCACACAACTGAGGTCACCCCTTGTTCAGGGCCTTTGGGCCCTCAGAGTCCCACTATGTTTTACATCTTACAATGCAGGTAGAGCAATGTTTAAAATAGGTGCTGAGACACACCTATCTGCTGGTCCAGGCAGATATCCACAGTCTCTTTCAAAGACCATTTAGAGACAGATGCCGATTCCCAAGGTGCTATCTATTTACCTCTTTGCTGGGAACTCAGGTGATTACAGGAAGAGAGTTTACAAGCCAAGAATATAAGCTAAACATCCTTAACCCAAAAGGTTTGAAGGCTCATAGCTTTTTGAGGGTTAATACTGTGCAAGTGGCCAAGTTCATATCTGACTTGATGCAGCAGGTCACAATGAAAATGTAGAATCAGAAACATTGAATGTAATGACTATACAGCCACCTGCATAAAGAAAGGTGAAACAAGCGGGTGGGTAGGGGAGCAGGGCCGGGGGGGGGGGGTATAGGGAACTTTCTAGATAACACTTGAAATGTAAATGAAGAAAATATCTAATAAAAGTTGGAAAAAAAACTAGAACGTTTTACCTAATAAATGTTGGGAAATGAAAAAAAAAAAAAGAAAGGTGAAACATCAAGATTTGTGCTCACAGCTGGATGTGATGGCTCTTGCCTTTAATATTAGCATGTGGGAGGCAGAGGCAGGAGGATCTCTATGAGTTCAAGGGCAGCCTGGTCTACAGAGAGCTCCAGGATAGCCAGGACTACATAGAGAGACTTTGTCTAAAAACAAAAATAAAGAAAAAAAGATAAACAACAAAAGGATTAGTGCTCTCATTTCCAGGATATCTCATTATGCATATGCAAATATCCCAAAATAAAAAAGAATGGAAAAGAAAAGAAAAGAAAAATCTGGAACACTTCCGGTCCTAGGCACTTCTGATAAGCAATAGTTAACTCATACATAGGTACTTCCTCAAACACCGTTTATACATGGAGTCATGTGCCAACTATAATGTATTAAGAGTATATATTTGGTGAGCTATCAAACTTCCATATAACAGAATACTAGACAGCAGATAAAAAGAAGCATTCAATGATATGAAGATATAGAAAAGATAGTGAAGATTTGTGATAAGGTAAAGAAATGTTTTGTAAAATGCCAGGATTTGAATAAAAGAGAAATTTGGCTTAGAAAAAATTTAGAATGCTATTTAAGAATGTTTGTTAGCCGAGCAGTGGTGGCACATGCCTTTAATCCCAGCACTTGGGAGGCAGAGGCAGGCGGATTTCTGAGCTCGAGGCCAGCCTGGTCTACAGAGTGAGTTCCAGGCATAGCCAAGGCTACACAGAAAAACCCTGTCTCCAAAAACCAAAAATATAAAAAATAATAATAATAAATAAAATAAAATAAATGTTTGTTAGGAAAAAATGGAGGGAAATCAAAAGGGAGAAACCTGCTTATTTGGAACCAGAGGGATGGCTAGAATGACCTATGGCTTAAGACACTTCTGAGGTTCTCTGTCATTGGTTGCATGTTTCACTAGGGGAGGGGCAGGAAGGGACCGTTATTCTTTGGTCCGTTTCAGGAGCACTTTGTATACCACAATCCATAGAAGCTGTAGTGTTTGCGTAGCATCTTGAGCAACCTCCCAGCTGCCTTGAAGGATGGCAGACAGTTCTCCTGCTGCATGACTCAGGGACAGTGACAAGAAAGAAGGTCTGTATGTGTTCAGCTCAGATGCTGTTAAAAATAAACTTCCAGTTTACAGTAGACTAGATTCATCTGTAGGGACCCGTAGCACAGAGAGCAAGTTCAAGTGGACCTGAGTGGAACAGGCCTGGTCCCCACCCTGTTGGCCATCTGATGAGGACGGTTCCCTGAAGCTCAGGTGCATCATGGTAAGCTGATCTCCCCTTGCTAGAATGCTGGAGCTCAGGTGCATCATGGTAAGCTGACCTCCCCTTGCTAGAATGCTGGAGCTCGGGTGCATCATGGTAAGCTGACCTCCCCTTGCTAGAATGCTGGAGCTCGGGTGCATCATGGTAAGCTGACCTCCCCTTGCTAGAATGCTGGAGCTCGGGTGCATCATGGTAAGCTGACCTCCCCTTGCTAGAATGCTGGGTAGTTTCCTTCTCCCTTCTGTTCTTGCTCGCCTTTCTCCAACTCTGTGCTCCCTGGTCCTTGAGGCCTGTAGATCAATGTGATTAAATGTCACCAGTGACAAAGAGAGGACCAGGGAGAAAAGGGGCCGCTGTAAGAGCCAGGCAGACTTCTACCAGGCACAGGAGGTCCAGTAAGAGTCTACAGAATAGTGATCACAACTGTGTTAGTAGAACTGGTCAGAAAGCATGCTTTCAAAAAGAGGTTTCAGAAAAAGGAACTGGCTTTGAAAAAAAGATTTACACAAAAGGAAAATTAGGGGTAAGTTTCTGCTTTAGGGGAAAGACCACACTTTGGGTTTTCTGGCTTATTGATACCAGCTGTGTCACACAGATCATGTGCCTAAACCTAAATTACTATCAGCTGAACTTTGCTGGTGTCAGCCTTGTGTCAAACCCTTCAAATGGGTCATCTATTGAAAGTTCCCAAAAGGGCATCCCTTGGGTTCTGGAGTTACAAGAATCTTAGTTTGTAAGAGCCCCCATCTTTGATAGATAGAACAAAGTTTTCACATATAGATAGATAGATAGATAGATAGATAGATAGATAGATAGATAGATAGATATAGATATAGATATATACTTTCAATATATATATATATATATATATACATATATATGATTGATTGATCTATTTATTATATGTAAGTACACTGTAGCTGTCTTCAGACACTCCAGAAGAGGGGGCATCAGATCCCATTACAGATGGTTGTGAGCCACCATGTGGTTGCCGGGATTTGAACTCAGGACCTTCAGAAGAACAGTCAGTGCTCTTAACTGCTGAGCCATCTCTCCAGCCCCCTAGAACAAAGTTTTCAAAGCCCCCACATTTATAAAATGGAGTGAAGACTATTAGTACTGATTCCAAAGGGCTACTGTGAGGACTCCAATTAATGAGTCTTTCTCTTTTGCTGCAGCTATGGGATTCAAACCCTAGCTAAGCGATCTTCTTCTTCCGAGAAGACTAAGCAAGTGCTACAAAAATGTTAAGACGCTGGCTTGTTCTCAACAGTCCCATTTTGCATGATCAGAGAGACCAACAGCAACAACAAATTTTTAAAGATAGGATTTCCGGGTAGCCCCGGCTGGCTTTGGACTGACTAAGCAGCTGACTATGACCTTGAACTCCTGCTCCTTCCGTCTTACCTCTCAGATGCTGGGATTGAAGTTATGCACCATTAGGCTGGGGTTTGATTTTTTTTTTTCCATTTTTTTTCTGAGATAGTGTTTCCTACTGTAGTCAAGGATGGCCTGAACTTGCTATGTATTCCAGGTTAGCCTCAAACTCTCATTAATTCTCTTGCCTTAGCCTTCCAAGTGCTAGTATTATAGACATGAGCCACTGTACCTGGCAAAATAATATGGTTAAGACCTTCTGAGTATTTGAAATGGGATATAGTTTTCTAAATTATTCAATAGTTCATCAGATGTAAATACAACCTGTTCTTATTAAATGTATGAAAGACGGAGCTACTTTCCACAAAAAATACAAGTAGAACTTCCAAATAAGAAGAGAGAGGATAAGAAGAGCCTTACTGTCTTCTAAGTGTTCCCCATCTCTACAGGGAAAGATGGTGAAGCACCCAGAACCCAAGCCAGCCAGGCTGCATCGCAATGCTGGGTGATTGGCCAAGGGGGCTGGGGATGGCCTCGTAGAAAACACTACCATACAAGGGCATGTCTGCCTCCAGCCCAGCCTCTCACAGAAAAATAATGATAAATCCATAGTGACTACCTTGTACGGAAGAGAGGCTCTATTTGAGATATAACAATGAAAGTCCATAGTGTTTATGAAGCAAACCCACAGGTTTCTCCAGGGTGGCTCAGCACGGGTGTGTTTTGGGATCACCCCAGCCTCATGGACTCCTACCACATGTGTGTCCCTCTAGGGAACAGCCTTTGTCAGTTTAAATCGGTAGAAGGTCAGCTTTAATCTTCTTCAAAAAGTGGTGGAAGCACTGAATCCACCGGAAACAGCAGTCCAACACAGTTTGGTTTTCAGGAAAGACAAGGAGATGTCAGGACAAGATGATCACCTCTGTGATGAAGTGTATGTAATGATTAAAATAACTTGATTCCACTTAAATGCTGTTAAGTACCTGGCTTGTTAAGTGTAACCATCAACAACATCAAAAAAGAAAAGGTGTGAGAGACTTTTGGACCTGTATGGTCAAGCTCTCTTTCTTTAAGTCAAGTCTAAAATAGCATCTTGAAGTAAACGGAGCAAGAGAAGAACCTTCAGCAGAGGACACAGCACGAAGCAGAGCAGTGTGCTGAACACAGCTGGACTTCCCTTCTTTCCCAGTAAGCTCCGCGGCTTCTCAAAGTTCTTAGAGGTAGAACCAAAACAGCCTAGCCCTGGCTTTCTAAAAGGTTTCTTTTGTTCTCTGACAGACATAACTTTGAAGGGTGCTTTCCAAACAATTCTGAACTGGAAATAGCAGAACTTTCTCCTGCTAGTTCCTCTCTCTGTCCTAAGAGTAACCTTCCCACTGAGGAGCCCCAAACCCAGCACCTGCTCACTCAGTGCACCTGTGGGTGGGGAGGCACGTGGAACCTCAGCACCCACCTGGGCATCTAGGGCCCTAACCAACCTGGAGTAAGAACTCCTTTGTTAATTTGCAGAGTCTGGGGTCTGGAAGGGAACAGAGTGAAAGAAACGACCCTTATCTTGCAATAAGCAGCCTTGTGTTTCTGAGTTACTTTGTGCAATGGTCAGTGGATTATCCATCCCATGACCTAGTCAGAATAACCTTGGGTTCCGATCACCCTCCCAAACATCGGGATTTGAACCCAGGACCCGCAGTGCTCTACTACAGCACATTTGTCCACTGTGCAGCCTATAAACACTGGTGGGTTTTTAAGTAGACCATTTTGTTTGTTTTTTAGACTCTAGTCTTTAAATACCTGGAATTGGGCCTAGCCACCCGAATCTTTAACTGCCTACCCCACTTTCCCAGGTGGCTCTGCTCATAGGTAACCTGGGGATGCTGGTTTGACGTGGGGGGTGGAGGGGTGGGAGTAATCACAGGAGGTCTAGGATGATCCTGTACCGGGCTTCTTCCCATTGTCCTTATAAGAGATAACAATCAGGACCCCTCGGAATCCCCACTACCAGGAGGATGCTCTAGAAGCGGCTTAAGCCCACCCACCACCCAGGCTTGTCCCTAAGGGACCAACTCTACTTACAGATCTGCTCCTGGGGTGGACTAGCAGGAGGACACCGGATGGAGAGCTCGGATCTGGCACTGATCCCAGGCTGGGATGGTCCAAATCTCTCTGTAAGCTTCGGACTCCTGGCTTTATAGAGTCAGCGCTATCCGAGAGTGGGAAGGGGAGGTGGCTCTCAGACGGGGTGGGAGGATCCTCTTCCCTTCGCGGCGCCCCCTGCAGGTGAGGAACAGAGTAGCACTGGCCCACAGCCTCAGGCTTCGCTCCTTGCAGCCACCCAGATCCTGGGTCCTGAGAGAAAAGGAATCCGGTATGCTGAGTCTGTAGGGAAACGTGAGAATTTCTCCCCCTAGGTCCACTCCAGCTGGATTTTAACCTCTTCCTGTTCATACATACTGGAGGCGTGATACCTCCCACTCTCCTTCATCCCCTCTTCATTCACCTGCCACTTCTTAGATCCGAGGGCGGTTGTGTTTAGCAAAGGGAGGGGAAAGGTGATTTTTTTTTAACTCTGCAAGGTGCAAAGCAGGCCACCGCATATCCTCCTGTGACTGCTGAGAATGTGTGGGAAAAGGAAACTTGTTTTTCCTAACTTGTTCTCTGCAGTTCCATTCACGCTACAACCAAAATTCAATATAATCCCAGGGTGCCTGGATCCAATAGCGTGGTTTCTCTGAGCATCGTTGAAAAGCGGGGTGCTGCTGGAGAAAGAGTGCATTATGGCACTTGGAGGATGTGTGTGCTAAGACCCTAAGAGAATGTGGGGGACTGGCTGGTTCCCCGCAAGTTCACAGCTGTCCCCCCTTACCAAGGGATACTTCTCAATCTCTTTCCCTTAGCCCTGTATGGATCTAGGTTCCTGTCTCCCTGTCTCTTGTGTCTGACCTGATACACTCTCCATCACACTCTAGCTTTGATTTCCCTGTGATGATTTTTGTTCTGTCTCTATCATTTCATCTGTTATGTCCCTAAAGTCAGTCTCTCTCTCTCTCTCTCTCTCTCTCCCTCTCTCTCTCTCTCTCTCTCCCTCCCTCCCTCCTCCCCCCCTTGCACACACACCACTCAGGCCATAAAAGGAAGTCGAGGCAGAGCTGGCCCCACGCCAGACCGGGGACGCCTCGCTCCCCGCGCGCGGACCCTCGAGGTCCCGGGCTGGTCCTCCCTCCTGGGCCTGGGCGGGAGACAACCCAAAAAGGCCAGGCGCAATTCTCGAAACAGGAATTCCCAGCGTGGCATACCAGCGGGGCTCTGGCTCCCCCTGACTAAATATGGTCCCGCGCAGCCTCCCGCTGAGCCCGCGGGGCGGTATGGGGACCCCAGTGCTCAGACAGGAGCTCCAGACCCACGTGCATCTGGTTCTTCCAACCCAAGGATGATTCTGGCCAAACCTGTCCCAGCCCTATTTTGCAGGCCAGAAGACTGAGTCCCCTGAGGGTCCTCAGCAAGCTCAGTACCATTTAATACCAATGTTCACGCTGGAGAGCTGAGTTACAGATCACTGTGTATAAAGCCAACAGGGGTGCTGTGTGGCCTTTCATATCCCAGCCTATCTGGACCCCTTCCATATCCTTCCAGGACCAAGCTCACCTGCTTCTCAGACTTGAAAACATCTGGATCTTGGTCCTCCCCATCCCCATTCCTAACCCGTCCCAGACTCACTGGGCTGCACTGAGCAGAGCCAAGGACAGCAGCTTGGCTGCCTCGATGTAGAGGTGGGGGGAGGAGCCGTCCACATGATGGACGAGGCTGCTTCCCCCAAAGCCTCTTCGCAGCTGCACGTAAAAGGAATGGAAACCGTCTGGGCATTGAGCCCAGGAGGAATGGAAGAGGGAAGCCCAGGGCCCACCTGCACCTATCCCGGTCTGGAACCAGCCCAGAGCTTGCCATCCCCGGGTTAGAAAGGAAGGGCACTCCTGCAGCAGGCCTCAGTGAAGTCAATTCCAAGGAGCACAGCTGATTTTTTAAAGAGTTGTATCAATTTTGAAACAAAACTAATTTCATTACAAGGAGAGACTGGGTCAGTAAGACTGGGTGAAAGCACTTGCTGCCCAAGACTGCCTTGAGTGCCATCCTTAGGAGCCACGTGACTGACTGGAACACATCATTCTCTGACTTTCATATGTAGCAGTGGGGCACCCTGCTCCCCAATCAATTAGTGTTAACATTTTTTTAAATGGAAACTGTGTTGTGCATGTGTTAGATGTGCCCATCCGTCAATTGCAGATGTCAGTTCTCAGGACCCATCTACCACAGGGTCTCACTGTATACACAATTCTAGCTTGTTGGCCTCAAACTCTATGTAAACCAGGCTGGCAGCAAACTTGCTTTATACATGCTGGGGTTCAGTGTGTGCACATCTGACATTGATGTTGTTGTTTTTACTTTGTTTTTGAGACAGTCTCTCCCAGCCGGGCTCGGATGCTTAAGTAAGGCTTGTTGGCCAGTGCAGTCTGGGTGTCTTTATATAAGTGTTAAAGATGGAATTCAGGCCCTCGTTCTTGCCTGGCCCTCAGTCAAGAAAGGGGAAACTTTACCGCTTTCTTTACATCTAATGCCCAGAATAATGGCGTGAAGTAAGTTCGTCAGCATCTACTGCTGAGGATCCAGGTTTGAAAGAGTATATCATCTGGCCAATAGAGCAAGGTTAACAGAGGAGCTGAGATTCCAACCTGGGTGCGTTCACAGCACGGCTGGTGGTTATGGTGTGTCTGTGTAGATGTGTGTACACATGTTCTTGAGTGTGGGGGTCAGCATTGTGTCTATCAGTTGCCCCTCCATTTTATTTTATGAGTATCTCTCACTGCACATGGAGCTTGTTGATTCTGCTAGGCTGCTAGACTGCAGAGCCAGGCAGCAAAAGCCCAGGGATCCTCCTCTGTCTGCCTTCCCAGTGTTGGGATTCTTGGTGTAACTCCTGAGCCATCTCCCCAGATCAACTTACAGTTCCCCCCAGTCTTGAGTGTTGCCCACAATAGGCAAGCGCTGTACCACTGAGGCCCGAAAGTCTGATCTCAGCTCTGCTAAGCACTAGCCAAGAACCTCTGGGGTTATCCATGTCCTTATGTGACACTGCCTTAGGAAAGGCTCTCTACCTTCCCCACCTTGCTGGGTTGTTAATGACAGTGCCGGCCTTTGTATAAACCATCCATCCCCTCCTGGCATGCTTGGGCAGTACCCAGGGACAGTATGTTCATTTCACAGTGACTTGGGAAGTATCTGTCCACTGTGAGAAGTTCGGATATCTGAAGTCTTCAGAAGGAAGTTCTACCTAGAACACGGTAGAGGCTTCTATTTCTTGTGGTTGAAAAGGTCACTTATTGTAAGAAGAGGAGAAAAGTCACTTAGCAAAATGTTCCTTTGGGTGATGTCAAATAAATTGTATGACATCATTTTCTGTGATGGGAAGTAGGTGATGAAGGGGAAATTTCTCTTTGGAGTCTTTTTTTTTCCCCACTAGAAAATAGTTTTAAATAGCTACTGGCTTCTAAAAGCCTCCGTATGTGATGCCTTCAAGCTTTAGGAAAATCGAAGATTGTATCCAAGCATGGCTAACTATTGCATGTGCTAAAAATTTAATTATTTAAAACTATATCAGCTGGCTCAGTGGGTAAGAATGCTGCTGCTCACTGCACAACACCCGTGTAAAAAGTGGGGCCTTTAACGGGTGTGCTATGAGATGGAAACAGGAGGCTCACCAGGGCTTGCTGGCTACCAGCCTAGCTCCAACAAGTTCAGTGAGAGACTCTGTCTCAAGGGAATAGAGCACAGTGACAGGCCACCTGACATTCTCCTCTGGCCTCAAATGCACGTGTGCATACGTACACACACAGACACAGACACTCAGACACACACAGTTTCAGCCCAGGTCCATGGAAGATCTGTCTCACAGATCAGTGGGAACTGTCCCAAGCCCAAGCACTGGTCACCACTGAGTCTCAAGGCAGGAGACTGCACCTGCTATGCTGTTTCCTCTTCACTCATGTCCCATTCTGGTCTTCCTGTAACTACAGGTGACGTCTCTATTGGAAAGGCTTCCATAGGAAATGATCAGAAGCTTTGTATTTTCCTAAACCTAAACGTGTCCTGTGTGGTGGTTTGAATGAGAATGTCCCCATAGGCTCCTATGTTTCAATGTTTGGTCCTCACTTGGTAGAACTGGGAAGGTTTAGGAGCTGAAGCCTTGTTGGAGCTGTGGTCTTTTGGAGGAAGTAAGTCAAGGGGTGGACTTTCAGGTTTCTAGAGATCATGACATTTCCAACCACTACTCTGCCTCCTGCTTGTGGATCAGTATGTAAGCTCCCGGCTACAGCTCCATTACCATGCCTGCCTATCTGCCAGATGGTCATAGATTCTAGTCCTCTGGAACTGTAAGCCCCCAATAAATCCTTCCTTGTTTAAGTTAGTAGTATCTTAGTAATAACACTTTGCCATAGCAATAGAAAAGTAACTAAGACACTCTATCGGGAAATGTACCCAAAGCAGATGAACTTGCAGTTATGCACGTGGGCATTTATAGGAGCATGGTTCTGTTATTGTTTTTTTAAGACATAGTCTCACCAAATAGCCCAGACCTGACCATCACGCCTCCAGCTCAGCAGCTTTGTTAACTGCAAGCACCTGGAGGCAGCTAGGCCGTTTTTCAGTAGTTATACAGATAACTAAAATAAAAAGGCAGGATTCTGCACTTTCTAGAAAGCTATGGGAGGTATGCCAATCCTAGAAGGTTGAAATGGTTCAAGCCACATGGTGTCCTGGGAAAGATGGGCAAAGGTGTCAGGTACTGCCACCATGAACTCTCATCACCATACTTTGTCAGGTGACAAAGAAGGCTCTTCTGTGACAACTGCAGCTCTCAAACAGATTCAGATAGTGGGAGAAGACAGGGCCTGTGGGAGGAGGGTGAGGGCACTCAGTGCTCCCCACTTCTATTAGTTGGGCAACTGAAAGTTCTCACATAAGACAGACTGTGTGAGTGTTTGTGGAAGAACACAGCTTTTTTCCCCCTTTTTTCTTTCTTTCTGAGACAATGCATCACTACACGCATACCACCTGACAGGCCTGCACTTTGCGATGTAGACCAGGCTGGCCTCAAACTCCAAAATCTGCTTGTGTCTACTTTCAGAGTACTGAGACAAAAGTATATGCTACCAAACTAGAATTTTACTTTTTGAGACAGGGTCCCTCACTGAACCCAGAGTTCACTAAAATGGCTGGACAGATTGGTCAACACTGTCCGAGGATCACCCTGCTGCCACCTTGCCAGCCCTGTCACAGTAGGAACCCACAGCTGTGCCCTTTTCCTTAGGTCCTTGGGTATCCGGGGATTTGATCATGTTTGCATGGAAAGGACTTTCCCTGACTGAGCCACCTCAGGAGTTTGGTCTCACTTTTATTTGAAGTATTACATGCAGACCACAGTCCTCATATGGTGGTTGCCACAAACATAGAATGCTAAGTGTCTGAGAAGCAGTGTTCCAGATGCCTTTAAAGGCACATTCTTAACCATCAATCCTCCAGACACTTGGCTTTTTGCTAAAGGAACAATCAGGTTTACATAATCAGCCAGGCATGCAAATCATATACAAACACGTTCTTGCACATAATAATAAAGCTATGTTTATTCTACACAAACATATACACTCGTCTTAAACTTATGATCTCCAGAAGCCAGCCCTAGGCTTGATAGGCATTTTCCCCTCCAAGTTTTGAATAACCAAGTCTCTCCTACAGCCATCGGGTCCTATTCCCATCCTGTTTTGTGTGAATTCAAGTTTTCCCATAAACTTCCCTTGTTATTTCTAGAAGATAACTTGCCCTAACCTTAAGAAACAGACAGTGAGGTACCAATAATGTTTGTGAGGATAGTCTAATGGGTCTTCTGGACCTGTGTTTTCCTTTCTAGGGAGTTTTTTCAGCGTAGCCAGGCATGGTGCATAATTACAGCTCTCTGGAAGACAGAGGCACAGAGATCTACGAGTTTTAGGCCATCTGGTCTATATAGTGACAAGTTGTCCCAAAACCAAATGTTCCAGCTTACAAACCTTTTTAAGAAGCCGTAGGAAGTAAATCAGCTGACAGTGTTTATAAATCCTGCATGAATAGACAGCTACAGTAGACTGTCTCAACTCTTTGTTGTTGTTTATGAGAGCCTCAGGGTTTCTATTTAGCTATGTGTATGCATAGGAACATGTGAGAGCAGATGCTCAGAGCTCAGAAGAGGCCATCAGAGCCTCTGAAGGAGCAAAAGTGAGAAATACTGAGCCATCTCTCCAGCCCCTTGATTCTTTCTTTGGACACAGGGTCTGGCTACACAGTCAGAGCTAGCTACTACCAATCTTCCTGTCTGAGCCTCCCAGGTACTTGACTGGATTACAGGAATACTTCACCATGACCTGGCTCTTCTTCAGCTTCTAAGAATACAAAATGCTTCCTTCTTTGGATAACTAAAAAAACAAAAATGGTAACATGGTTTAAAAATAGATGGTTTTCCTCTTCAAAGCAGCTCTTCAAATATACCTGGTCCCCAGGTTGTGGCAGTCTGTAAGAATCGTGGATATCAAGTGCACACATGTACCAGTCCTGCCTTCAAAGACCCCACGTGCCCAATGCTTCAGCTCCAGTCATCCCCCCTCTGGATGACAAGATAGTGTCATGACAATCTACACAGAGATGAGCTGAGTTGTATTAAATGATTATTGAGAGTAAAACATTGCCTAGGTATAGACAGGTTAGAATCAAGACTCGGGAATGCATAAGGCTGGGCTGGCAAGATGGTTCAGTGGGTAAGAGCTCTGACTGCTCTTCCGAAGGTCCTGAGTTCAAATCCCAGCAACCACGTGGTGGCTCACAACCACCTGCAACAAGATCTGATGCCCTCTTCTGGTGTGTCTAAAGACAGCTACAGTGTACTTATGTATAATAATAAATCTTTTAAAAATAAAAAAAAAGGAATGCATAAGGCTGCATTTAACAATTCTGTGTAGATTCCACTTTAATGATTTCATATCCATATCCAGAATTATAAACACCAGTATTTTCCCTTCATCTGGTCCCTACATAACTGCAATTCCTAAGATGGCATAGCATCCATAGTTGACACTTCTGAACATTAACCAAGCCCTCAGGGAGAGGCTGATATTTATATCTGAACAGAGAGCACAATGGAATTTATAACTCTAGTCAGTGCAGACTTAAAAACGGAAATGGGGATGTGTGCAGCTTTAGGCATTGGTGGCCTGAATGAGTCCACAGTGCTAGAAGCTGAGAGAGATGCACTCTGAACCCAGGCACCCTGTGATGAGCACCGAGTCCAGAAACCCGCACACCTGTTCTGAATGCTGAGATTCCAGCACAGAATTTTAGTTTTGCATTATTTATCTAATAAACTGTTTTACTTAAAGCAAAGTTAAAATAAGTATTTCCCCCTTCACCTTTTCATTAAATTCCCTAGTAGAAGGCTAAACTGTTCTTGGGGAAAGAGTATTGTTATCTAGTTTAAAGACCAACATTAGATGGTGTTTTAGAGTTTTCATTGATGTTATAAAGACCATGACAGCTGGGCGTGGTGGCGCACGCCTTTAATCCCAGCACTTGGGAGGCAGAGGCAGGTGGATTTCTGAGTTTGAGGGCAGCCTGGTCTACAGAGTGAGTTCCAGAACAGCCAGGGCTACACAGAGAAACTCTGTTAGGAAGGAAGGAAGGAAGGAAGGAAGGAAGGAAGGAAGGAAGGGAGGGAGGGAGGGAGGGAGGGAAGGAGGGAGGGAGGGGGAGGGAAGGAGGGAGGGAGGGGGAGAGAGAGAGAGAGAGAGAGAGAGAGAGAGAGAGAGAGAAACCATGACCATAAGCAACTTGGGAAGAAGACAGTTTATTTCAGCTTACAGTTCAACATCACAGTTCGTCACTGAGAGAAATCAGGGCAGAAGTTAATGCAGAGACCACAGAGGAGTGCTAATTAGTGGCTTACTCCCCATGGCTTGTTCAGTCTTTCTTACCTAACCCAGGATCACCTGCCCAGGGGTGACATCACCCACAATGGGCTGGACCTTCCCACATCAATCATGAATCAAGAAAAATGTACTACAGGTTTGCCCGTAAGCCAGTCTGATGGAGGGATTTTCTCAATTCAGAGTCCCTCTTACCAAATGACTCTAACTTGTATCAAGTTCATATAAAACTAGCCAGGGCAGGGAATAATTCAGGTTTTTTTTTTTTTAAATCAAACTTCATATAAATTAAGTTCTGGTTTTAATGTTCCTTTAGATATTTTTTCAAAACATGAATGACTTTCCCCAAGGATCCATATAATTCTAGCTGAAAAGTTTAATGGGCAGAGCATATGGACAAAGACCTGTTCTTGTGTTTTCTTTCTTGAGTGCTAGGACTGAACCCAGGACCTTGCACATGGAAAAGAAGTGCTTTACCAGCAGCATATCAACAGCCCTGAGAGCTGGAAAACCTATAGAAAGTACTAGAAAGCCCTTTCAGATTTCACAAATGAGTACTTTAAAAATACATCCTGAAAACAATAAATTTTCCCCAGTGGCATCTAGCAAGTGAGATGACAGGTCAGCGTTCCACACATGCAGTAAACATGAGTGGCTGAATGCTGACACTCAAACATTTACAAGCAGTGGTGGTCTAATTGATAGCATTGGAGATAATACGTCGGTTACGCCACACACAGCTGAGGTGAAGAGCCTGGTGTATGCATCACATCATCTGCTGACTGCTTGTGCAGCAGCAGGAAGCTCTTCAGTTGTGGTTCTTGGCCCTGTGTCCTTCCTCACATGGTCATCTAGAGAAAATAAACAGGAGTCAATATTCACTGCAAATCACAACAGGCAGACAAGCAAGCACATATGTTATAGGGCATTGTGTTAGTATTTTATGAGTTTTCCTGGCATGTACTGCACTGCCATGCAAGTAGAAATCAGAGGACAACTAGAGGGAAATCGGTTCTTTCCTTCTACCATGTGTGTCCAGGTATTGAACTCAGGTCATCAGGCTTGGCAGCAAACCTGCTGAACTATCTTTGTGAATTCTCCTCATGTCTTAAACATCATTGAAGAAATCATCAATATTTAGTATCAGAGACTAACTGTGATAATGTTTCTTCATGTGGAGGAACAACAGGCTCTCACTAATTAGCCCAGGCTGGCCTTCTGCCTCAGCTTGAGTGCTGATGTCACAGGCTTCCAAGCACAGACTCAGCTTTTCTTTTTTCTTTTTCTCCCCGTCAGAGTGAAGTGCAGCGAGGAGCCCTATGAGCCACTATCTCAGATATAAGGAATGGACTCAGGAGAAGAACAAGTGTGCAGTCAGCACTGTAGGACCAACGAAACCTCTATGACTGCCTATTAGCTGAGCCCTCCTGTGGACACAAGAAGAAGGGGGTGCTTGTATCTTTCTATGAAAACTGTAACACTATCCAGGAAATGGTAGAAAGTACTTTTAAAGCCTGCAAGATGGCTCAGGAGTAAAGATGCTGCCACAAAGTCTGACCCCAACTTTGATCCCTAAACTTACATGGAAGGACAGAACTGACTCCTACAAGCTGTCCCTTACCTCCACATATGCTCTATGGTCCAGGCAAGCCCAAATACATATAAGTGTAATAAAGGTGATAACTAAATAAAATAAAATCCAAAGATAAACTGGGCATGGGAGATACACCTTTAAGCCCATCACTTGGGAGGCTGAGGTAGAATAATAAATGCCATCCTGATCCACACTGAGATCTGCCTGTCTCTGCTCCACCAATGCTGGGGTTACAGGTACACATGCCACGCTGGAGGGATAGTCCAGTGGTTCACAGAACTTGCTGTTAGAGAACCCACGTGCAGTTCCCACCGAACACATGGCAGTTCATAATGGTCTATAAGTCTAGTTTCTAGAAATCTGATGCCATCTTCTGGCTTCCTCAGACACCAGGCAAGCATGTGGTATACAGACATACATGCAGGTAAATACCACCCTACCACCACCACCACCACCACCACCACACAAACATGAAACTTTATTAAAAAAAAAAAAAAGTCCAAGCCAGGCAGTGGTGGCGCACGCCTTTGATCCCAGCACTCGGGAGGCAGAGGCAGGTGGATTTTTGAGTTTGAGGCCAGCTTGGTCTACAGAGTGAGTTCCAGTACAGCCATGGCTAACAGAGAAACCCTGTCTCGAAAAACCAACCAAACAACCAACCAAACAAACAAAAAGTCCAAGTCATATGCCTATGATCCCAGCTAAAGAAAAGGATGCAAGAGGATTGCCACCAGTGAGACCAGCCTAGGATACATGATAAGACCCTGTATCTAAAAAAAGCTCAAGCATGAAATTTAAAATGAAGGGCTTTTAAAATTAAATTTATTTTTCTGTGTGTCTCTGTGTGTGTGTGTGTGTGTGTGTGTGTGTGTGTGTGTGCATACATACATGTGAGTGTGTATACATAGGCCACAGCAGGTGCACACAGAAATCAAAGGACAACTTTTAGAAGTTGGTTCCTCCCTTCTGTTGCATACAGATCATAAAAGCCTTAACTTTTACTTAGAACAAAATCTACCCTGCCTCAAAGATCCACTCAGTGCAGGACTAAGTGGCAGGCTATCCTGCTAAGGGTGGGTGCCTATGGAATCTTTTCCAGCATCATCCACTAAAACTAGATGAGCTGTCAAGCAGGAGTCATGCGGCTGCTGTAGTGGGTGGACTCAGAGAACAACCGTGTTACAAATGATGTCTTAGAGCTGATGTTATTCTCAAGGCATTACGGAGAGGTCACTGTGTGTCAAGAAAACTAAATTGATGATCAAGAAAATAACTTGTAAGTCAGGCATAGTGATCCAAGCCTTTAATTCCAACACTCAGGAGGCAGAGTCAGGTAGATCTCTCAGTTCAAGGCTAGCCTGGTCTACAGAGCTAGTTCCAGGCCGGCCAGGACTATAGAGAACCTTTGTCTCAAACAAACAAAACAAAACAAAACAAAAAGAGAGAGAAAATAGCTGCAACACCACTGTCCCTGGAGCCCTGTGGCCACTCTCATTCATGCGCTTTCTCTGAAGCTTTCTGCAGAGGAAGCCCCCAAGCCCACGGCACTGGCTGGCCTCTCACTGCTTGCAGCACTGAGCATCTCGGGGTGACTCTTTCCCCAGCTTACCTCCCTCCTCCTTCCCCCTTCTTCTTCCCCCTCCCTGCAGTGGAAGGTTATGAGAGATAGTTTAAAACTTTCACCTTATAAGAACTGACCCTGGTTCATGACCAGTTTTCTCATTTTCAACATTCTACTGCCATTAACACTAATATTAAAGAGATTCTAACATATTACAAAGGTTAGTTCCCAAAACATTATTTTTCTTCATAATAAATACTAAATTAGAGTCTTGTGGTTGCTGTGTTAATGAGTATTAATGGGTCATCAACATCCACTAGGGACAGGAACTGAGGACTGTCATGCATTCCTCTTAAGTGTACAAACTAGTAAAGCCTTTCTAGGGAACTAAATAATATGAACTTAAATACTCCGTGCTGTCTGTGAACCAGCAATTCTGCTTTAGGTACCACCACAGGAAAGATATCATTATATACAGACAAAGATACAACCTTACACAATTATAAAACTGAAACCTTAGCCTTAGCTCATCAGTAAAAAACAGCTGTAGCAATATCACACTATAGAGGCCCAGACCCACTTATCTATAAGCACACTGCCAGGTAATATACATTTGGATCCTTGAACACACAGAATTAGTCCGAAAAGACTAGTAAAGGGTCAACATGAGCATCTTCCATGGAAGAGAGGGGGTATGAGGAGTCAAGATGGGCAGGGCAGAGAAGGTCAAGGGCAACTGTACAGTCCTTGAGACTTTCAAGAGGCATTAGCATGGTTAGTGGGTTAGTATTCTACAGTAGTGTCAGAGCCTTAGTGATTTCTGGCATGAACTTGGAAAGCCCCTACTCTCATGCTCTGGTGTGTGAACAGTGAGTAGCCTTGTGTTAAACTTTGGCCTGCGCCGAGTCGCTATTCTCCCAGTCTCTTGGCTCTCTAGAAAGTTACTAGAAAGATAGTCTAACATAACACAGTCAGCTCAGCAACTAGTTAAGTCACAAATGTCTTGAGGGCTTATCCTGACTCACAAGTATGTTGCTTTCAGAACTTAAGAAGCAGCAAGTCACTCAGAAGGGGCAGCAGCATTGGTTGTAGCAGAGCAATTTGCATCCTGGGCATTTCTTAAGAATTTATTTCAAATCCCCTATCAGCTGCCTGAACCCCACTTGTAAACAGCCTTCTGAGAAAGAGCACCAACTCTGCGACACGGCAAACACGCAGCTCACACAAGCAAGCTCAGCACCTGCTGTCAAAGCAACCATAAGCTCATTTCACTTTATCATTTTACTTTACTTACTTACTTCAGCTTTGTGTTGTTTTGGAGACTATCTCACTATGCATGCATCCCAGGCTGGCCTCAGTCTTCACTGCCTGGATTACAAGTCTGAGTCACCATGCTTCGCTCTGAAAGCTCATTGTAAAGGGGAGCATTCTGAGCAGGGCATGGCTGTTCACCCATCTAATCCTGATACTCACGCTGAGGAAAGAAGACTGACTGATGGCAAGCTCAAGGCCACCCTGAATGAGAGTCAGAGTCTGTTTCAAAAGCATTTTGAAACAGAAAAATCTGTTATCTGTAGTTAACTGTCACCTACCACAGCAAGTGTTCTGAAAATGTAACGGGAACCCAGACATGGCTTCTCTGCACAGTAGTAATCTTGTATTTTTCAGTCTGGGAAAGATGGAGGAGGGGGTTTGGGGTGGGGCAACTTCTTGATTTCAAAGAAAACTATACAATGCGCTGAGCCAGGCTGTTCCAAAGACCATGCTGATGTGAAAATCAGGTTTCTTTCAAGACCTTGCTTTGAAATTGTATCTAAGCACGTTGCCCAGTCAAGATCTCTTTCCCCAAAGCGCTGGCTTTCTGGAGGTTAAGTAGTACAGGCTGATGATGAACTAGACCAGCTCCAGAGAACAAGCTCCATGAAGCTGAAGGATAAGCAGCGGAGGCGCCTACCGTCTGGTCTTCTGCTGGGCTTCCAGCTGAGATGCTTGTTTGCTGGGTGCAGGGCTGACTCTGTCAGAAGCACATTCTGGACTCCATCTGGAGGACCACGCAAGAAATGGGCTAAAATTCCATACAACAGAGGACTATTTCAGGAAGAAGGCAAAACCAAAATCAATTTACTTCCCAGAAGTAAGAAAAGCTTAAGACAATCACTTTAAAGGTAAACTCTGACATAGAAACGGCCATCTAACTCAATAAATTGGAAAAAAAAAAAGATTATCTAAGTGGCAAATGTTCACTCAATTTAAAAGTAGCAATTAACCTGAGTGAGATTTTTTTAAACCCTCAGAAAACACACTACTACAATTAAGATCATCTAAACTAAAATGAAATTCCAATTAACCTACTGGAATTCAGCTTGTTATCTCCAAGGCCAGTCTAAGACCTTCCTAGAACCTAAAACTGGTTACACATCCACTGTCCTGTCAAGGTTATGCTCAAAAACCATGTGGTCTTTCTTCATATTTTGTTTGCTGACAGCCAGCTGCAGACCTTGAAGATCTGTTTCCTAAAGTTCACAGATGTTTCTCTTCCTTAAAGGGTGTAAGCAATCCCTAGGTTACATGTTTGGTATCCTGTTGACAATGTCAAGTCTCTAGCTATGTACCTTGCACATAGAAAATGGCATATGAATTAAAGGAGAGCCAGGTAGTGACTAATATCTACATATGAATTAACAGGGGAGCCCAGTAGTGACTAATATCTACATACGAATTAACAGGGGAGCCCAGTAGTGACTAATATCTACATATGAATTAACAGGAGAGCCGGGTAGTGACTAATATCTACAAGGCTGCTTTGTAATTTCCTCTTACCCATAACTATACTACCACCATTTATGACTGAGAAAACCAGAATTCAATAATGTGCTAGAGTTTCTCAGGAGTAAACAACATTTACACTCATAACCAATTCCTATATGCCATTTCTTAAAATATGTCACCCAAAGTCCTGTCAGTTGGTCCCTTGACACTGAAGGCTGCTCTACTGACAGCAGAGAAGTGTTCTCTCTTCACTTCCAATCTCACCCCTGGAAATACAAGCAAATGCATTTACTTCTGAGATATCCATCTCCTGTCCAGCTGATGTAATGGTTCAAAGTATGACACTTCTATCAAGAACAGGATCTATACATCTTATGCTTGACTGAGCCTCACTCACTTCAACCTATGGGACAACGTGGCAAGGGGCAATTACTTGCTTTCCTGGATCACTCTCTGGGGGAGGCACAGCCTGTGGACATTCAAGCAGTCCCACACACAGGCACATATATGAGGAGCTAAGGAGATCTCATGGCTTCACTTGAACCTCCAGAAGCCTGAAACCTCAAAAGATACCTGGAGCTATACTCAGGCAAACCCAGTTCCCAATACGCCTCCCCCCCCCCCCCACACACACACAGTGAGTTCTGGAGTAGTGTGTGGGACAGGAGCACATGGATGTTACAGCAGCAACTCCAGGACAAGGAAAGCACTACAGGCTCTCAGTGAGATGTCCTAGAAATTGCTCACAATAGACCCCATGCCTCTGCTCCTTCCAGCCAGCTTGTTTGAGATTGCTAAAAGCTTTACCTCTGACCTAGGATAGAATGCTTCAGATTTAGAAAAATCTACATGTTAGATATCTTAAACTGCTTTACATGATAATTAGCACATTTAACAGACAATTTAATAGACAGTAAAGTTTACTTCCAAAAATAAGTTTTAAAAGGCCATTTTAAAGTTTTAAAATTTTAAAAAGTATAGCTGAGGTGTTGCTCAGTGACAAGCACTCACCTTGCATGTGCAAAGCCCCAAGTTTGATCTCCAGCACCCCCCCCCCCCAACACACACATTCCTGAAGAAGCTCCCTCACTTTCTGGAAATAAAGCTGGTCACCAGTTTCCCTTTGAACTTGTTCATCTGCAGCAAATGTTTCAGAGGCTATCAAAGGGCTAGGAAAAAAAAAAATCTAACAGCTACTTGCTCTGACACCTGTCAAATGCAAACTAACTTCTACTTGGATGGCCCTATACCTGCTTAGCTACTGTGGTAGTCTGAATAAAAATGGCCTTCTGAGGCTCATATATTTGGCTCAGGGAGTGGTGCTATTTGAGAGGGATTTAAGAGGTATGGCCTTGTTAGAAGAAGTATGTCACTGGGGGTGGGGGGTGGGCTTTGGGGTTTCAGAAGCTAGTATTAGTGTCCTCTCTCTCTCTCCTGCCTAGAGTTCCAGGTGGAGATCTCTCAGCTACTTCTCCAACACTATGCTTGCCTGTGTGGTATCATGCTTCCCACCAAAGAGAGAATGAACTAAACCTCTGAAAATGTAAGCAAGCAAGCCTCAATTACACATTTTCCTTTATAAGAGCTGCTGTGGTCAAGGTGTCTGTTCACAGCAATAGAACACTGACTAAGACAACAACTCTTAGAATCTCCACACATTTCAAAAACTGTCCAAATGTTTAAACCATTACCCACTGTTTTGCTTAACATTCAAATGTAGTGATTATTATACCCATGACCACTAGCTCTGTAAAAGGGGGCTAAGAGCCCCCTTAAAGACTTTTTCACCTAACAAATATGGATAGCCCAAGTTAGATGACAAAGGCTCCTTGTGTGGTAGGGTTTCTTGGTGTACATGCTCCATTTATGCATAACATAAATGACCAGGAGGGAATGTGGTTCAAAGGCAGTTTGTGAGCATCTCATAGACTATGCACTCCCCAGTCTCTCTCTGGGGACACTGTAGAAAACCGTGCTGCCACGTCTCCAGTGTCTACCGCAGTGCCCCACACTGTAGCAAGTGTCAGATACGTTTTGGCAAAATAGTAAAATGCTGGAAATCCACAAGAAGGCAATTAAAGGGGAAGACGTGGTCTGCATGGAAGGAAAGGAAGCAGAAACAGCCTTCAATAGACACCCTCTCATTTTGTGTAGATAGAAAAACTCTGAGACAAAATACAGTGACCCTCAAATAAGAGGAACTAAAGTGTTCGAGAAAGAGATGTATATACACAATACAATTCCTTCATACGTGGAAGAAAAACCACACAGCTGTGCTTTCTGAGCTTGTGTCTGAATGATACTAGGGGAAAACGTTCACTGAGTCTCTCTGGGCAGTGAGAGCTATTAGTGGGCAGCAGCTGGGGGCAATAGTACACTTTTCTATATCTCCTACATGCAATAGTACACTTTTCTCCTACATGTTTTGCAGCAAAACACCAATTCTTTCATTATGACTCTCAAAAGTGATTTCTCCTCACTCAGGCCATTGTTCCTGATCCAAGGGTTCATGCCATGTTAATATATAAGTCAAATGCTATGTTAATACATAGGCAAAATAAGTGTAGGCAAACAGTCAGCTCACGGTACTTTCTCACATCTAGTGCTTCAAAACTTTTCCTTCAGAAAGATCTCCTCAGCTGCCCAGCCCAGAGCTGGACAACATCTGGTCGCCCAATGCAAATCAATGACAAAGTGCAGTGAGAAGCAGAGAAATAGACAGTGCTACAATAACACTCAACTGGTGCACTCAGAATTTATTTGAGTAATTTTATTTATTTAAAATGCAGCATAATAGCTACTATGCTCCTTTGTAGTCTGTCTACTTAGCTTGCTGTTAAAATCTGCTGTAGGCTTGTCATATCAGCACAAAGATAAATAAAAGAGAAGAAAACTTGAAACTATGGAACTAAGGAATGCTTTCTTTTCTTCTTCTCTAGGTCACCTGGATTTTCTGCAGATAATCAGTTTTCTTGGTAGCTGAAATTGAATGCAGTGAGCACAAGCTGCTCATAGCCAGGAACCTGTGGATGGCTTTCTCCCTCCCAACTCCTGCGGGAACATCGAAACATGGCCAAGAAGAGAAAAGGTCAACCCACAGACGTTGAAGAAGAGTGATCTCAGGCTTCCAGGAGAGGGAACATTTGGTGCAAAGGCAAAGAGAACCATGAAGCTGCAATTAACTGTGTGCCACTAAGAGGTGGGTGGAGCCACTGGAGCCGGAAGCAATAATAAGGATCTGACTTGCTCACGCACACCATGGAAATTTATTGAATGTTTTTAAACAATACAGTAGCTGCCTTAGAAAGACAGAGGGCAGGATAAAATGAGTTTGGAAAGGGAGTGACTGGAGAAAAACTAGCCAGGTGGCTCCTAACAGTGTCAACAGTGTGGCACAGGGCACTGAGACTGGAGAGATAAGCAGAGGCAGAGTCAACAGTGCTGCTGAGGGACTGGCAGGGGAAAGAAAACCTGCCTTTAAACTGCCTGTTGGCTCTGCCTTTAAAGCCTGAGCAGCCACAAGAAAAGCCTGTGAGGAACGTTGTGAGTCGGCAAGAAGAGCACCTGGTATTCTGAACATACTGCACTGATGATGCCACAGACACACGGGGCCAACCAGGAAAGTGGTCTGAGCATATCTGCCCCATACAGACCTCCCTAGAGGCTCCAGTATGGGGGTGGTATGTGAAATGGAAATGGAAAAAAGGAACCTATGGAGTGCCCACTGAAATTTAAAGGAGTCAATGAAGAAAGAAAGATTAAGTAAGTCTGGGAAACTCTTACAACAGAGAAGAACCACAAGAAACATGGGACGGGAAGCTGTGTGGAGAAAAGAAGTCAGTATTACAATGTGCTGCAAAAACTCAAGACACACACTCGATGCTAGGGACAGGACAGCACTGAGGGGAGTTTAGTAAATGGCATGTATAAAAAAAGGTTTATATTAAAACATAATTATACCACAAAAACAAAAACAAAAAATCCATAAGTCTTCAAGAAAGTTTTCAGCAAGGAAAGGTTACTCTGAGCTGTGTACTTTGGCACTAGGTACAAGCTAACTAATTAATAAGCCAGTTAGAGACTCTGGAAAAATATAAGAGGCATTAAACACAGGGAAGGAACTAAGAAATGATTTGTGTAGAGGATGCAGACAGCAGAAGAGAGGGGGATGGTAATGTGACAGTAGAGGGCAGACACAGCAGGTCTGGCAATGGCCAGCTATAGAGCAGTGGTGGGGTCAGAGGAAGCTGACTGGAGGGCCCTTCTCCTCTGTTTAGAGATGAGATCTGAGTTTGTCCCTCCTACAGGAAGTAAGGAGGAAGTGTTAAATATGAAGAAGAAACAACTCAAAGAACAAAGCTTTACAAAGAAGAAAAAAAAGACCAAGAGGCCAAGGAGAGTTATTCTTAGAAAGAAGTAAGGGGGAGGAGCTGGAGAGATGTCTCAGAGTGGTGAAGAGCACTAGAGGTCCAGCTTCAATGCCCAGCACCCATGTGGTGGCTCATAATCACCTGTAACCCCAGCTCCAAGGCCTCGGAGGGAATCAGGCATATATGTGGTGCATAGACATGCACGCAGACAAAACATCTATATATATAAACCAAAAAAATTTTTTTAAGTTTAAAAAAGCCAATTGTTGGTGATGCATGCCTTTAATCCCAGCACTCTGGAGGTAGAGTCAAATGGACATCTGTGAGTTCGAGGCTGAGCTAGAACAGAGCTAGAGTTCCAAGACAGCTAGGACTGGAAAAAAAAAAAAAAGAAAAGAAAAAAAGAAAATAAAAGCTTAAAAGCTTAAAAAAAGAAAGAAGTAGAGGGCTGGGCCAGGGGCACTGCTCAGGATAAAGGGCTTGCTGCACATACTCAAGGCCCTGTGTCAATTACCACCATTGAAATAAACTGATTAGATAGGAAAGCCCCCAAAGGAAGGAGCGGGGGGGGGGGGGGGGGGGGGAGAAGGGGGGGGGGGGGGGGGGGGGGGGGGGGGGGAGAAAGACAGGGAGGGAGGCAGGGAAGAAGGTGGTTGGCTAAGTATTCAGTCCTCGGAAGCCACTGAGAACTCAGCTGCAGCAGAGACCTCAGATACTTGGTCTACACTTCTTAGATATTGTAAAATGTGTAACATACAATAAACCTAAATAAATCATAGCCAGCACTATGCCATTAGGATCTGATTATAACATGTGCAAACCTCTTTTTAAAAACGTCTTACATTGAGTTATCCTTTGATTCTTCAAAGGCATTTAGTTCACGGATGAGAAACTGTCTGTCCAATGGAACTACAGGTTGACCAGATTCTGGAGGGAAAAATTCAGGAGAACACTGAGTCTATTAATCTAAAAGGAAAATTCAATTTTGATAATAACCATACCTCCCAGGTAGATACATTATTCAGATTTTGGAAGAACGCTGATAGCACATTCAAGACAGATGTAACATACACATGAGTTTATGATGTTAACATATACCCAAACAATTAGATGTGGAGCTTAATTACAGCTTAACACATACTTAGTTTTTATATCCTTAATTTGTGATTGGTAATATGGTTTCTACATCTAAAACTACAATGCTGGACTTTAGTATGTTTTCTGAGATGTCCATCGTTTATAAACACATGATAATACTAAATAACTGTGAGTTTATTTAAAAATATATACATTTAGGGCTGGTGAGATGACTTAGAGGTTAAGAGACTGCTTGTCCAGAGGTCCCAAGTTCAATTCCCAGCAACCACATGATGGCTCATGACCATCTACAGAGGGATCTGATGCCCTCTTCTGGAATGCAAGTGTGAATGCAGATAGAGCACTTATAATTAAAAAGAAATTCTTTTAGTTATGCCATAGTGGCTCACGATTACGACTTTAATTCCAGCACTTGGGAGGCAGAGGCATGTGGATCTCTATGAGTTTGAGGCTAGCCTGGTCTACAGAGCAAGTTCCAGGACAGCCACGGCTACACAAAGAAGCCTGGTCTCAATCAATCAGTCAATCAATCAATATTCCATTCATGGAGAGTAATTCTAAGATTAAAATTAATTATTATATTTCTAGACTGAATCTCAGTCTAGCCCAGATTTGCTTCAAATTCAGTATGTATCCTAGGCAGGCCTTCAGCTTGCAGGGGAGTCTTCTGACCTTGCTTCCCGAGTGCTATGTATGAGCCACCATCTTGGGGGGGGGGACTGAATGCTAGAGCCAGGTGAAAGCAATGGGAGGTTATTGCCTGAAGGGAAGCATTCACTTTCCAGACAATACAGCAAAATAAAATGAGATTAAAAAAAAAAAAAACTTTCCTGTAAATGTTTTTGAGGACCAAAATGCCTCTGAGAGCAGCTAAGGCGGCCCAGCCACAGCATCCTCTATCCACAGGTACAAAGTCAGCATGTCCGAACCGCCAGTGCTTATTTTGCTTGGTTTTGTAAGACAGGGTTTCTCTGTGTAGTCCTGGCTGCCCTGCAACTCACTCGGTAGACCAGGCTGGCCTTGAACTCAAGAGATCCGCCTGCCTCTGCCTCCCAAGTGCTGGGATGGAAGGTGTGCGCCACCACCGCCTTTGATGCACTCTAGTGCACTGTATTCAGTGGAGGAGGCTGGTATCAAAGCCAAACACCTTCAGACTCCCACAGATATGACATTTTGAAAAAGGCAAACCTGATGAACAGAAACTCAGTCACGCCCCATCACCCCTCCCCGAGCCTCCCACCAGTGATGGGGAATTAAGCTCTGGCAAATAAATGTTCTACCACCAAGCTATAGTTATTTTATATTTTATATTTTGGCAAATAAATGTTCTACCACCGAGCTATAGCTATTTTATGTTTTCCAGCAGTGTCTTTCTGCTTTAGCCCCTTGAGTTTCTCGGACTAAAGGCATGAGCAAGCCTACCAATCTAAAACATTTCCTATGAAACAGCACTGTCAGGATCTCATCCTAGGGACACTCAATGCCAAGACACCTAACTGACAGTATTTTCAAATGGTTTTTTTTTTCCTTTTTCTTGCTCTCCTCTCCAGTGTCAAAGGTATTTATTATACAGCCAGCTATAAAAAACTGAGGGAAACAGACAGTGATACTATCTTTAGAGATCCTTCAGCATGGCAGAATCACTATCCTTTATGAGAATATATGCTTAATATCACATGCAGAACTTTGTCTTATTTTAGCTCCCCAAAAGCCTCTAGACTGCGGGGTCCCTGTCCTCAGCTGGCTTCGACTGATAATAATGAACTGCTGTACAGCCATTGGCTGAGTGGGGAGACAGGGCAGGACTTTTAGACTGCTCCAGCAAGAGACTGGAGATGGGGGGTCAAGAATCACCATGACTAGGAGGGAGGAGGCTCAGTTTTAAAAGCTGCAAGAGAAAAACCATCCAGCAATGTAGGTGGAAAGGGATGAGGGCCCTATGGGGTGAGCTCCCCAGAAGGTAGCAGAGATTTTAAAAGATGTTAACTCACCAGGCAGTGGTGGCGCATGCCTTTAATCCCAGCACTTGGGAGGCAGAGACAGGAAGATTTTTAAGTTCGAGGCCAGCCTGGTCTACAGAGTGAGTTCCAAGATAGCCAGGGCTACACAGAGAAACCCTGTCTCGAAAAACCAAAAATAAATAAATAAATAGATAGATAGATAAATTTTAAAAAAGGTGTTAACTCAGGAATACCAGAGGGGAGTGTGTGGTAGCCATGGGGAAGTTTAGAAGTGCCCAGCCATTGAGCTAGTCAAGGCATATCAAAAGTAACTAGCGTGTGTGTGTGTGTGTGTGTGTGTGTGTGTGTGTGCATGCGCGCACACACGTGTGGTCTTTCATTCGTGAATCCAGAGAGCTCTTGGGCCAAAGCAATCCTACCACTACAGAGAACCTGCAGTAGAAGGTCCTAGCTCTTTCACCAACAGCATAAAGCTTACCAGAACTTGTTCATGCTATGACAAGAGCTCATGAATATTAAGTGTTCAGTCACCTGCATGACACAGTAATGAAATTACATATTCAGACTAAATGCTTTCTAAGAATTAGAAAAAAAAAAGGAGATCTTTTCTCCAGTGATGAATAACCACTTACCTGCTAAGAGGACAGAGGCTGTGTATTTATATTTATTGAATTCCAAATACTCCCTAATTAATTCATTAATTAGAAGGTTCTCATGAGACAAAGATGGTCGGGGTTCACGATCATCATCCAGGGCATTGAAAACTTCAGCACGGATCCTTGCTTTTAAGTGTCCTAACACTCCCCTTTTTTCCAAGGTGTCCTTTAAAACTGTTAAATAAATATAAAATATAAATGCTTCTGTTATAGTCTAAGTGTTGATATTTCAGGTATCAACTGAAATATCACTATGCTAAAGAATAGTGATTAAAAGGAGAATAACACAAATATAGCTCTTGATTCAAAGAGACAAGCTGAACAATGACATCAGTAATGATCCAATCAATACATTTGTGCAAATTCAAGTTTATCAGTGCTGTATCTTTAGTTAGGGACTATAATTGAATGGGAGAAAAGGATGAATACAATTACAGTTAGCTCACACCCACACCTCTCACGTGGATTCAGATAATACTTTAATCCAGGATGATTACAGGAAACCACCTGCCCTCCACAAAAGAGGGAATGTGTCATTATTACTATTAATACAGAACAACTTTTGAAATATATGGTATGGGGTTTTTTTGTTTTGTTTTTTGAGACAGAGTCTATGTAGCTGTGGCTGTCCTGAAACTTACTATGTATATGAAGCTGGCCTCAAACTCATAGAGATCCATCTGACTCTACCTAGCTGAATGGTAGCACATTCCTGTAATCCAGTAGTTGAGAGGCTGGGAAATCAGATCAGCTTGGGCTTCATACCTAGGCTGTATCCCAAGGATAACTTCTTATTAGGCTGAACATGACCCTGAACTTCTGATTCACCTTCTTCTCTCTCACAAGTAGGCTGTGATGGGATTGTAGGTGTTCATGGCCACTGCCAATGCTTGTGTGCTGGGGATTGAACCCAGGACCTCAGGCATGACAAGTAAGCTACATTACTAGCCCAACAGCAGGACTCTGAAGTGCCCAGCCTGGTTAGAAATGTAACATAAGGGGCTGAAGAGATGACTTAGTAAGGAATGCGTATTGTTCTTGCAGAGGACCTCAGTTTGCTTCCTGGTACCTACGTGGGCAGCTCACAACGATCTGTAAGTCCAGGGGAACTCCAGGCCCTCTTCTGGCCTCCTCTTGTACACATGCACACACACACACACAACACACCGGCTGAGAGGGGGAGAGAGGGAGAGAGGGAGGAAGGGAGGGAGGAGGAGAGCAAGAGGGAGAGAGGGAGAGAAACACAAAAATAAATCTTAAAAAAAAGAAATGTAATGAGACTCTAATAAGGGACTCTACCACTGCTAACTTACAGAGTCAGGAGTATGCATGTCAAATGTAACCTTATGTCTTCAAAAGGTACACTGTGACAAACATCAGAAGTTAAGATAAGTATACAGACTTAGTATAGAAGATGGGCTAGGGTTGAGCTGTCATCATTCCTTAACAGTAATATGGAACCTTCCTTTCTCAAATAGTCTTTTGTGACTAAACAGCAATTTTAGAAAATCAACATAATGCTTAGAATACAGTAAGAACTCACTAAATATTTATAATATAATCCCTTACATTATTGATGAAAACTGTAGGTTAACAGTGCACTTTGCTCTGCCGGTGGCAAAGGCATTAATATGCCACAATAATTAAAACCCATAAAGCAGTTCGGATACATTTAGGTACATATAGCAAAGTTTCTGATCTTTAGTAACTAACAATCCTTGGCCACGTGATCAAGGATAGACACTCTTAGACTTTTCACTTTTCTTCTTATTTATTTATTTATTTATTTATTTATTTATTTATTTTTCGAGACAGGGTTTCTTTGTATATCCCTGGCTGTCCTGTAACTCACTTTGTAGACCAGGCTGGCCTCCAACTCAGAAATTCGCTTGCCTCTGCTTCCCGAGTGCTGGGATTAAAGGTGTGCGCCACCACGCCCGGCTTCTCCTTTATTTCTAAAGCATTCCTTTAACCTTTCTACAGGTATACTAGTTGTCAACCAATTATACTTTATAACAGGTCCATAAAAGGACAGCTTTATCTTACTTAAGATCATAACACAATCCCTGTTCTCTAGTTCCATCTTTGGAAATTAAGGGAAAGATTCTTTTCTACTGGCAAGCATCCTGTCCCAATTACTCTGGAGTACACACAGTACAGCCTCAAACTCTGCAGAAAACGCAGAGTAATAAATAGATTTGGGAAATGTAGCATGTCCTTCATACGTGGTGGCAGATTCCAACCCATACCTCAGTTGCCTTCTCGGAGGTAATGAACTCTACCTCTCAGAAAAAGAGCTAGGTGAAATGGAAGAGTTTTTTAGACCAGTAAAAGCCCATAAAATGTAAGATCATTGATTAGGAACAAGTTTTTATTACTTTTCTCTGGGACACAAAGCATACCAAGAACCAGAAAATGCAGAAAAACATATATAAGGAGGCCCCCTAAATTTGTAGGGATAACCTCTGGGCTCTTTTATCATTTTACTACTTGTAGTCTTATGCTTACAATTCTATTATTATAAAAATGTCTTCAGGAATTGGTTTTAACCTGACTTATTTTCCATAGACTTTATCTTGAAATCCTATGAAAAGTTTATACAATATCATGTACTATGTATACTCCTACCCCCAGAACAACTCATTGACTCATGTGAAGTCCCTCCTGGGGACTGATATGTCTGCTTTTGGAATGCTCACCAGCACAGTGTCCCCAATACATATGCAGTCAAAAGTTACGGAACCTGCATGCACCCTGCACACAACCAACCATTGTGGAAAAACTTTTCCGAAAAATCCTGAAGAGCCGCCAGGATGGACAACTCTGTCTCAGGTTTCTCCCAAAGGACAAGGAGGACCTATCCATTCGTTGTCGTCCGGATGAGCTAGCCGTGCAAATCATTGAGAAGTGTGTCTGTCACCAAATCGTGGCTGTGGTGTTGTCGTGGTCAGCTCGGAACGCAGGCCTTTGGGCGCTGTCGGCTCAGTAGGGTTCTGAGAGATACCCAGAGGACCTGAGGGGACAACAGATACCAGTCCCTTCCTCCAGCTCAAACAGCGCATGCGCAAAGGCCGCCCCTGGCGGGGCCCTGCCACCCTAAAACGACCCTGGAAAAAGATGAGCCGGTGTCCCGCACGCTCTCCTTCTGTCCCATCCCTATCATATACGGAAGGCCCGACGCTTCCCGCAACCGAGCATCCCATCCCCTCAATGCACTCACCAGCTTTCAGCTCAGTAACAGTCGCCATTTTTCAACGGCAGCTGGCGCCACGCCTCTCCAGTACGTACGCACGGCTCTAGGCTCTGCTGTGCCTGCGCTCCGGTGATTGGCGAGCCGCCACATGAGACTCCACCAATCAGCAACCGTGTGAGGCGGGCTATAATGCAGAACAGAATGGAGTCAGCGCCTAATCTGTACCCCACTGCTTTTTGCCTTTTGTCGCCGCGAAGTCCTAGAGGTCAAGCTCCTGACTGCTCACGGGCTCCCCTCCCCTCAGCTTGGCAGGCTTTGTGGATGGTACAGCGTGCGCAGTCCGAGTCCCAGACTCAACCCAGCGTCAGAATTACCTGGAAGACTGGCTAGAACAGACTGCTCTGACCCACCCTTGGGTCTTTCTGAGGCGAGGACCAAGAGTTGTTGTTGTTGTTGTTTTCTTTTTTTCAACTTCTAGAATGCTGTGGATGGATGCTGTTAGTCTGAGAAGTGCCACCTAAAAAAATCATCTTACACAGCACCCACTCTAAGGTGAACACTAGGAAGTCTTTACACACCTCAGGTCAATGATGCCCGTTTTACAGAGGAGGATGTTGAGTTTTCTAAAGGAAGATCACAGGCAAATGGTAGAGGAGGTGATAACCTAAACCCAGGCTGTTGTCTCTTCAAAGCTTGCTCTCTACACGAGGGTTAACACAGAGTACATTTGGAATCCTCAAGTTATTTGTAGAAATAGCTGATAAAAGATTAAGAAGAGCGAACATGGGAATAATACATTCAAAATGGTGTGAGGCAGTATAATGGCAGTCGGCTCTCTGGGGAGTCTTAAGACACTGGACCCTTAAAATTCTGGACAGCCCAATAGAAGTCTATGAGTGGATGCTAGTGAGCATATTTTCGAGGAAGTGAACTGTAAGAAATAGAAAATATAGGCCGGGTGTGGTGGTGCACGCCTTTAATCCCAGCACTCGAGAGGCAGAAGCAGGTGGATTTCTGAGTTTGAGGCCAGCCTGGTCTACAAAGTGTGTTCCATGACAGCCAGGGCTACACAGAGAAACCCTGTCTCGAAAAACAAAACAGAAAGAAAGAAAGAAAGAAAGAAAGAAAGAAAGAAAGAAAGAAAGAAAGAAAGAAAGAAAAGACTTGGCGCACGCCTTTAATCCCAGCACTCGGGAGGCAGAGGCAGGCGGATTTCTGAGTTCTAGGCCAGCCTGGTCTACAAAGTGAGTTCCAGGACAGCCAGGGCTACACAGAGAAACCCTGTCTCGAAAAAACAAAAACAAAACAAAACAAAAAACCAAAAAAAAAAAAAAAAGAAAAAGAAAAGACTTTAAAAGAAATCATTGGGTGTTTGTTTTGTTTGTTTGTTTGTTTGTTTGTTTGTTTTTGCCTCATCATGTAGTCCATGCTGTCTGGGCATTCACTCTGTAGCTCAGGCTGGCATTGAACTAACAACAAACAGTCTTCCTGCCTCATTTTCAAAGTGATGAGTGCCCCTATACTGCCACAACTTGGTTTTGTTTTTAAATTTGCCTCAGGAAGGGGCTGGAGAGAAGATGGCTCAGCGGTTCAGAGCACTGACTGCTCTTCTAGAGGTTCTGAGTTCAAATCCCAGCAACCACATGATGGCTCACGACCATCCATAATGAAATCTGATGCCCTCTTCTGGGGTGTCTGAAGACAGCTACAGTGTACTTACACTAAATAAATAAATATTTTAAAAAATGCCTCAGGAAGATAGATGTATGTTCTTCCTAAGATTAGCTTTGTTTGTTTTGTTTTTTTTCTGAAGTACATAGGGTGGCTTTGAATTAGCCCTCCTTTCTTTAGCCTCCCAAGTGCTGCAATGACAAGAGTACATCACCATATCAGGCTCCTGAGATATTTCTTAAAATAGGTAGCAGTTGTTTTTTTCCCTTGTTCCCGTCAACCCCGCTCGCTCCGCTCGACCCCGCTTGCTCTAGCCGGCTCCACTCGCTCCGGCCAGCCCCGCTCGCTCCAGACAGCTCCGCTCGCTCTGGTTGGTCTCTCCAGTCCAAGGATTCGTTTTCTTATTATTCTTCATAAGTACGCTGTAGCTGACTTCAGACGCACCAGAGGAGGGCGTCAGATCTCATTACGGGTGGTTGTAAGCCACCATGTGGTTGCTGGGATTTGAGCTCATCACCTTTGGAAGAGCAGTCGGGTGCTCTTACCCGCTGAGCCATCTCACCAGCCCTAGGTAGCAGTTTTAAAGTTTGAAATGCATTTAGAGGAATGGCTCAGTGAATAAAGTTCTTGCTGCATAAATTTGAAGACCTGAGTACCTTAGAAACCTGTTCTGTAACCTTAGAATGGTCTTACTCAGTTAGGCTTTCCTATTTTGTGAAACCATGGTGCCTGAATACTTGGTCAGTAGCTCAGGAAATTAGAAGGATTAACCAAATTCTACCTGTGAGAACAGCACTATTGAATATACTGATGAGGAATTCCAGAGGCAAAGCAGAATGTGACCTAGTATTCTCACCATGCTCACCAAAAATAGATACAGAGCAGTCCTCTCAAATTTTCCCTTAACCTTCCTTAACCCCATTTCTTCTTTAACTTTCAGGAGTCAGAGTGGGCTCTTCCTCTGTCTTGGGAGTGAGTAGGGTCGAGAATGGGGAAAGGCACAAATTAAAAGAAAGATTCCAAGTAAATATACATGACACTGGACCATTCGTAATGCCAAGGTTATATCAACTTTTTAGAGACAAGGCTTCTCTGTGCCTGGTCCCTCTTGGAGTCAGTTGGAGCTTGGGTCAATCATGGAGCTTCCCAAGGATGGGTGAGGCTGTACTGAGGCTGCTTAGAAGACCACCTTTCAGGCTGGAGAGATGACTCAGTGGTTAAGAGCACTGACTGCCCTTCTGAAGGTCTGGAGTTCAAATCCCAGCAACCACATTGTGGCTCATAACCATCCATAGTGAGATCTGACACCCTCTTCTGATGCATCTAAAGACAGCTACAGTGTACTTACATATAATAAATAAATCTTTGGGCCGGAGTGAGCAGAGGTCCTGAGTTCAATTCCCAGCAACCACATGCTGGCTCACAACCATCTGTACAGCTACAGTGTACTCACATACAATAAATAAATAAATAAATAAATAAATAAATAAATCTTTAGAAGGAGAAGAAAGAGAAGAAGGAGGAGGAAGAGGAGGAGGAGGAGGAGGAGGAGGAGGAGGAGGAGAAGAAGAAGAAGAAGAAGAAGAAGAAGAAGAAGAAGAAGAAGAAGAAGAAGAAGAAGAAGAAGAAGAAGACCACCTTCCTTCCCTGCAGGGTTAATTGCAAGAGTCCTCCCTCAAGCCTCTAGCACACATGAGCCCCCTCTGGAACTTCCCAAGGAATCTGGCACTCTATTCTAGTGACAAATCAGCTCCCTCTGATTCCCATCTGGCTCTATGCCCCAAGGTGTGCCAGGTGACTCATGGATCAGTCATGTCACAGCAGAGGGTGGCTTGCATTGTACCTGGAACCAACAGAAAGGCTGACCTCACCAGCATCATGCCATGGAGGACTGCCTGGGCAGTGCTGCCTACTATCTTTGTCCTCTACAGCAAATGCCCAGGCCAGCTGCATCGAATGACAGAAAACCCTGACTATTTCATCTGTGTCTTTGAGAGTAGATATTTGAATAATGATAGACTGAATTCTCACAAGGCACTTCACCCCATAGATAAAACATTTATAGAATATAAAGACACTGACACAAAGCCATCAGAACACTAGGGAGAGGTGACATTTACATTCAGATTTTAATAGACTAAAGGCCAGTTCTTCCCACTACAGTGAGACCATGGAATTCACAAGGAATAGAAACAACATTTAAATGTTATCAAGAGGAAGTTTGAGAGTGAAATTTCGTTTTGTTCTGCTTAGGTATTTGACTTTATTCATTTGTTTTTAAATGTGGATATTTACATTAGTCCTTTAGAGCAAACAAAATGGTTCCTCCTGGTAAAATGATACCTTGTGCCTCTTTGACCATCCAGCCATTTTGATAGAGCAAGAAATTTATTTAAAGCCTTGTATACCTAGTGATTTAGAGATTAAGAAATTCTTGTGGTCATTCTTGCTGAAATGCAAGCTCTTAGAGGAAAATAGACCAACAAAGCAGTGGGCTGGGCACAAAGGAGTTTAACACTCTTTCACCAAGACTTAGTCCTTTCCTCCCAGGAGAGGTGTTGCCGTGAGAGGCTGGAGAGAGCTGGAAAAATCCTCCTGCAGGTGGAAATTTACAAATATGGGCAGCAGCCTTTGGAAATAGCAATTTCGTTGAAGACAAGCCAAGGCAACTTGTGCAAAGATGGCATACTGCAGAGGCTGGGGGATGACTCTATCAGTAAATGACGTCACACAGGCTGGAGTTATCACAGAGAAAGGAGCTTCAGTTGAGGAAATGCCTCCATGAGATCCAGCTGAAAGGCATTTTCTCAACTAGTGATCAAGTGGGAAGGGCCCATTGTGGTTGGTGCCATCCCTAGGCTGGTAGTCTTGGGTTCTGTAAGAGAACAGGCTGAGCAAGCCAGAGGAAGCAAGCCAATAAGGAACTATTTGTTGAAAATGCTCCATGGCCTCTGCATCAGCTCCTGCTTCCTGACCTGCTTGAGTTCCAGTCCTGACTTTAGTGATGAACAGCAGTTTGGAAGTATAAGCTGAATAAACCCTTTCCTCCCCAACTTGCTTTGTGGTCATGATGTTTTGTGCAGGAATAGAAACCCTGACTAAGACACTGTATATGGGATGGATCCCCAGATGCGACAGTCACTGGATGGTCTTTCCTTCAGTCTCTGCTCCACATTTTGTCTCCATATTTCCTCCTATGAATATTTTGTTCACCCTTCTAAGAAGCACTGAAGCATCCACATTTTGGTCTTCCTTCTTCTTAGGTTTCATATGGGCTGTGAATGGAATCTTGGGTATACCGAACTTTTGGGCTAATATCCACTTATCAGTGAGTGCATACCATGTGTGTTCTTTTGTGACTTAGTTACTTCAATCATGATGATCCTTTCAAGTTCCATCAATTTGCCTGAGAATTTCATGAAGTCATTGTTTTTAATAGCTGTGTAGTATGCCATTGTGTAAATGTACCACATTTTCTGTATCCATTTCTCTGTTGAAAGACATCTGGGTTGTTACCAGCTTCTAGCTATTATTAATATGGCTGTTATGAACATAGTGGAGCATGTGTCCTTATTACATGTTGGAGCATCTTCTGGGTATATCCCCAGGAGTGGTATAACTGGGTTCTCAGATAGTACTATTTCCAGATTTCTGAAGAACTGCCAAACTGATTTCCAAAGTGGTTGTACAAGCTTGCAATCCCATCAGCAATGGAGAAGTGTTCCTCTTTCTCCACATCCTTGCCAGCATCTGCTGTCACCTGAGTTTTTTATCTTAACCATTTTGACTGGTGTGAGGTGCAATTCCAGGGTTTTGATTAGCATTTCCCTCATAACTAAGGATGTTAAACATTTCTTTAGGTGTTTCTCAGATCTTCTAGTTTCCTCAGTTGAGAATTCTCTGTTTAGCTCTCTTCCCCATTTTTGTTTTTGTTTTTGTTTTTGTTTTTGTTTTTGTTTTTGTTTTTCAAGACAGGGTTTCTCTGTATAGTCCTGGCTGTCCTGGAACTCACTTTGTAGACCAGGCTGGTCCCGAACTCAGAAATCCACCTGCCTCTGCATCCAGAATACTGGGATTAAAGGCATGCAGCACCATGCCTGGCTCTTCCCCATTTTTAATAGGGTTATTTGATTTTCTGGAGTCCAACTTCTTGAGTTCTTTGTATATATATAAGGTATTAGTCCTCTATCAGATGTAGGGCTTGTAAAGATCTTTTCCCAATCTGTTGGTTGCCATTTTGTCCTATTGACAGTGTCCTTTGCCTTACAGAGCTTTGAAATTTTATGAGGACCCATTTGTTGATTCTTAATTTTAGAGCATAAGCTATTGGTGTTCTGTTCAGGAACTTTCCCTCTGTGCCCATGTGCTCGAGGCTCTTCCCCACTTTCTCTTCTGTTAGATTCAGTGAATCTGGTTTTATGTGGAGGTTGTTGATCCACTTGGACTTAAGCTTTGTACAGGGAGACAAGACTGGATCAATTTGCATTCTTCTACATGTTGACCACCAGTTGAACTAGCACTATTTGTTGAAAATTCTGTCTTTGTTCCACCTGATGGATTTAGTTCCATTGTCAAAGATCAAGTAATCATAGGTGTGTGGGTTCATTTTTGGGATTTCAGTTCTATTCCACTGATCTACCTACCTGTCACTGTATCAATACCATGCAGTTTTTAACACTATTGCTCTGTAGTACAGCTTGAGGTCAGGGTTGGTTATTCCCCCAGAAGTTCTTTTATTGTTGAGAACAGTTTTCGCTATCCTGGTTTTTTGTTGTTGTTGTTGTTATTCCAAATGAATTTGAGAATTGTTCTTTCTAAATCTATGAAGATTGCTTTGGAATTTTGATGGGGATTGCATTGAATCTGTAGATGCTTTTGGCAAGAAGGCCATTTTTACTATATTAATCCTGCCAATCAATGAACATGGGAGATCTTTCCATCTTCTGAGGTCTTCTTCGATTTCTTTCTTCAGAGAATTGAAGTTCGTATCATACAGATCTTTCACTAGTTTGGTTAGAGTCACACCAAGACATTTTTTATTGTTTGTGACTATTGTGAAGGGTGTCACTTTCCTAATTTCTTTCTCACTCTGTTCATCCTTTGAGTATAGTAAGGCTACTGATTTGTATGTGTTAATTTATATTCGGCCACTGTGCTGAAGTTGTTTATCAGGTTTAGGAGTCCTCTGGTGGAGTTTTTGGGGGTCACTTAAGTATACTTCCATATCATCTGCAAATAGTGATATTTTGGCTTCCTCCTTTCCAATTTGTATCCTTTTGACCTCCTCTTGTTGTTTAATTGCTCTCGCTAGAACTTCAAGTACTATGTTGAATAGATAGAGGATAGCCTTGTCTAGTCCCTGATTTCAGTGGAATTGCTTCAAGCTTCTCTCCATTTAGTTTGATGTTGGGTACTGGTTTGCTGAATATTACTTTTACTATGTTTAGGTATGACCCTTGAATTCCTGGTCTTTCCAAGACTTTTACATGAAGTGATGTTGAATTTTGTCAAATGCCTTTTCATCATCTAATGAAATGATCATGTGGGTTTTTTCTTTGATTTTGTTAATATAGTGGATTACACTGATAGATTTTGAACCATCCCTGCATCCCTGCTATGAAGCCTCCTAGTTCTTGTTGAATGATCTTTTTGATGTGTTCTTGAATTTGGTTTGCAAGACTTTTATTAAATATTTTTACATTGATATTCATGAGGGAAATCTGTCTGAAGTATTCTTTCGTTGATGGGTTTTGTGAGGTTTAGGTATTAGCATAACTGTGGCTTCATAGAACAAATTGGGCAGTGTTCCTTCTGTTTCTATTTTGTGGAATACTTTGAAGAGTATTGGTATTAGGTCTTCTTTGAAAGTCTGATAGAATTCTGCACTAAATCCATCTGGTCCTGGGCATTGTTTTGATTGGGAGACTTTTTTTTTTTAAAGATTTATTTTATTTATTATATGTAAGTACACTGTAGCTGTCTTCAGACACTCCAGAGGAGGGCGCCAGATCTTGTTACGGATGGTTGTGAGCCACCATGTGGATGCTGGGATTTGAACTTATCACCTTCGGAAGAGCAGTCGGGTGCTCTTACCCGCTGAGCCATCTCACCAGCCCGATTGGGAGACTTTTAATGACTGTTTCTCTTTCTTTAGGGGTTATGGGACTGTTTAGATGGTTTATCTGATCCTGATTTAACTCTGGTATTTGGTACCTGTCTAGAAAGTTGTCCATTTCATCCAGATTATCCTGTTTTGTTGGGTATAGGCTTTTGTAGTAGGATGTGATGATTTTTTAAATTTCCTCAGTTTCTGTTGTTATATTTCCCTTTCCTTTCTGATAATGTTAATTTGGATACTGTCTCTGGTTAGTCTGGCTAAGGGTTTATCTATCTTGTTGATTTTCTCAAAGAACCATCTCCTGGTTTGGTTGATTCTTTGTATAGTTCTTTTTGTTTCTACTTGGTTGACTTCAGCCTTTAGTTTGATTATTTCTTGCTGTCTACTTCTCTTGGCTGTATTTTCTTGTTTCTGTTCTAGAGCTTTCAGATGCGTCGTTAATCTGCTAGTGTATGCTCTCTCCAGTTTCTTTTTGGAGGCACTCAGAGCTATGAGTTTTCCTCTTAGCACTGTTGTCATTGTGTCCCATAGGTTTGGGCATGTTGCATCATCATTTTTGTTAAATTCTAAAAAGTCTTTAATTTCTTTCTTCACTTCCTCCTTGCCCAAATTATCATTGATTATAGCATTGTTCAGCGTCCATGTGTTTGTGTACTTTCTATTGTTTTTGTTGCTATTGAGGACTAGGCTTAATTTGTGGTGATCTGACAGGAGGCATGGGATTATCTCAATCTTCTTATATCTATTGAGGTCTGTTTTGTGACCGATTATATGGTCGGTTTTGGAGAAGGTACCATGAGGTGCTGAGAAGAAGGTATATTCTTTTAGCTTAGGATGAAATGTTCTATAGATATCTGTTAAATCCATTTGATCCATAACTTCTGTTTGTTTCACTGTGTCTCTGTTTAGTTTCTGTTTCCATGATCTGTCCATTGATGAAAGTAGGGGGTTGAAGTCTCCCACTACTATTGTGTGGGGTGAAATGTGTGCTTTGAGCTTTAGTAGAGTTTCTTTAATGAATGTGGGTGCCATTGTATTTGGAGCATAGATGTTCACAATTGAGAGTTCTTCTCGGTAGATTTTTCCTTTGATGAGTATGAAGTGTCCTTCCTTATCCTTGTTGATAACTTTTGGTTGAAAGTTGATTTTATTTGATATTAGAATGGCTACTCCAGCTTATTTCTTTGGACCATTTGCTTGGAAAATTGTTTTCCAGCCCTTTACTCTGTGGTAGTGTTTGTCTTTGACACTGAGGTGCGTTTCCTGTATGCAGCAAAATGCTGGGTCTAATCTCTTAGTCTATGTCTTTTTGTTTGTTTGTTTTGGTTTTGGTTTTTCGAGACAGGGTTTCTCTGTGTTCCCCTGGCTGTCCTGGAACTCACTTTGTAGACCAGGCTGGCCTCGAACTCAGAAATCTGCCTGCCTCTGCCTCCCGAGTGCTGGGATTAAAGGCGTGCGCCACCATGCCCGGCAGTCTATGTCTTTTTATTGGGGAATTGATTCCATTGATGTTAAGAGATATTAAGGTAAAGTGATTGTTGCTTCCTGTTATTTTTTATGTTGTTTTTATGTTTGTGTGGCTATCTTCTTTTGGGTTTGTTGAAAGAAGATTACTTTCTTGCTTTTTCTAGGGTGTAGTTTCCCTCCTTGTGTTGGTGTTTTCCATCTATTATCTTTTGTAGGGCTGGCTTTGTGGAAAGATATTGTGTACATTTGGTTTTGTTGTGGAATATCTTGGTTTCTCCACTTATGGTAATTGGAGTTTTGTTGGGTATACTAGTCTAGGATGGCATTTGTGTTCTCTTCAGGTCTGTGTGACATCTGCCCAGGATCTTCTAGCTTTCGTAGTCTTTGGTGAGAAGTCTGGTGTAATTCTGATAGGTCTGCCTATATATGTTACTTGAACTTTTTTCTGTATTGCTTTTTAAAATGTTCTTTCTTTATTTAGTGCATTTGGTGTTTTGCTTATTATGTGATGGGAGGATTTTCTTTTCTGGTCCAATCTATTTGGAGTTCTCTGGGCTTCTTGTATGTTTATGTACACCTCTTTAGGTTACGAAAGTTTTCTTCTAGAATTTCGTTGAAGATATTTACTGGCCCTTTAAGTTGGGAATCTTCACTTTCTTCTATACCTATTATTCTTTTTTTTTTTTTTTTTTTTCAAGACAGGGTTTCTCTATGTAGCCTTGGCTGTCCTGGAACTCACTTTGTAGACCAGGCTGGCCTCGAACTCAGAAATCCGCCTGCCTCTGCCTCCCTAGTGCTGGGATTAAAGGCGTGCGCCACCACGCCCGGCTTATACCTATTATTCTTAGGTTTGGTTTTCTCATCCTATCCTGGATTTCCTGAATGTTTTGTTTTTGTTTTTGTTTTTGGTTTTGGTTTTTCGAGACAGGGTTTCTCTGTATAGCCCTGGCTGTCCTGGAGCTCACTCTGTAGACCTGGCTGGCCTCGAACTCAGAAATCCGCCTGCCTCTGCCTCCCGAGTGCTGGGATTAAAGGCGTGCGCCACCATGCCCGGCGAATGTTTTGGATTAGGAGCTTTTTGCATTTTGCATTTCCTCTGACTGTTGCGTCAATGTATTCTATGGAATCTTCTGCCCCTGAGATTCTCTCTTCTATCTCTTGTATTCTGTTGGTGGTGCTTGCAGCTGTGATTCCTGATCTCTTTCCTAGGTTTTCTATCTCCAGTGTTGTCTCCCTTTGTGATTTCTTTATTGTTTCTATTTCCATTTTTAGATCCTGGATGGTTTTGTTCAATTCCTTCACCTGTTTGCTTGTGTTTTCCTGTAAATCCTTAAGTGATTTTTTGTGTTCCCTCTTTAAGGTCTTCTTCCTGTTTACCTGTTTTCTCTTGTATTTCCTTAAGGTTGTTATTTATGTCCTTCTTAAAGTCCTGTATCATCATCATGAGATGTGATTTTAAATCACAGTCTTGCTTTTCTGGTGTGTTGGGATATCCAGGGCTCACTGTGGTGGGAGAACTGGGTTCTGATGTTGCCAAGTAGCCTTGGTTTCTGTTGCTAATGTTCTTGCCTTTGCCTTTTGCCTTTTGCCATCTGGTTGTCTCTAGTGTTAGCTGTTCTTGCTGTCTCTGACTGTGGCTTGTCCCTCCTGCAAGCCTCTGTGTCAGTACTCCTGGGAGACCAATTCTCTCCAGGAGGAATTTGGGTATGAAGAGTTATGGTACAGGATCAGCTCTGGGGTACAGACAGATACTAGAAGGATCCTGTCCCCAGCTGTTTCTTGGTTCTTGTGTCCTAATGGCTCTGGGATTGTCCCTCTTGGGCCAGGAATTTGAAGAGGAGTTCTTTGGCACAAGGATCAGCTCTGGGTGCAGACAGAAACCTGAAGGCCAGGTTTCACATTCCTGGTTTTATTAATGAAGAAAGTAACCTCTGTCTTTGTCTTAGTCAGGGTTTCTATTTCTGCACAAACATCATGACCAAGAAGCAAGTTGGGGAGGAAAGGGTTTATTCAGCTTACACTTCCACATTGCTGTTCATCACCAAGGAATTCAGGACTGGAACTCAAGCAGGTCAGGAAGCAGGAGCTGATGCAGAAGCCATGGAGGGATGTTCTTTACTGGCTTGCTTCCCCTGGCTTGCTTCCCCTGGCTTGCTCAGCCTGCTCTCTTATAGAACCCAAGACTGCCAGCCAGGAGATGGTCCCACCCACAAGGGGCCTTTCCCCCTTGATCACTAATTGAGAAAATACTCCACGGCTAGATCTCATGGAGGTACTTCCCCAACTGAAGCTCCTTTCTCTGTGATAACCCCAGCTGTGTCAAGTTGACACAAAACTAGCCAGTACAGTCTTCATTGGTAATGTTGGAAAAGGAGTACCTGTTAGTTTCAAAGACAGCTCATAGGAAACATGTCAGCTCATAGGAAACATGTCATGTGGATCATTACATTTCATTCTCACAGGAACCCAGGAGACTGGTGGAAAAGACAAGGATAGTAAGCTTCAAGGATAGTAGGAGGACCCACTCAAGGCCACACAGTTGGACCCAAACAATCTGATGATGTATGTCAGCTGGACTGCACAAATCTTATCCATGTGTTAGATCACAGACTCTGCCAGAAATCAGGCTGGGCTACCTCTGGAACCTCTTTTTCTGGATGCAGTTGATCAAGTGTGCTGTGGTCTTATGGCTCTTACAAAAATGTTTAGTTTGTACCCTCCCACTGGCAGCTGTGTGCGTGCCCAACCTCCCTGATTCTTATAACAAGAACAGCCTTGAGTTATAACTTCAGTTTTATCTAATGGCTTCCTGCCTTGTAACTCCTAGCACATAAGCCAGGCTAGGTCACATGGTACAAAGTTTGTCCTTGCTTCCTTCAAAAACTGTAAGACTCAGAAACTCCTTTTGTCCTCTAGAATTGAAGAAAAAGTACTCTCTCTTCAAAGCCCCAGCCAGTGTGGTCATGGTGTGATATCTCTCCTGATATTCTTGAAACTGAAGGGTCTGTCTCTCTTAAGGACCTCCTATGATACTGTGCATGTCAACATTAGTCCACCCTAAGATTACCCCAATCAAGGCTACCTATGATAAGCTCTCCTCATAAAGCTCATGGGAAAGGTAATTCCCATCAGGCTCCTTTCTTCATGCATCTAATAACTGTTAGGACAAGGGACTTATTTTACATACCAAAGCAGACCTGGCCTCCAGGTTCTCCTAGCATCCCTTAGTCCCTCCTTGGCATACATTGCCCCCAACCTTGGGCTTTCCAGCCCAGGGGCTGGGTTGCTCTTCCCCATAATTATATAGGGCTCCTCTCTACATAATCCAGACATTTTGCTCTCTGTCTCCTTCTCCTCCTCCTCTTCCTTTTCCTCTTCCCTCTCCTCCTCTTCCCCCTCTTCCTCTTCCTTCTCCTGCTCCTCCTCCTCCTCCTCCTCTTCCTTCCCCTGCTCTTCCTCCTCTCCTCTTTTCTCACTGCATCAGGTGCCCCATTCCCACCCCCACACCTCCCTATGGCAACTTCCCTGGCCTCCTTCCTTGTGGCCAGTGAACTTGGCTATTTGAGAATAGCATCCCAAAAAACTTGCCTTTAATATACTAATCTGGTTTGAAGTGGTTCATATCACATAACCTATCATTAACCTCTAACAGTGTAGTGACTGGAATGAACAGAATAAGGACTTTTTCATGGTAGGTAAAATTGATTTACCCTTCTTTTTCTATTTTTTTTCTTTTCTTTTCTTTCTTTTGTTTTTTGTTTTTCGAGACAGGGTTTCTCTGTGCATCCCTGGCTGTCCTGGAACTCACCAGGCTGGCCTCGAACTCAGAAATCAGCCTGCCTTACCCTTCTTCTTTAAAGTTTCTTCAAACTTTCCTGGCCTTTGACCCAGTAAGAATTTTCCTTTCTTGTGCTGGGGGTGTAGCTCAGTGGAGAAAAAACTTCTCTAGCATACCAGAGGCCCTTGGTTTGATCCTCAACACTCCCTAAAAATGGGGTAGTGGAGATACACATAGGCCTGGAATTCATATCTTCCACTTCAGAAGTGGAAGTTGGAGGACCAGAACTTCAGCCAGCTAGGGGTCCACCTGGATGGGTTACATGAGGCTCTGTCCTGATCCCTACGGAGCCCTGGCTTCCTACTAGAACCCAGCTGCCCAGCTGCAGAGCCCTCTTTCTCTGTACAAACTCTGTAATCACAAAAGGCTGGGTGACAGTCCTGATTATACTGTGGCTTTTGGCAAATTGGTTTTTCCATTGAACTTTGATATCAGCAACTATCAAAAGATGGAGTCAAGAATGAAGTGCATGCCTCTAATCCTAGCGCTGGTAAGGTGGAGGCTGGAAGACTGAATTTGAGATCAGCCTAGATTAAATAATATAGCTAGACTGGGTCTCAGAAAGAGATAGGCCCCTTGGGATGATGATATGGTATCAAGTTGGTCAATGTGTGAACAGCACTTAGCATGGCACCCAGCACACACAGTAAGTGTCAGCAAGCCTCATCCTAGGCCACTCTCTCCTCTACTGTCCCTCTCCCTGTCTCTGGGACCAAAATCTTCCTAGATTATCAGAGTGTTAGATACCAAGAATGCTGGAATGAAGAGCTCACAGGCTGGCTTTGCTAGGAGAACCTGGAGGCCAGGTCTGCTTTGGTATGTAAAATAAGTCCCTTGTCCTAACAGCTTCTGTTGTTACAAAGAGACCATAACCAAAAGCACCTTAGGGAGAATGTCTTAGTCAGGTTTCTATTCCTGCACAAAACATCACAACCAAGATGCAAGTTGAGGAGGAAAGGATTTATTCAGCGTCCACACTGCTGTTCCATCACCAAAGGAAGTCAGGACTGGAACTCAAACAGGTCAGGAAGCAGGAGCTGATGCAGAGGCCATGGAGGGATGTTCCTAGCTTGCTTCCTCTGCCTTGCTCAGCTTGCTGTCTTATAGAATCCAAGACTACCAGCCCAGGGATGGCACCACCCATAATGGGCCCTCCCACACTTGATCACCAATTGAGAAAATGCCTTACAGTTGGATCTCATGGAGGCGGTTTTTTTCAACTGAAGCTCCTTTCTCTGTGTAACTCCAGCTTGTGTCAAGTTGACACACAAAACCAGCCAGTACAGAGAAGAAGGTTTATTTCATCCTATACTTCCAAGTAACAGTCCATCACTGAGAGAAGTCGAGGCAGGAACTGATTCAGTGGCCATGAGGAGTGCAGCTTGCTCAGGCTGCCTTTTTTTTTTTCCTTTTTATTATTATTAAAAAATTCTTAGTCTCTGTGAGCCCCTATGGGCCCAGGTTAGTTGATTCTATAGATTTTTCTTGTGGTGTTCTTGACTCCTCTGGCTCCTTCAATCCTTCCTCTCCCTCTTCCACCAGATTCCCTGGGCTCCACCTAATGTTTGGCTGCATCTGTTTCCATTAGCTGCTGGGCAAAGCCTCTCAGAGGACAGTAATGCTAGGTTCCTGTCTGCAAATATAGCAGAATATTATTAATAGTGTTGGGGGTGGGTTCTCTCTCATGGCATGGGTCTCAAGTTGGGCAAGTCATTGTTTTTGCTGTTGTTTTTGTTTTTCTTCAAATGACCATAGCTGTGTCAAGTTGGTATAAGATGGTTATCACACAGGCCAATGGAGAAGGTAGCAATGAAACCAATATGGTAAGTCTAAACAGATGTGTTAATAAACTTTGCCGAGGATTTGGAGCTGTAGCTTGATTCCTTTAAGGCCCTGGCTTCCTTAATCAGGAACATACATACACACATGCATAGGTATATACATCATATATACATTATAATACATACATACATACATACATCATACATACAAACATACACACATACAGGCATACATACATACAATAATTAGGACTGTGATTAAGAACAGTTGTTTCTCTTGTAAAAGATCATCATTCAGTGCCTAGCACCTACATTGGGCAGCTCAAAACACCACCAACAACAAAACCACAGAAACAAAACCAAAAACCTGTGAAGAATTCACCCAACAAAGGCAAAAGGAAAACTGAATGATGGAGACTATTGAGCCCCTGGCTTGTGACTAAAGCCAAGTCTGCCACTGGACATGTTAGATACAGGAAACAAATCATGCTGATTTGAATTTGTTTCTCCAAGATTGTTTTCTTTCCTTTCTCTTTCTCTCTCCCTTCTTTCCTCCCTCCCTTCTTCCTTCCTTCCTTCCTTCCTTCCTTCCTTCCTTCCTTCCTTCCTTCCCTCCTTTCTTTGTTTCAAACAATGTTTTTATTTATCACACTGGCTGTCCTGGAATGTACACTGTAGACCAGGATGGCCTTAAACTTAGAGCTTCTCCTGCCTCTGTATCCCAACCATGCTCAACTGCACCCAAGATTCTTATCATCTGTTGCCATGTGAATGTCTCCCGCATGTCATTGGGCCTCTCTACCTTCTTCCTTCTTTACCTCTTTCTGTATGTGTTCAGTATTGTCTGTTTATTGCTTCTCTAGAACAGAAGTTAAATTAAGTTTGAGGCATGTAAAACTGTACAGCACATTCATAAAAACTAGCTATTCCCCAAGCAAAAATGGCATGTACTAATGTGGATTCTAATTAGTAGAAAATAAGTGACAGTTTCTGGATGTTTTTCAAAATATATCACTAGGGCTGGTGAGGTGGCCACTGAACCAGACAACTGGAGTTTGATCCCTGGACCCACATGGTGGAAGGAGAGAAACATGTCCTGAAAATTGTCTTCTGACTGCCACATAGAGGATGGACAGATCCTCGGCAGGTTTTTCTTAAAAGCAGACAAGATGATCATGTCAAATCTGTACTTAATTGTGTAATTTATCTTCATTTCATTTTTCACCTCCTGATCCTTCTGCCTCTACCTTCAAAGTACGGGAATTAGAGGCATGTACCACCATGTGCATCTATTCTATCTTTTATTCCTCCACCAAAACAAAACAAAACAAAATTAAATGAAACAAAATGAGATAAAACTTTGGTTGCACCAACTTTCTCTCTCTCCCTCCCTCCCTCCCTCCCTCCCTCCTTCCTTTCTTATGTTCTTACTTTTTTCCTCTTTCTTTCTAGAACAGTCTTTCTGTTAAAAACATTTCAAATGGGTCATCACTGGGTGCCCAGATATTTGGTGGGTTCAGGGCTTGATGTCTGCCTGTGCCCACAGCTATTTCTCTACCAACTTGTCTCTATACAGTCACTGAGTAGAGCAAAGGGACAGGTTCCTCTAGACACTCAGTTTTAAATACATAGCTCCTTTCCTGAGAAGACACTCCCAGTGCCATGACAGCACAGAGGGACTTCAGCCACTTCTTATCCAACAGAGCATTTAATCAAGGCACTAACTGCATGTAAATACCCATTTATATTTTGCTGGAGAGATGGGCACCCCTTTTTTAAAAGATTGGAAATATAACTATCAGATTTTATTTACCTGTTTTTTTTTTTTTTTTTATTGAGACAAGTCTTACATAGGCAAGGCTGGTCTCAAACTCATAGTCAAGTGTGGCCTCGAACTCTTGGTTCTCCTGCCTTCATCGCCCATCTGCTGGAATCACAATCATGTTCCACTATGCTCAGTTTATCATTATCTCTTTTTTAATTTTACTTTATGTATATGAGTACACTGTAGCCTGTCTTCAGACACACTGTAAAAGGGCATCAGATCCCATTACAGATGGTTGTGAGCCACCATGTGGTTGCTGGGAACTGAACTCAGGACCCCTGGAAGAGCAGCCAGTGCTCTTAACCTCTGAGCCGTCTCTCCAGCCCCACTGTATTCTCTTGATAGTGTCCTTTAATGAACAAAAGTTTTAAATTTGAATGAGGTCCAACTTATTTGCTGATACTTTTGGTAGTGTGTTGGAGCAGCTCTGCACTGCCAGCACTTGGGGTGTCTAAGGTAGGGTCTCTTTTGGTGGACTGCTGTGATGACATACTCTCTCTCAGCTCAGAGGGTAGTAACACAGTCTAGGAATTTACACTCCACTCAGTGACTGTCGTATCCAGTACTTACCTACTACTATGTCATACACAAATGTAGCATTTTCCTTGAATATATACATTTAATGTTTCTGACAGCTCAAAGTAGCAATTACTGTTATCATTTCTGCTATGTACTTAGAAAAACTAGAGCAAAGACAAGTGGAACAACTTGCCCAGTCAGAACATGGTTAGTAGAGAGTTAAGCCCAGACCAGCTGAGCAGAATCTTGATGATTTACCTCACTGCTATGTTGTGTAGAAAGTGAACCTTAGTGATTGAGGAGATGGTTTGGTGTGCACAGTGCTAATTATACAAGTATGAGAATAGGAGTTCGGATGCCCAGCACCCAGTGGTACTTTGAATTGGTATCGCCCCCAATAGACTAGGGTGTTTGAATGCTTGGTCCATAGGGAGTGGCACTACTAGGAGGTGTGGCCTTGTTGAAGGAAGTGTGACACTGTGGGGGTGGTTTTTCGAGACAGGGTTTCTCTGTGTAGCCTTGGCTGTCCTGGAACTCACTCTGTAGACCAGGCTGGCCTTGAACTCAGAAATCCGCCTGCCTCTGCCTCCCGAGTGCTGGGGTTAAAGGTGTGTGCCACCACGCCCGGCTGGGGGAGGGTTTTGTGGTCAAGAATGCTTAAGTATGCCCAGTGTGATACATGGTTACCTTTGGCTGCCTCTGCATCTAGATGTAGAGCACTCAGCTCCTTCTCCAGCACCATGTCTGCCTGCACACTGCCATGCTTCTCACAAGATGGGGTTGGACTAAACCTCTGAAACTGTAACCAGACTTAAATTAAATCTTTCCTTTATAAGAGTTGCTGTGGCCATGGTGTCTTTTCACAGCAACGAAACCCTAAGACAGATACCTAACAAAACAACTTTAGAAGAGAAAGATGGATTTGGATTTGTGGCTCGAGGGATTCAGGCCATTGTGACAGAAACAGCATGGCAGCGATCAGGTGACTCCATGGTCTCATGAGTGCACAGTTACATAAGGTTGGCCGTCAGAACACAGAAACAAACAGGGAGTGACAGGGCTGTAAAGCTCAGGGCTCCCCACCGTGATCCACTTCCTCCACCTAGGTCCTAGAGTCTAAAGATTTCTAGCCTCTCAGAACAGTACCTGCCGCCAGCTCTGGACCAAGTGTTCAAACACAGCTGTAAGGAGCATTTCACATTTACACCACACAGATTTATTTAAATGACGGGGTGGCTCATGCCTGTAATCCCAGCACTCAGGAGGGAGGAGCAGGAGGATAATAAATCCCATACCAGCCTGGGCTATATAGAGTTCTATATCAGCCTTAGCTATATCTGCTACATGGTAAAATGCTGTTGCAAAAGCAAAAACAAGGGTCTGGAGAGATGGTGCAGTGGTTAAGAGCACTGGGAGAATGTTTACCTAGCTTGTGTGAGAACCTAAGTTTAAGGGAATTGGGAAGAAAGAGAAGGGAGAGAAAAGGAAAGATAGTTAAACAGCTAAGAACATTTGTGCATGAAGATCTTAGTTTGAATCCACACTAGAAATGTAAAAATATGGATATGGCCATGTGTTCTTACAACCCCAGCACTGGGAGATGGAAACAGGCATATCTCTGGAACTCTCTGACCAGCCAGAATAACTAACCCCATTAGTAAGCTTCATATTCAATGAGAGACTTGTCTCAAGACAATTGGGTAGGGAATAATAGGAGACATTTGTTTTTGTTTGTTTGTTTTGGGGTTTTTGGGTTTCTCTGTAGAGCCCTGGCTGTCCTGGAACTCACTCTGTAGACCAGGCCGGTCTTGAACTCAGAGGTTCACCTGCCTCTGCCTCCCAAGTGTTAGCATTTGTCACCACCTGATAGAAGACACTTGTTCTCTGGCCTTGACATGTGTACATACAGGTGTGTGCATGCACATGCATTCAAGTGTCTGACCACACACACAATCTACCCCCCCCACACACACACATAAACAAGACAGACAGTAGTATACACTTGGACGAATGTGAGCCCCTTAAAAGAAAGTTCCACTGAGGTATCTCAACAATATCTATATATGTGATTTTGGTGACTTTTAAAGTTGCCTTGTTCAGAGGATGTCATCTCTGTCCAGGTTGACAAGATTAAGGAAAAGTGTTTGGTGTAGTTGTTTATTTTCAGTTTCCTCTAGCAGGTGTTCCAGTTCATAGCTACAAAAGGAACCCTGAGAAGATAAAAGTGTTGAATTATTTATGGTTATAAATAACTATAACCATAATTATGTGTGGGCTTGCTACCTGTCTCAATGGTGTATGTTCCCGAATGAAAGACACACACACAGCCTTTGTACTTTAACATGCCTTAAGCAGCCCAATTGCTGGGACACCGCCTAGCCTCTGTGCTTCTAGAATCTACCTCCCACTGATAATTCTGAGTTACAGGTTACTAATTTCTATGTTCCATGTTGGCTGCTCTTAGTTAGCTGTCTGGGCCACGTTTTCTTGGCCCAGAGCCCTCATGTTGTCCTTGCTTCTCTACCCCATGGTGACCTCTCTCTCTCCCCTATCCACACTCTTCTAAAGCACGCTGATCTCCCTCTTCTTCTCTTCCTCCTCCCAAGCCCAGGAATCCTAAAACCCCACCTTTGTCTGTCCTTCCCAGTAATTGGCTGCTGCCATCTTTATTTACCCATCAGAACCAACTGGGGGCAGGTTCCCAGAAGCTATGTGTAGACCCACTTATGCAAACAGGTTTTTGGGGGGAACATAATTAGCATTCATAATACAAGCAGCTACATAAAACAGGTCAGAAGGACCCACAGGGTTCTCAGTGCATAGGTTTGCTATGAGCAAGGAGTGCCGGCAAAGCCGAGCTTAGAGGCTGCAGGAGCTTTGCAGGTAAGTGAGGTTCTCTTGGCGTTTTAACACCTAGCTATCTCTCAGCGAAGGGAGTACCTTCTCTACTCAGGCAATCTACACAGTGGGTTTTGTTGGTTGTGTGGCAATTCTGGTCTTTAAGGCAGTGCAAAATAGAAACTAGGTCCCAGAGGTAAGGCGCTCCTCTCTCATACCCCATCTGCCTCCTTATGATTAGTTTATTGTGGTGACATAGACATATGGACAATTTATCATTTTAACCAATTCAAATGTTCTTAAGTAAATTCATATTGCCACCGTGTGTTGTACAATTTCCTGGTAGTATATGAACACACATCTATTCCTCCTTAACTGGACACTGAAGATAGACCAAAGAAACCATTCTACATGAGTCCAGCTTAGTGAACAGTGAATGTATGGGAATTACTTACAGAACCATGAACAGCTAGCTATGCCACTGAAGAGGCCATCTCCTCAAGCAACCATTAATCACCCGTATATCCGAGGAAGGGCTCATGAGACCCTCCCCACGCACGCACTACAACTGGAACTACTTGTATGTCCTGGGAAGGGGCGAGGACTCATACCAAACTCTTGCAGCTACTGAGTTCTGACTCATTCCATGAGGGAATCAGTGTGTTCAGACTGATGAATGTCTTCCCTGGTGGGCACGGCTGTTCTAATTTTAAATGGACAACAGCCATTCCATGCCCAGAGAGCAGAATTCCACACTATCACCTATCCCCAGAACTTTTTCATCACCCACCCTCACTATAGTAACTTTGTTCCTATTAATGACTATAGTCGTTTGTATCATCCCCCACCTTTCTGTCTCTGAATGTTTTCAGTCTAAGAACCACAAAATATGTGGATTCATGAAATATATTTTCTTTTATGACTGTTTTTAATGAAACCATCACCATAATTGTCTGTATGTATGTATGTATGTATGTATGTATGTATGTATGTATGTGTTGGGGTCCAGGAATTGCCTCATAAACCACAGGGACACACATCTCAGTCAGATAGGGACAGTTTATTGAGTATATGCCCCAGGACAGATTGATCAGGGCCATAGTCCAGATATGGGAACTGAACCTTGACATTCTAAGATCCTACAGGATTTTTAAGCCAAAAATATACAAACATCTGTGCCAAGTTATTCCACCAATCAGGAATGAGGGATAGGGACTTCCTTAGGAACATGTCTTTGCTGTACATTTATCCTGTTCCCATTGGTTGGGATATTCAACTGTGGCAGGCTTGTCTTGTCTTGTCTAACATTTATGTCTTAACTTGCCAACCAGGATGTCAATTATGCATGTTCATGTTTCTTTCTTACCAGGGAGATTTCAGAAACTTAACCTTTACTTGACCACTACTCAAAATGAAAGTCTTATTCTAAATAGTTTTTGTATTTGTACAGGTTTCTCTCTAATGTTGGGGTCCATCCCAGGGGAAGCTTATAAAGCAAATACCATAAAAGCTTTTACACAGGTGCAGGAAGTGATGCTGGAGGGTTAGTTCAGATCCAAGCTTATTGTAGGTCACTATATAACGCAGTTCTACTGACTTCTATCATGATTGGTTTCCAAGGGCACAGAACATAACAGAAAATATAATCAACTTGGGCATGTGAAAGTTTCCTAGTAACACCAGAAACAACATATGAAAAAGTTTCCTTATAACATCAGTAAGAGCACAAAATGACAGGGTAGGCAGGTAACAGTTACCTAGGCCTTAACAGTATGTATGTATGTATGTATGTATGCATGTATTATGTATGTGCATGGACAAAAATGCATAGATACGACACATTTGAGTTGAGTCAGCTTTTGTTGTTTGTATATATGGTTTCCAGGCTGACTACCCTGCATGGACCACCAATAAAGGGGGCTCACCCCTAGAAAAAGCGAATTCTTCTTTTCCTGGCGGTTGTTGGTTGCTTGGGCCATGGGTATAGGAGCTATGATATAGATACATTCACTGGGGTAGGTTTCACACAATCTATTTATCTCTGCATTGTCTCTAGTTGTTATTTTCTGTGATGGTGTTTGTTTGCTGCAAAGAGAGCTCCTTTTGATGAGGGGTGGTAGCTACACTTACTCAGGAAAGGTGGCTTGAACACCACACTGGCTTTTTTAGATAGGTTCTGGGCATAGATTGCAGGACACCAGGCTTGTGTGGCAAGCCCTTTTACTGTCTGAACCACCTCAGCAGACCATTTGTTTGCTTTCTTTTGGTACTAGGAATTGAATCAATGGACTTGTGCATGGGTAGATAAATGCTCTACCTGAAGTAGAAATTTCTGCTTTCTTTGGAGACTCAGTTGTGTCATGTGATTTTTTTCTGGAAGCTGTCTGAGAGGATGTTTTGCTGAGAACAGATTTGTGGTGTTTTTCTGGAAGCTGCCTGGAAAGGGGCATGTGATGTTTTGCTAGAGCAGATATTTGAGAGAACACATGATGTTTGCAAAGTGTATAAAGAGAACCCAATGGACAACACTGTGTGGTTTTGGTTCACCTTGTCACTCTTTGCTGATGATCATTTGTTGTGACTTTGTAGAGAGAAATGTACCAAAGAACTTATGGTGGTGTTTCAATGGATTCTTGCCGCTTCTGCAGACTTAGGCTGGTCCAATTGGCAGAGCCTCACGGTTTCTTCTGGATAGAACTGCTGTTCCTGATTAGTGAATGGTGTTTGTGAGTGAGTAGCGCTACCACTGCTGATTTGTGTGAACTGAACTGCTGATATCCTGACAATGCAGATTGTATTCTTCCCAAAGAACTATTTCTAAATAGGTCCACATCCTCCTTTGCCCCATTAACCTTTCCTTTCCAGTATCTCTGATGGGTGGTGGGCTAGAAGGGAAGTTAAAGCATTTAAGTATACTTATTAAAGTAGGTTTTGAAAAAATATATCTACATCTACCATTGAGTTTTATCAATGGCCTAGAGTGATGGGTTTCATTATGACATTTTATTTATTTATTTATTTGTTTGTCTGTTTACTATTTCTGGGAAATGGTCTTACTGTATATCTCAGACTGGCTTTGTATTTGTATGCAGACCAGGCTGGCCTTCTACTTGTGGTAATCCTCCTGTCTTTGCCTCTTAAGTGCTGGGACAAGAGATTTCACTACCACACCCAGCTCATAATACTTTCATACATATGTGAAATTTGATGGTATTTGATCATATTTATTCACATACTGCATCACTCTTTAAAATATTTTTTATTTTATGTTTCTGTATGGGCACATATATGTGCAGGTATCCTCAGAGGCCAGAGAAGGTGTCAGATTCCTGGGAGTTGGAGATACAAGCCACTGACATGGGTGCTGGAAACCAAAGTCAGTCACTCTGCAAAAGCAGGCTGCCACCTTCTTCTTCTTCTTTTCTTCTTCTTCATCAGTCACTCCTCCTCCTCTTCCTTCTTCTAAATTTATTTATTTATTTCATGTATATGAGTACACTGTAGCTGTACAGATAGATGGTTGTGAGCCTTCATGTGGTTATTGGGAATTGAAATTTTTTTTTTAGGACTTCTGCGTGCTCCTGCCCACAGATTTATTATTATTTATTATTACACATAAGTACACTGTAGCTGTATTCTGGGGTGTCAGATCTCATTATGGGTGGTTGTGAGCTACCATGTGGTTGCTGGGATTTGAACTCAGGACCTTCGGAAGAGCAATCAGTGCTCTTACCCACTGAGCCATCTCACCAGCCAGCAGGAAGTCTTCTTAACTTAGCACATTACCCTTTCTGGTCTCTGCTTCCTTTCTTCTGCTAATACTTCTCCTCTTTCCATACACCACTCACCTTCTACTTTCATGTCATATATAGTTTTTAAAAACTAGACTTCACATAGAAGATAAAACATGCATCATTTGTCCATCGATGTCTGGCTTATTTTATTCAGTGTGATACACTCTGGCTCCACCCATTTTCCTGAAGACCTGTCTTATTTTGATTGGCATAATGCCCTTAAGGTTCATCCATGTCATAGCATGGTCAACATTCTCTTGTGTGGTTCCATTGCTCATAGATGCTACATTTCATTGTCTATTTACCATCTATAGCCACTCACTGTTGGCTTCCCTTTTTGCTCTGGAGAAATATGCTGATGTAGAATGAGTGTACACATGTCTGCCCACACTCACTTCTGGGCATGCTCCTGCACCGGGAATTGCTGAGTCATTTCCTCATTGGTATTTCTTCAAAGGATTATGGGAGGTCATAGCGGCTTGATGCTTTCTTGCTTTTACAGGATCCCTCTAGCTGCTATAAGAGGCTCAGCTAGAAGAGAAGGGGAAGGAGATGGAATGAACTGGGAGACTTAAGAGAAGGCAGATACAGGGCTTCAGGTGAGAGATGGCAGAGGCTTGAAGCATGAAGCCTGCAGTCTGGTTTAAGAGGCTACAAAGAGTGATTACAAGTATAGAAAAGAATAAAAGACACAAAGAGAGTGCTGATTGAAAGAAAATAATACTTTTCTTCCTTCTTTCTCCTTCATCCTTCTCTTTTCTTCCTTTTTCTTCCTCTTCTCATTTCCGCCTTTCTTTTCCTGCTCCTCATTCTCTCTCTCTCCCCCCTTGCTTTTCTTCTTCCTTCTAGTCCCTCTACCTCTTTCCTTTTTCATCTTTACAGGGTCTTACTGTGTAGTCTAGGCTGGCCTGAAAGCCCCCAACCCATGCCTCTGCCTCCCAAGTGCTGGGATTATGGGAGGCCCCAAACCTTACTCAGCTTCAGGGCATTGAGCTAGGCACTCTCTTCCAGAGCTTTCCTAGGGTAATAAGGGTGGGATTAAAGGAGGACTCAGAAGAGTCTGTCAGTGGCAGCGATGGTGCCCAGAGTATTGTTGTCTATGGCATTTTATAAACTCCTCAATTACAAGAAGCCAACTTACCAACTCCTCTTGGCCTCTGTTTCCTAATCTGTAGTGTCAGCCTACACCTCCTCACAGATTGGTGTGTGGAGTTGGAAGCACATGAGATAGTGCCAGGCATGGAATCCAGCAGACATTAGCTACAGTGCTGTTTATTTTGTACTGGTCGTGATGCTTCTTCAGCCAGAAAGAACTGCCTAGAATAGCTCAAATCAACTTCTCAGTGAGCAGCCTCCAGGTTGTTCTTTGCTATGAACTTATTCTCAGACTCCCTCTCCACACTATTTCTCTGTGCCCAGGATTATTATCTGGTCCCATCACCAATGTGCTTGGTGACAACAAAGTCCTTTGTAATTCTTTTAATGGGAATTTTATTGACCTTTCAGGGTTTACATTTTCTGTTAAAATACCTTATTAATTATTATTAGCATTATAATTGTATGTGTATGATGTTTGTGAATGTGCAGGTGCACAAGAGACTATGAAGTTAGAGGACAGAGACTTTTTTTTTTCCTTTCATTGTGATTTCCAGAGACTGAACTCAGGCTGGAAGTTTTGCAGGCAAGTGCTTTGACTCACTGAGCCAACCTGCTGACACTTTTTCTCCCCTAAGTGCTCTGCTACTGAACCATATCTCAAATCTTCTTTTCACTATTTATTCTGAGAAGTCTCAGTTGCCCAGGCTACCCTTGGCCTTGTGATCTTCCTGCCTTGAATTCCCAGACCTGCTGCTTTCTGGGTTTGTGTTAAAAACATTTCTCTCAGCCGGGCGTGGTGGCGCACGCCTTTAATCCCAGCACTTGGGAGGCAGAGGCAGGCGGATTTCTGAGTTCGAGGCCAGCCTGGTCTACAAAGTGAGTTCCAGGACAGCCAGGGGAACACAGAGAAACCCTGTCTCGAAAAACCAAACAACAACAACAACAACAACAACAACAACAACAACAAACCCATTTCTCTCGGGGTGGAGAGGTGGCTTAGCGGTTAAGAGCAGTGGCTGCTCTTCTAGAGGTCTTGAGTTCAATTCCCAGCAACCACATGGTGGCTCACAGCCATCTGTAATGGGATCCAATGCCCTCTTCTGATGTGTCTGAGGACAGCTAAAGTATACTCATATAAATAAAAAATAAATAAATAGTTAAAACAAAACAAAACAAAACATTTCTCTCTGATTCAAGGAATTTCAGAGCTTAAGAGGATTCCGTTTGCCCTGAAGACGTCAGGGACCTTTTTTAGAAGGAACCGAAAGGCCCTGGCTTGAGTTATGGCAAATAAGTGACTAAACCCTTTGGGATTTCCCTATTGCTGTATAGTCATGACTCAGCAATAAATGGTCTACTAGGAAGAATTGCAATAAATGGTCTGGGAGGAACTGCTGCTTTTGAACTCCCTAGCTACACGACTGCCTAATTCCAAGCCTGCTGGACTTAGTCAAGGACAGGTGCCGAGAAGCTTCCCTCCTTCTTTCAGCCACAGGATGGGAGCACAAGGGGCATTTAGAGACCAAGGCAGGCCCGTGGGACACACAGAAAGTTTTCTTAAGGTTGAAAAGCTTGGGTTCCTTCCTGAGAGGCATTTGCAAATGCTTCATTTGCACACCCTGAGCTGTAAGGCATCTTCCTTAGGGCAGCCCTTATTTGTGGGAACTGTTGTTAATTTCAGGACTAAACCAATAGGACCAACCACCTTATTTTGGGCTTCCAAAACTGTGAGCTTAACAACCCCCATTCCTCACGTATGCTTTTGTTTGTGCTCACAGGTATTGTGTGTGTGAGTTATGCCCAGGTGTGTGGAAGCCAGAAGTCATCTTTAGGTGCCTTCTGTAATGATTTTGTCCCATTACTTTTTAATAGATTTCTTTTTGGTTATGAATATGTGCAGGTGAGCTTAGGTCCCTCGGAGGCCAGAAGAATTGCCCTGGAGCTGGAGTTGCTGTGGGCTGCCTGTAGTTGGTGTTGAGAACCAAACTGTAGTAAGTAAGAGCCACATACACGCTAAGAACAGCAATTGCTCTTAACAGCTCTTCTCCCCAGCATCTCTACCTTATTATTATTATCTTATGTACTCTGTGGTGTATTGCCTGCATATGCATCTGTGTGAGGATGCTGTGAGCTGCCATGTGGGTGCTGGGAATTGAACCTGAGTCCTATGGATGAGCAGCGAATGCTCTTAACTGCTGAGCCAGTCTGTCACTGAAACTGGAGCTTTCCAGTTCGGCTAGGCTCCTAGCCAGTAAACTCCAGGACTCCTCCAGTCTTAGCCCCCAACACTGAGTTATAAATGGGGCTTGGCTTTTTTATGTGAGTGTTGGGGGATACAAAATCAGATTTTCTTGCTTATACAGCAAGCACTTTATCAACTGGGCTGTTTCCTCAGCCTTGTCCCTGTCCCTTTCTTTATATACTATGCAGCCATAATAATCTGATGCCCGATGTGGTGGTATAAGCTTTATCCCAGCATGTGGGAGGCAAAGGCGGCTGAATCTCTGAGCTGTAGACGTACTGAGTCCCAGGTTAGATCGTGGTACAAAGTGAGAGTAGCCTGAATAAGAGTAAGTTTTTCACAGAGGCATCTGTGTTTAGTAAGCGTTCCCACAAACTCCTATAATTGTACTACCTCTCACTAGTACATTTCTTAGTTTAAAGGTAAAGAAACGTTTTTTCCTATAAAGGATATTCAACCTGACAAGAGCCCTATTTCTTGAATCTCTTTGTAAAGATTAGCCAATCCATTAAAATTGTCAGATTCAGTTCCCTGAATAAACCTCCCACATGAGACCTGGTGAGTGGTATGACTTTTATGGATTTGGCCACATAGATATAACAATGCCCATGTGTGATTCTAGTGTCAGGGGATCTGATACGCTCTTCTGGTTCCTTGGGCAAAAGATAGGCATGTGGTGCTCAGACACGTATGCAGGCAAGATACCCATACACATAATAAATAAATAAATCTTTAAAAAAATTATGTGGGGGGCCGGGCATGGTGGCGCACGCCTTTAATCCCAGCACTCGGGAGGCAGAGGCAGGTGGACTTCTGAGTTCGAGGCCAGCCTGGTCTACAGAGTGAGTTCCAGGACAGCCAGGGCTACACAGAGAAACCCTGTCTCGAAAAACCAATATAGGGGGCTGGTGAGATGGCTCAGCGGGTAAGAGCACCCGACTGCTCTTCCGAAGTTCAAATCCCGGCAACCACATGGTGGCTCACAACCATCCGTAACGAGATCTGGCTCCCTCTTCTGGAGTGTCTGAGGACAGCTACAGTGTACTTACATATAATAAATAAAATAAATAAAAAAACCCATATATATATATATATATATATATATATATATATATATATATATATATATATATATGGAAGTAACTGAAGAAGACATACATGATGGTTTGAATGAGAAATATCCCCCAAAGTATCAATTTTTTTGAGCACTTGGTTCCTTGATAGATTTGGAGAAGTTATGGAACCTTTAGGAGATGGAGGAAGTATGTCACTGAGGCCAGACACTGGAAGTTTATTACCTTGTCCCACTTCAGTTAACCTTTTCTGCTTCTTTTTTTGTGTGTGGATGAGATGTGATTCTCCCATCTTCCTGCTCCTGGAACCACACCTGCTACTTACTACCACAGCTCCTCTCATGATGAACTACAAACCACAAACCAAAACAAACTCTGTCAATTGATTTTGGCAATGCAATTTCATCACCACAACAAGAAAACAACTGAACAATATGCACCCCCCCCCAACCCTTCCCACTCCCTCACCCCTTCACCGCCCCACAGTGACTGGGTGGGCCAAGGTCTAACAGCTAGGAAAGGAGATAATAGAAATTTGAGCCCAAGCCTATGAGACCCCAAAGGTCTCATGCTGGAGTGCTGAGCTCAGGGGCCTTAAGAACACTGTTTTTACAGCTAAGTTTTAAGTGGTTGTGCACGGGTTGTTGTCGGAAGGAGCATCTTCAGATGATATCTGCTACAGCTCTCAAATATCTGCAGAGCTGTTATGCAGAAGAGAACTGTTTGTGCTGGTGGGGATAGAGCTCAGGGGCCTTCTGCACGGTAGCCAAGTACTCTACAACAGCCACATCCCTTGCTTTTGATGTTTTCTTATGAAAACTAGAGATGGGAAGTTTTACCTCAGCCCCTAACAAGACAAGAACTCAAAATGAGGTCTCGTTCTAGAGAGCTACAGCCTTGGGGAAGGAGCTGGATGGGAAATTTGTCTCTTGGCAACAGGAGGAGCCAGTGGTTTGAACATCAGTGTTTCAGCGGCAAGGAAGAGTGGGGCCCTCCCCATGCTTACCGGTTCCTTATTGTATTTTTGTCCCCGCCCTCTGTGTGTATGTTGTATGCATGTGTGGGTGGTGCTGTTTGCATGTATGCATGAGTACACATATGCTCAAGTACCACAGCATGCTTTGTCCTCCCTATCCACCCCATTAGAAGCAAGGCGTCTTTGTTATTCACCTCCTCAAACACCAGGCAACCTAGCTCCTATATTCCTGGGAGTCTCCTGCCCTACATCTTCATAAGAATGTGGGGGTTGCAGGGCGCACCACTGTACCCTGCTTTATGTGTGTGTGTGCTGGGGGTTCAAACTCACATTCTGTCACTGTGCAAGAGGCACTATACCTATGACACCATTTGCCTAGTCTCTCCCCCAACTTCATCAATCCTTCCTGAGCCCTCAGATGGTGAGAGAATTAATAGTCTTCTTTTGGAAGGATGGCTTGGTAGTCTCTATTAAAACTTATACTGTGTCTATACTTTAACTTAATTACAGCCCCAGCCATTAAAAACAGCTAATACATTTAATCCAGCTCTTCCCCAGCTAGGTACTACTTCCCTGTATACTACTTTGGGTTTAGAGAAAGAAACTAGATAAGAAAGAGACACCTGGCTTCCTGCATCCATTGCTTCAAGATATGGAATTGGACTAGGTGCCCATCAGTGAATGAATGAATGAATAAAGAAAATGCAGTGTCTATACACAGTGAGATATTCATCCATAAAAAGAATGAAATTCTGTCACTTATGATAATGTATGTGGACTAAAGAGACGGCTCAGCGGTTAAGAGCAGTGGCTGCTCTTCCAGAGATCATGAGTTCAAATCCCAGAAACCACATGGTGGCTCACAATCATCTGTAATGAGATCTGATGCCCTCTTCTGATGTGTCTGAAGACAGCTACAGTATACTTGTAAATAAATAAGTAAATAAATAAATCTTTAAAAAGAATGATAGATAATGTATGCGCTTTTTCTTTAGCAACCAAACTACCTGGTAGAAACAACTTAGGAGAAAGATTTATTTTATTTTTAGATTAATTTATTTTCATTATATGGATGTTTTCTCTGCATGTATGTATTGTGTATCACATGAGTGTCTAGTTGTGGGAAGCGGGCGTAACCACTGAGCTAAGATGGGGCCCAGCTTAGTGCCAAGACTCATAACCCCATCCTGTTTACTAAACTTCTGAAAACGCACAGCCGAGTCATCCGCGCCTACTGCATGACTGAAACGCCTTACCATAGTGTTAACCAATGATCTGTTATCCTGCCTGCGCGTGCAACTCGTGCTAGGGGTGGGATGATGCTGATTGGAGAGCAATGAGTGGAGTGAGATGATGTAAGAGGGCTGTGTATATATGGAACGGCCTGAGTAAAGGGAGTTCACTGCAGGAGATGGCTGAGAGAGAATGCGCTGTTACTGCCTTGAGTAAAAGATCGAGATTGCTGTTGAAGAATCTACCTTGGTAGTGAGTGTCATTATTCCCAGTCTCTGCTGGTCAGAGATTGGGGTCGCGGCACCTAGTGCCCACAGAAGTCAGAAAAGGGCTTCTGATATCCTGGAACTACAGTTACGGATGGTTGTGGGAGCTGGGAATTGAACCTAGGTACTCTGGAAGAAACAGCTGGTGCTCTTACCAACTGAACCATGGCTCCAGGCCTGAAGGGTTTATTTTAGCTCAGGAGTTCAGAGGGACCATTCAAAGGTGAAGGTAAAACAGCTGTTCATATCCTAGAGGGGTAATATACCCTGGAATGGTCCTTTTCTGGTGACCTATTTCCCTCAGTGCGGCTCCACTTCCTCAAATCTTCACAGTTGGAAAAATTTATAAATCACTTAATTTACTTAGAAAGTAATAAATTACTTTTATTATTATTTTTAGACATGGTCTCACTGGGTAGTGAGCCCTGGCTGGCTTGGAACTCACATGTAGACTATACTGGCTTGGACTTCATAGAGATTTGTCAGCCTCTGTCTCTGTGCTGGAACCAAAGGCATGTGCCACCACACCCAGCCAGTTTCAACAAATACAGCCCTAGTAGGTAGGGACCAGGCATTCAAAATATGAGCCTGAGGGGTTATTTCCATAATCGATAACATCTTGAACCTCTGTGTGCTGTGAGCCTGACACAGACCTGTACTGCTGGTCTTACTCTTAAGCAGAAGCAGCAGGGGTTGGGGTCGGGGTGGGGGTAGGGTGGTGTGGAGGGGATGGAGGATGAGGGAGTGAGGAGTGGGGGGTGAGGGTGGGGCTAGGGACTGGGAGCTGGCAGGGTAGTTCTAGGACTGGAGCTAAGGAAACCTGAGGACCTGAGTTTGGATCCCTAGCATGTCAAAAGTCCGTCATAGGCTTCCTCTTTCACCTCCTCGAGCATTCACCAAACTATTGACTTCTTTCTCCCCTAAACTTCTGCCAAGCACACAAGTTCTGCTCCTGTGTCTGTTTAACCTTGAGACTTTCTCTGGGGCCATACACACACCCAACACTTAAATCAAAGACCACACACTGGCAGAACTGGAAAGGCCTTTTGTGAACCTGAAGTTCAGAGAATCCAGAAGTGGAGACAGAAGCCCAGATCAGAACTCAGCCAGTCTAAGGATAAAGTACCACCAGATTATATCCCCAACTCCCACCCCCAGGGGCTGGTGCTGAAGATCCTTAATGCTCAGGCCAGACTGATTTCCCTTGCTTGCCCCTTGGAGATTAGAAAGCTGTGATATCTTACCCACCGACAACACAGCTGCTGCTCGTTCTGGTGTTGGTGGCCACACAGGGTGTACATTCCAGGACTACTTTGGTCGGGACTGAACTCAATGTTTACACTAGTCATCACAAGGAAAATCAAGGCCAGTGTATAGTGCAGTCCCTGGTGTTTCTGGTGTTTCTCCACAAACACCAGCCAACTCTCACGAGGACATTTTCTACCTAGCCAATTCAACTAACTGGATCCCTGTGTAAAGAAGTCATCAAATGATGATTTGTCTAAGACATCTATGTCTGTGAATGCTCCTCTAACTTGGGATCCTGGATCAGCTGGAAGACCAGAGCTGGTACAACGAGCTGATCCTTGATGTGTCCCTGTGCAAAAGGACTGTCAGTGCTGGCCAGAGGACTGTTGTATCTCCTTTACCTTCAAGAGCAACTGGTAGAAGGTTTAGAACAGGACCTCAGGGCAGAGCTAGTGTCCTGCAGGAGCTGCCTGCCACCCTTCTACTGCTACTTCCCTATGTCTTAGGCCCAATGCAGGAAATCTGGTGTCATTCCTACTAGGTCAGCAGCTACAGCTTAGGGAGTGGTCACTGCATCCAGATGTTGTTTGGCCCAACCCAGGGGAACACCAAGGAGGAGGTGGTGAGATTCTACTCTGAGGCTGTGAGTGGAGTTGTACTGCATGGGCCTGGCCCCAGTGCAGCCTGCTCTAATGCTGCTCTGGGGTCTCAGGTGAATCCCTTATATCCTGTACTTTCTGGGTACCCCTGTCTGGCTTAGTCTCCCAGCCCCCTTGGCGGCAGGGCCTGTGGCAATCAATTTAAATAGAACAGACATTTCACATGGAAAAAACGGAAAAAAGCACCAGGCACAGTTCACACTGATAGTCCCAGCCCCTCAGAGGTTGAGGCAGGCAGATGTCTGGGTCTCCTAATCCACAACACCCTCAGTTATCTGTGCAGTTCTAGGGGCAGAATGCAGAACATCCCACTGGGCGGAGGTGTTACACTTTGCCACCTGTTCACTATCTATGGACCCTGGCTCCTTCCCCTTTTGCTCAAACATAAGTTGTGCACACGTTTGTCCGTGTGATAGTCCTGCTTTTGCTTCTTTTGAGTGTCTCTCACTCATACCACCTGCCTCTCTGCCTTCTGAGTGCTAGGTAGGGTTAAAGCGGTGTGGAGCCCTGCCCAACCTCTCCCCCTTAATTTTCAAATGAAATGACATTTATTTTGTGTATATGTGTGAGTGCAGGTGCAGATGTGCCCTGGAGCACTAGTGCTGGTCAAAGAAGAGCCTCAGGAGTCGATTCTCGCTTGCTACCTTGTGGGCTTGGGAGACCAGGTTGTCAGAGCTGCATGCAAGTGCCTTTGCTGGGTGAGCCATCTCACTGGCTGTCTCTGATTTATTTTTTGAGACAGCATCTCTCACTGAATTTAGACTTCACAACTAGGCTAGGCTGGCTAGCTGTTGAGTTCTAGGAATCTGCCTGTCTCCATCTCCTCAGTACAACATTACAGATGTGCCCTGACACATAGGTGTTTTCTGACATGGATGCTGGAGTCCAGAGTCCAGGTTCTCAGGTTTGTGCAGTAGCACTTACCCAGCTAAGCTTTGTCACCAGAACTGCTCTGTTTTTCATTTTGTGTCAGGGCCTCATGCAGCCCTGGTTTGGCCTCGAACTCAAGATCCTCCTTCTTTAGCCTCTCAAGTACTGAGATCGTGGGCATTCACCACCAGTCTTGGCTGCTTCATAGTTTTTTTTTATAGGCTGCTTTCTTCAGTTCAAGACACAGCCCAGGCTGGAATCCCAACTCTGCTTGTGTTTAGCTCAAAAGCTTTCTTCCAAAAAGTCTTCTAGACTTTTACCTGAACAGGCCTGGCCCCCTCTATCCTCTTTATCCCCTTCCTGGATCTTGCAACAGTTTCAAATACACTTTCTAATTATGAAAGTATGTGATTTAGATCTGTTGCCTTACCACTAAAACACATGAAAATACAGATCCACCCACTTTACGTTCTATCAGATTTGAGCATACTCCAGCTGCTAGCTTGCTAGGGTCTAGCAAGACTCCTGCTATACAGCAGATGCCCAATAAATATGGGTAACAGTGCATTGAGAGTTGTTACCTGAAAGTAATTATCTTTTTGTTGTTGTTGTTGTTGTTTTTTCGAGACAGGGTTTCTCTGTGTAGCCCTGGCTGTCCTGGAACTCACTCTGTAGACCAGGCTGGCCTCGAACTCAGAAATCCGCCTGCCTCTGCCTCCCGAGTGCTGGGATTAAAGGCGTGCGCCACCACGCCCGGCTAGTGATTATCTTTTAAAAACTCATTCACAGAGGTAAAGGAACTTCCCGTCAAACCTGATGACTTGAGTTAGCTCTCTGGAATCCACAAAGTTCCAAGAGAAACAACTCTTCCAGGCTGTCCTCACCTCCACAAGCACAAGTTTGCATACACACCCACACACATACACACATAGAAGTAAATGCTATTGCTACAACCACCACCACCTCCACCACCACCACCGCCACTGCCACCACCACCACCAAACCCTAACTCATACTGAGGGGGACCTGACTTGTGGTTGACTTTCAAAAATTGTTTATCTTACTCATTTACTTTATTACTTTTTAAATTAAAATATTTTGAGGGGCATACATAGCTCAGTTGGTGGAGTGGTTCCTGCGCATGGAGGAAGCCTGGGTTCTGTTGTCAGCACCCCAGGTAGCTGGGGTAATAAGAAGTGGAGGCATGGTGATGCACACCTTTAATCCCAGAACTTGGGAGACAGAGGCAGGCAGATCTCTGAGTTCGAGGCCAGCCTGGTTTACAAATCCAGTTCCAGGAAAGCCGGGGCTACACACAGAAACCTCAGTCTTTTTAGAAAAAAAAAAAAAAAAATGGAGGCGGGGGAATCACAAGTTCAGGCTCATCCTATACTACGTAGTGCTTTAGAGGCCAGACTTAGTTATTATATGAAACTCTGTCCCCAAATTACCCTGTCCCCAAATTCCTCATACCAAGTAATAAGGAAATGAGTTATTTCCTGGCTGCACTCAGAATGGGAGAAATTCCCAGGGTGCTTTGCAGACCATGGAGGAGGGGTGGCAAACTGGTGTTCAGGATGGAGATCTCAGTGTTTAGAATGGATTCATAGGGCTCCTGATTCGAACGAACTCCCACTTCTACTCGTTGAGGGGCTCTGAGCGAATTTCCTCACCTTTCTGTGCCTCAGTTTCCTCATCTGTTCCCTTTCCTTTCTTGGGAGCTCACATCCCTACCCCTCCAGCTGCATCTGAAGGAAAAAGCCCTAAAATCACGCAAGCATCGAGCGTTCTCCCGCAGCGGGGGAACAGCGGTACAGTTAGGATCACCTAGGATGAAGCCCAGGTGTGGAGGGCCCAGTGCGGGGATCTTCCGGGCTGTGTCAGCTTTAGGAGCCGCCAGTGGGTGGGAGCTGCAGACGCGGCCTGCAGGCCCAGGCAGGGGCGACTCGTGGCCGTGCTCGCTCCCACGCGCGGGGCGGGGCGGGGCGGGGCGGGGTGGGGCGGGGCTGCATCCCGGTGACGCGGGCCAACCGCGCGGCGCTGCGCCTCCTCGCTCAGCCGGCCGCCCGCATGGCGCTGCGCAGCTTCTGCAGCGCCGATGGCTCCGATCCACTCTGGGTAAGGTGGTGGGCCGCGGGGGACGGCGCGGGGCGACCGGGGACCCGGGGGACGTGGGGGGACGCTGGGACGCGCGGACCCAGCTGCTCCCCCAGCCCAAGCCCTGCTCTGCAGACGCGGGGATTCGCCACCCGGGCCCCGGCGTAGCCGCCGCTCTCATACTCTGGAGACCGGGTTCCGGGAGAGCTGGGTGTGTGCGGGGAGGTGCCTCTGTGCTTTGGGGTTCTGCCATCGGGAAGGGACGCCAGATCTGGAGGCAGCAAATTGGGGATTTTCTGTCTTTTGTGGGGGTAGGATCTCCGTTTACCGTGCACAGACTATCACAGCCATGCAGGAGCCCCGACTCTAGAAAGGGACTTCCCACCGCTTGTGTTGGGGTTCCCCACTGTTTGTTTACCTCTCGGTTACTCTGGCTTCATGTTTTTTTTTTTTTTTTTTCTTTCTCATCCTCTTTCCTTTCTGCTTAATGCTATCAGGCAACTTTAAGGAAATAAGGAAAAGCCAAGAGAGGGGAGAAGGGCCTTTCAGTCTCTTTTTGTAGGTTTGGGGTGCAGTGGGAAATGCCCTGGACTCTGGTAACTAGGAGAGTATCTTTTACTCTGAGTCAGAGAGACTCCACTGCTCTGGGGATGTCCCGGGGACTTCAGGCCATCTCCAGGTAGCTTTCTTCTGAAATGATCTTAGGCTGGGTTCCCTGGCTGACTGCTCTAATCTCCAGTGCTTGTGTATTTCGTGTTCCTGTAATGCGATTTGCCTGTTGTTGCAGAACACTCCTGTATCACACTGTCCTGATTATTAGTGAATACAATAGGAAACCCCGGGCACAATGACTTTTCTTTTTGTTTGAGAAACAAGAATAACATCCCTGTTTCTTAGCAGCTGATGATTAGCACCCACAAGTATTTGTTCTGTTTTGTGGTACCTCCATGATAGACTGAATTAGGAATGATGACCCCTGAAGGCCCCCTGGGAGACTTTTGGGTGAGGAGGGTGCCAATTTTGGTTGAGAAACTTACCATACTTGGAAAAATGACTCATTTTAAAGCCAAGAGGTTGGAGGTTTCTCCAGAGCTGGAAACAGAGCTTGTGATTTACATTCAGGAGTCTGTAAGAGATAGGTACCTGTTTGCCACACAGGAACACCTGTGTGTCCTATACCCTTGTACCAAGTGTGGAGACAATGAAATTATTTTGCAAGAACTCAGTGGGATCTGGGTCACTCTAACATGGGTGCTGGTGTATTTCCTGAATTACTTTCTTCTCTTATTGTGGAGGGGAAGTAGATATTAGTTTTTCTTCCAGTTTGCATATTTTATTTTTGCATATACATAACACACATACACATATATTGTATATGTGTGTATGTTTGAGGGCATGCATACCATGGCACATGTGCACATCAGACTTGTGTAGAACTCTTTCCCACAGTGTGGGTTCTGAGGTCATCAAGTCACTTACCAGTTCACATTAGGATGTATTCTATTGTTGCGCAGTGATGACTAAGAAATGTTAGGGGGTTATTCTCTAGCTTCTAATATGCTAAAAAGCCTACCCAAGAAACCTGGCTTTGTGTTCTTTCCTTCTTGGAACTTTTTGCCACAGAAAATTAAGATGGATGGATGGTGTTTGGCAGTAGTGGTGCTGGCCTTCACCTTAGGTGGCTTTCCATCCTCCCTTAAGTTTCATCTTGCAGACTTCCTTTCGGCCCCTCTTCTCACTGGGCTAGGCTTGATGGACACCCTGTTTCTGGAGTCCTGGAATCAGAATGGGTGAGAGGGCCATTGGCAAGCAAGAACTTAAGTGTAGCTAGAGAATCCAAATGCAATACAGAGTGGGTTGGTTGGCCTGGTGTGCACATATCTGTAATCACAGCACTGGGAAACCTGAGGGAGGAGAATTGAGATTCGGGGCAGCTGTGCTAGAGCGAGACTGCTTCAAAGATCAACAAACTAAAGCAGGTGGCTTTGCACCAGCCTATCCATACCCTCTGCCACACCCTGCCATGCTAGACCTCACCATCTTGAGTTGTTTCATTGTTTACTGTGCTCAGTTTCTATAGAACAGGGGTATGGTGTGAACCCCTAGCCTTCTGGGCTGCGGCCATGGGTTTATCAGTGTGAGTGGTCTAGCCTTCTCTCATGTATTGTATCCCAACTGCAGACTCCCCTCCCTCCTCCCCTCCTTGTCTCTCCCTTCACATCCCCTCCTCCCCAGATCTGCTCCTGTTTCCCTTCAGATGGGAGCAGATGCAGAGACCTACAACCAGGTATTAGGTAGAACCACAGAAGATGGGGAGGAAGGACTGTAGAAGCCTGGTGTGAGGACACCAGGAGAGAACAGCCCACAGAATCAACGAAGCAGGGCTCATAAGGACTCACGGAGACTGATGGGAGTGGGCTACTGATGAAGCAGGGCTCATAAGGACTCACGGAGATTGATGGGAGTGGGCTACTGATGAAGCAGGGCTCATAAGGACTCACGGAGACTGATGGGAGTGGGCTACTGATGAAGCAGGGCTCATAAGGACTCACGGAGATTGATGGGAGTGGGCTACTGATGAAGCAGGGCTCATAAGGACTCACGGAGACTGATGGGAGTGGGCTACTGTCATTTTTGCTTGGATCCTTTTAGGACCAACATTATGCTTAGAGAAGTCAAGATTCCAGCCATTAGGAACCCTCTCGAAGTCTTGCTCCTGGGCTAGCTCGGGTCTGCTGCTGAGAACTTACAACCTTCCCTTGTGCAAAGGTCTAGGATGAGAACAGAGAAACAGTGTTATGTAAGTGGAAAGCTGAGCTAAGAGCTGGCAGGGGCTTGCTTTATTCAGTGGGAGTGTGGAGCTGGTAGGAGGTCCCGTGGTTTTTGTGGCTGATCTTTGAGAGAAGGTTGGGAAAAGGGACCTGGGCCTTTCTTTGTAAGTTACTTACAAAAATAAAGTATGAGGAAATGGCTCAGTGCACTAGAGTGCTTGATGTATAAGCAGGGAGCCCTAAGTCTATAACTGCAGCATTGAGTGGGTGGAGTTTCCCAAAAGAGCAAGTTTCAGGTTCAGTGAGAGACCCTGACTGAAGGAAATATGAAGGACGATAGAGGAAGACACCTGGCATGCTCCTTTGTCCTATAAATTGGTATGTGTGCTCTTACACATGTATACACATATATATATCCCACATCTACATACTATCACACACAGTAAATTAGAAAATTAGAAAATATGTATTAAGCCTGGAACAGGCCTGTCATTCCTGGCTACTGAAGATGCTGAAGCAGGAGGACCGCAAGTTCAAAGCCAGCCTGGGTAACTTTTAGGACCTTGTTTTAAAATCACATGTAAAAATGGACTGGAGATTAGCTCTGTGGTACAACACTTGCCTAGCAAGTCTGAAGTCCCATGCTCAATTCCCTGACCTCCAAAAACAAAAACAAAAACAAAAGTAAAGAATAAGGAAAGTACCAGTTTCATGCTAAATGTAGAAATATTGGAAAACTCAGTCAGTTGCATAGGTGACTGCTCAGAGCAAGTCCCTTTGTGCCCTGTGTTCAGAAGCTGGCTCTGCAGCTAAGATGGGATACTGTTCTACTCTGTACCTCAGTTTCCCCATTTAGAATAATGGAGAGCCTAGCCAAGGGTGGTAGTTTGAGTACTGGGCAAGCTCTGGGGACAGTGCTGCTTGGTACTTAGCTAGCATTCAGTAGATGTAAGGGCTTGTAGTTGGGTGGGACTCCATAGTTGATTTTCGTTGCATCTGCTGAGAACATCTGGACACACAAAAAGTCAGCAGCAGATCGGCCGTGCAGGCTCTGGAGAGAGTTGGTTATGGGGCCTGATTTGATTTGTAGCACATTCTAGCTTTCCAACTCCCTGAACATTGTACCCGACCAGTTGACAAATGGATCTCGGGGACTAGTGTTCCTGGGGTGGCAGGTAACCTTGGATAGCCTGCCTGCTTTCCTTCCCTCCCTCCCTGCTTCTTGCTGCCTGTGGATTGATTGCTGTAGTCAGTCAGGTCTCTGTTTTCTTCCCTTTACCAGATGGATGTAGCATCTGTGTGCAGCCCAGAATGGTGGGGTGAGGGTGCCAAGATAACCAGGTAAACGGCTTTGGGAACTTGTGGTAGGAAGAACTGAGACTCCAGTTCCTGCTCTGTGGCCTCGCCCCTTCCCAGGAGGAAGCTGTGGGTCCCACTGTGGCTGAGCCAGGGTCTGGGGATGGGTGGACCAGGGTCTGGGGGGGCTCCGTTCCTGGAGCCTGCTGGACTTCTCTCACTCTTGGAGGGGCTTCACCTTGGGAGCATGGTGGTGAGTGACTTGCCAACTTGATTTGGAGTGCTTGCAGAGAACCCCTGTGGAGATTCAGGGACTTGCCTCTCTTACCACATCCTGCATCCTGGGAGGAGCTGAGGCACCTCTAGGAAGATGGTCCTTTCTCTTGGGGAACAAATCCTGTGGTGTCCTTGTTTTGTTTGTTTGTTTTTTCGTGATTTATTTTTATGTGCATTGGTGTTTTGCCTGCATGTACATCTGTGTGTGAGTGTGTGAGTGTGTGTGTGAGAGAGTGTGTGTGTGAATTTCAGATCCCCAGCAACTGAGCTTGCAGAAACTTGTGAGCTGCCATGTTGGTGCTGGGAATTGAACTTGGGTCCTCTGCAGGAGGAGCCAGTGCTCGTAACTGCTGAGTCATCTCTCCAGCTCTTGTGCTTCGATGATGACAATTCTCTTCCTTCTCCTTTCTCCTTCCTCTTCCTCCTCTTTCTTGCCATCCTCTTCTTCCTCCTCCTCCTCTCTTTCTCAAAACAGGGTTTTATTGTATAGCCCTGGCTGTCCTGAAACTCACTCTGTAGGCCAGGCTGGCCTCTAACTCATAGTCCTGTCTCTGTCTCCTGAGTGCCGGTATTGAAGACTTGTGTCACCACTGCCCCGGCTTGTCCTTGATTCTTGTTTTCTCCTACTCTCTCTATCTGCCTGTTCTTGCAAAATGTATCCAAACTTTAGGGATGCCTCCTGAATCCCAAGGTTCCGTCTACTGACTTGTTTTTGCATTTGAATACTGTACTTATTTTTGTAGGGCTGGGGACTGAACTTGGGGTTTTAACATACTGAGCTACCTGCACCTCTAGCCCTCTTTTAACTTTTTGTTTTGAGACAAGAGTCTCACTAAACTGTCCAGGCTGTCCTTCGTCTTTGTAGTCTAGGTGACCGCTGAACTTGTGATCCTCCTGCCTCAGCTTCCCCTGTAGTTGGAATAACAGGCTTGTACCATCACACCCAGCTTCCTGCCACTCTTCTCTCCCTGTCCTCCCTCGACCCCTGCTGTCTCGTGTCAGTCCAGCAGCCAGAATGCACGTGCTTTTGATTTTTATTCTTTTGTAGTAGTGGGGATAGGATCTAGGGCCTGGCGTTGGCTAGGCAAACACTTCTCTGGAACTGCAGTTCTAGCTAAGTGGAGTCCTGTTAAGAGAGAGAGAGCAGACTCTGCCCTTGTTATGCTCAGCACCCTTCAGCAGCTCCCCAGCCCTGGAACATCTGACCCTGCTCTCTCTTGTCCTAGTCACTGCAGTCACAGGGCTCCCCAGGCATCTTTTCCCTGACCCCTGCTACTTCTTGTGTGCCCAGTTTTCTGATTCTACCTCATTGTTCTACCTCATTCCTAATTTTCCTAATTTTCCTCATTCCTCATTCTACCTCATTCCTAATTTTCTCATGCATCAAAAAGTTTACTTAGGGGGGCTGGTGAGATGGCTCAGTGGGTAAGAGCACCCGACTGCTCTTCCGAAGGTGATAAGTTCAAATCCCAGCATCCACATGGTGGCTCACAACCATCCGCAACAAGATATGGCGTCCTCTTCTGGAGTGTCTGAAGACAGCTACAGTGTACTTACATATAATAAATAAAATAAATCTTTAAAAAAAAAGTTTACTTAGTTCCTTTTTGTGTGTGTGTTTGTGGCTTTAATCCCAGTATCTAAGACAGAGTCAGTAATTACTTGCAAAATGAATAAATAACCTACCACCCTAGGGTAGCTTTCAAGTTGCTCAGAGGCCTCTCTGAGACGATCAGGTTAAAATGCTCCTCGGTGTTCAGCTACTTGTATTTTGTTTGGTAAATGGTTCACTGAGGTCGTGTTCATCTGCTTTTCCCTGGGCCCACTGCTTTGCATCCAGTAGGCTCAACCAACATTTCTACAAATAAATAAAATGAAATAAAGTCTACTTATTTAATTAGAGACATGGTTTCTTGTATATCCCTGGATGGTCTGGAACTTGATGTGTAGACCAGGCTAGCCTCTAATTCATAGGCTGCCTGCCTCTACCTCTCAAGTGTTGGGATTCAAGGTATATGGCACCATGTCTGGCTTTTTGTTGTTTTGTTTATTGAGACAGTCTTGCTTTGTAGCTCGGGCTAGCCTGGAACTTAACTACCCCCCTACCTACCTTAGCCTCTTGAGTGTTGGGATTATAGACCAGTGCCAGCAGACCTGGCTGTGGTGTTTAAGTGTGTTTTCTAGCCTACCTCTAAGCTGGCTTGGCTTTATTTATTTACTTAATCTTTAATCTTTATTTTTTATTTTTTTAAAGATTTATTTATTTATTATTATATGTAAGTACATGTCTTCGGACCCTCTAGAAGAGGGCATCAGATCTCATTACAGATGGTTGTGAGCCACCATGTGGTTGCTGGGATTTGAACTCAGGACTTTCGGAAGAACAGTCGGTGCTCTTAACCGTTGAGCCATCTCTCCAGCCCCCTAATCTTTTATTTTTTTTTAGTATACTTATTTATTGATTTGTGAGTGGATGGGCACACCAGTGCCATGAGTGTGTGGAGGCAGGAGGATAATTTTCAGGAGTTGGTTTTCTTTTCTTTCCATGCAAAGTGCCTTTACCCGTTGCTTTGTCTCACTAGCTCTGTTGTTGGATAGGGTCTCATAGTCGAGCTGGCATCACACTTGCTGTACAGCTGAAGATGACCCTGAACTCCAGACTCTTTTGCCTATGCTCTCAAAGACTGGTATGCATCGTCACCAGGTGTGGTTTTTGACTTTAATTATGTGGCCTACTGTCATCTCCACTATTTATTTACTGGAGGATCTTGCACAAACACCTGGATTTCTGACTTCTATACTATTGGATAGCACTGGACCTCACTATAGCCACTCCTGGGAAACAGGCCTGTAGATCCCACTCCTCCTACTGTTGCGCGCTTGGAAGGCCAAGTGTCCATTGTCTCTGCGTGTACTTTGTCACACCTGGTTGACTCCCTTCCTGAGTGGAGTCCATGTGGCATCTGTCTGTTAATATTTGAATCGGGTTCGGTTGCTTCATAGCCTAACCTTAAGATGACTGAATTGGGGTTTACCTGACTTGGTAGGTTATTTTGTTTTGTTTGTTTGGGACAAGGTCTGACTGGGACAAGGCTGGCCTGGAGCTTACTATGTAGTCCAGGCTTGCTTCAAACTCTTGATTCTCTTGCCTCAGCCTCCCAAGTGCTGGGATTAGAAGATGTGTGCCACCAAGGCTGACCTTCAGATTTTAAAAGAAAGATTCTTCCTCCTCCTCACCCTCCTCTTCCTCCTCCTCCTCTTTTTCTTCCTCCTCCTCCTTTTCCTCCTCCTCTTCATCACCATCAACATGACCACCATCATCATTGAAGCAGGGTCTTACTGTACAGCTCTGGCAGGCCTGGAACTCTAGACCAGGCTGACCTCAAACACAGAAATAGGCCTGCCTCTGGCTCCTGAATACTGAGATTAAGTAATTAAGTACTTTTTGGGGTTTTTTTGAGATAGGGTTTCTCTTTGCAACCCTGGCTGTCTTGTGACACTGTAGGCCAGGCTGGCCTTGAACTCAGAGATCTACCTGTCTCTGCCTCCCAAGTGTGTGCCACTACCCACTGGGTTTTTTTCTTTTTTTAATTAATTTTTTTTTTTTTTGGCAGAATACTGAGATTAAACGTGTGTTCTGAGACGCCTTTATTTATTTATTTATTTATTTATTTATTTATTATATGTAAGTACACTGAAGCTGTCTTCAGACACTCCAGAAGAGGGCACCAGATCTCATTAAGGATGGTTGTGAGCCACCATGAGGTTGCTGGGATTTGAACTTATCACCTTCGGAAGAGCAGTCGGGTGCTCTTACCCACTGAGCCGTCTCACCAGCCCGAGACGCCTATTTTTAATTCTCTCTCTGCATGTCTGTGTGTGAGTGCATGCATGCATGTGTGCATGCAGCATGCCCACATATGTTTGTGTGTCTGAAGAAGCCAGAACTTTTGATGCCATGGAGCTGGACTTGGAGGCAATTATGAGCCTGCTGATGTGGGTGTTAGGAACTGAACTTGGATTCCTGGCAAAAGCAGTATGTGCTTTTAACCAGTAAATCATCTCTCCAGCCCTTAGGTTCTTCCTTTAACGCTTTCTGTGTGTGTTTCTGGCTAATGAACCCAGGGTCTTGAATTTCTAGGCCAGTGCTCAGCTGCTTAGCTACACCTCATTCCCAGCTGGCCAGACTGGCAGCATGAAGACCCTGTCTCAGACCCAGGTCTGTTTGCTCTGGCAGGAGGGTGGGCTGTAAGGTTGTTATTCTAGGTACCCCAGGATTCTGAAGCAGGTATCTGATACGCACATAGTCTCTAGATTTTCAAGCAGGTCTTAATAGTAAAAACAGCAGCTTGTAAAAGCTTGCCTGGATGTTTTACAAAAGTGAGTAAGTGGGTTGGGATGCTGACAAGAGCCTGGAGCAAGCTTCCCCTGTCTTGACAAGAAATTGGGGATAGCGTCTGCCTTGGTAGAAGTGTGTACTTGTGTTTTTCTGCTTGGGGCTACCTGCACGCTAAGTGGTAAGACGCTGCGTTTGTGGGAGTGTCAGGGTGTGGTGAGGGAGAATAGAGCCTAGTTTCTCAACCCTGCCCTGTTCACAGTTGAGCCAAACTGTTATTTGTGCTGTCGGGGCACCCCGGGTATTATAGGTTACTCGGCAATGCCCTAGCCTCTGCCCACAAATTGCCAGCCATAGCCACACTTGTTGCAACCAAACATGCCGCTAGGCAGTGCCAAATGGCCCTCCTCTGCCCCTGAGTGCTTAGATCAAAGGGTGCTTTACTGTGTCCAGCCTTTCATTCTTTTTTGTTCATATGTAGAGAACAGAGGTCAATGTCAGGTGTCTTACTAGGTCAAGTACCATTTATTTTGAGATGGGGTCTCTTACTGAGCCTTGAGCTTTACCCATTTTTAATTAAGCT